>JANAVB010004399.1:4144077-4149077 GCA_029216955.1 Iris pallida
CTTCTAATGTTCTCCTACGACCAAGGTTGACCTAACTAGACTTGTCTTGACCTAGAATGACTTAATATGATTTAATTTGATTTGACTTTATTTCCTAAACATAGTATTGATACGTCTTATTCTCTATAGGTCCTCGAGACGCTGCATTTGCTCCAGTTGACATATTATATCATATTACAGGCGAGTACATTCTCTGACACTTTTCCAATTTATGATGATTGTTATAATTCATGTAATTAGTGTAGATATGCTTGTTCTCGACACATTAGTCACACGGATTGGTATTCATGGATCCCGACATGAGATGTTATTCCTCGTTATCTTGGTATATCTTGTGCAAGTCCCCTTGTAGTTCTTGTGCAGTATATGGACGCTGATTCTCGAGGAGACTTGCTCCCTTCTCGTAGAATCTCGCATCGTGACGTGTCTTGTTTGGATCCACACTACCAGTCGGGGACGGGGAGCACTAGTGTAGATGTGTGGTCATTATCCGCCTTATTTATTCATATAGACCTTGAATAATACCAATCCTACACTCCACGTAGGATTGATGGATCATTAGACCTTGTGCAGACCCAAGCCGGCCATATATCGAGGCTAGTACTCACACACCTAGATATATAATTCTTGATTCTTGTACATGCCATGATCAGTTTACTTGCCTTGTTCTAGCTCTAGATTTATAGCTTACCTTGCCATGATACTCACATGTACATTCCATGATTTTCTTGTATATACTCTCTATTTACAGTCTTATAGCTTTTGTCATATTTTGTTAACTGTTGTTAGTTGATTGTACTCGTTCTATCCTGACTGGATATATTGACAAAATATTACAGATGCTGATGAGGGGGATTACAGTACCTACTACGGTTCGGATGACGTAGTGGGCTTAGACTTGGAGACCTTGGTCCAGCAGGGCTTAGCTCCGCCTGGCGAGACTTTACCTATTGCTTAGTTAGGGTTATTTGTACTGGACCTTGTCTCTAGTTACTTTTGAGACTTTCATATTTTGGCTTGTATTAAAGACTTGGACTTGGACTTATATATTATTTATGTTTGGACTTGACAGGTTATATTTTATTATCATGTTGTCTTTATCTTTCAGTCTTTACTTTATCATCTTAGGGTTGTGACTGAGCACTCATATATTATCATTGCTTGTCCTCCGTTCGGAGTTGACCATATTCTCGACAGGTTTTGATATTATATATAAACTGTTGTTAGAATAGAAAACATACAGCGTTCCACGCCATTTTTACGGTGAGGGCTAGGCGTTGTTACGCACACGTGCCCTTACAGCGGGTGCGGGTCGTAACATCTAATCCCTGGCACGACCCATCTCCACAGCCACAGAGAAAGAAAGCCTGCCAACAAGGCTTCTCTTGAGATCTTCTGACTACCATGCCTCAGATAGCTCAAGGTTTCAGTCCCCGCAGGGATGTCTCCAGTCTTAGTGGTCAGATATTGGTCCGAAGACGTATGTTTGATCATCAAATTATGGATCAAATTTGAAGGAATTATTGAACAAGGGTTGATGGTTGGAGCCTTATTTTCTTGGAATCTCCCCTGGTCGTTCTTGGATATCCTTTTCTCGTGGTAGAATAAATAGGTTGTCCATTTATTAGTATATGCCAAGTGTGACCCACTTTCATACATAGTGGTGCAAATTAGATAATGGCACTTTAATTCTTGATACACTTTGACTAGATCAGGATTTTTCTCCCTGATCTCTGCTAGTTTCCAGTTGGAGGGAACATGCTCTTCATAGGGAGCTTCACCCATCGGCAGCTTAGAGATGAATTGCATCTCGTACAGGGAAAAACCCATCTCACCTAGTGGTGTTGCAAAAGTTCCTGTTAAACTGATATACAACTCCATCAGAGCCAAGAACAGGTTACTATTCATTGGTATACCCCGACTTGTGGAGGCTACCACTTTATAAAGGCCGATGGTTTCCAGATCTGTCTTGAAGTTCTTCATGATCCAGGCACTAAGCTGAATCCAGTTCTGGTTATGAGGTGTCATCCACCCTGGTAGCCTAGAGTTGGCCTGAGGATATAATACTGAGGCCTTCATGAACTTGTTAATGAACATTGGGATTTGCACCGGTTGGATCAGAGCTGAATCTTCGCTCGGTGTGAATCCAGGTAGTAGACCAGAGAAAGGGATGACACCACCACTGGGAGTACTGATGTGGTAGCCCATTTCGTTGGCTCCATCCCTCTTAAAAATAATTCTGCCCAGTCTACATAACTGCTAGGAGTCAGGTTCCATAGCATCTGTCTTGGATGAGTTGCATGGACGAATGCAGATAAAGGATAATCTCTGGCCACGTCTGGGAGATACATTGCCCTCTCTCCAAATTTAAACACCTAAGCCTCCTTCTTGGGATGTGTTTGTGATTGGAAATCTATATCGTCCCCAAACATGAAGGCAGGCTTAAAAAATTGTTGGTCATCTAACGATACCAGGAATGCTATATTTATCATTGACAACAATATTTTGTCCCCCCTGAGCAGCTATTAGCTGTTGTCTCCCTTCAGGGTATTGTGGATCTGATTGAGGTAATTCTACATGGGACAAATTCTCCAAGTAGTTCGAGCCCACCATACCAGCTGGTGAGCCGAATATTTCTGCAAGAGGATGGATTTGCAAGTCCACTGCCAAAAGAAAAAGAAAAATCAAGTTAGTAAAAATCTAATTTGAATTTTTATGCAGATGACTTAGTCTGAATTTTACACATAAAAAATTAAAGACTCTGTACTAGAAAGCTTGACTATGCAAACTTTACGCTTATATGCAAAAATTAAGTTGATAAAGTTTTAAGTGCAAATGTTCTTTGTTTTACGCAAAGTCTTTCACTTGTGATTTTACGCTGGCACGAATAAACATGAGCGTATTTTTTGTTATTCATATTTTACGCTGACACGTATTTGACGTGAGCGTATTTTGTTTTTACGCGGGCACGTATTGACGTGAGCGTATTTTTGTTATTCATATTTTACGCTGGCACGTATAGACGTGAGTGTATTTTGAATTTTGTGCTGACACATATTGACGTGAGCGTATTTTATTTTTTATGCTGGCACGTACAATGTGAGCGTATTTTCTTATTTTAATTTCTACGCTGACACGTATAAACGTGGGTGTAAAGTTTAGGGTTCAAGTCTACTTCTTTTTCGATGAACTCACGGCCGAATTAGGTAGTGTTCTACCTTTCATGGTCGAAGCCACAACGGGGTTGGTCTTTCAGGGTGTTTTCTATGATGCGGTGGCGGTTCCCGTCCGTTCGCTTTTCGACGAAGCAGCGGCTGGCTTCTTTCCCTTGGCGCCGGTGGTGGTTTTGCTCTTGGGGGCCATTGATTTTAACTGAGAGTATGAAGAAGAAGAGAGTAAAGAAAGATCGAGATTTTGAGAATGAGTAAAGTTCTCTCTTTATCAGCAAGGCTCTATTTATAGAGAATTTTGAAATCGGTTCAAATTCCCAAAATTTACGCTGACTGTTGGATATCCCGAATATTACGCTTCTCAGCCGACCGTTGGGTATCCCGAACTTTACGTAGACTATTGGGTATCGCAGATTTCACGTGGACTATTAGATATCTCAGATTTTTACGCTTCTGTTCAAAGTATTTCAAATTTTAGAAAAAATTTGAAAACTTTGAAGGGGGTCTTGTAGAATCATAAATAAATTTTATAGACCAAGTCAAAGAAGTTGAGAGCTTTACGCAAGTCAAACTGAATCAGAATCAAATTTTACGCAGAGAGCAAACATGGTAAACTTTATGCGAAACTACTTTACACGAGAGGCATCCTCAAACTTTACGCGGGAGACAGGCTGTCAGACTGCATTTAATGTGTGTGATTTTGATCTGACAGAATGATTTTTTAACAAGAATAGTGCACAGAAGCCGAGAAGATTTTTTTACTAAACCCAACGCTTGTCGTTTAGTGTGCAGATGGGCTACTTTATGCTCAAGAGACTGCTTCTTTTACGCACGAAAGCTATTCGAGTTTTTACGCTCAAGGCTTTTTCGTGTGCGTAGAGTTTATTTGAGCTAATTATACGCTCAAGGCTAATTTTCAGCTACTTTACGCGAGAAGTCTATTTTGGGTTATTTTACGCCCGGTCTGCTACTTTACGCAGGAACTCTATTTTTGGTCATTTTTACGCCCAATCTTTTCGGGCTACATGAGAACGTGGTCTACTTATGTGATTTTCATGCCACACTTATCGAGGAACGTGTGTATGTGCTCTCCCCATTTTGTTGAAGTAGTGGGACACGTGTCACAATGCGTAGAGATCAAAACTCTACATGGGGTACGTGTCATCACGCGTAGAGGTTGATTTTCATCGTGGGTGACAGTTACTTGCATAGAGACCCAACATTGTTATTTTTTACGCACATAGGGTCTAGTCTATAAATAGACTTATTTTTAACACAGAATGATCAGGAGAGATACAGGAGAGGAGATTCTGAAAAAACTCATACTTTCAGAGTGATATTCCCAGAAGCATTTCTTCAACTTTTTCTCAAGAACATGGTGAAGCGAAGCAGGACAGCTTTCGACTGTGCCATCAGTGCCATTGTTCGATACCTTTCTGTGACTTAGTTCTTTCGATTGTTCATCTTCTTCAAGCAGTTTTCTTCATCATCATCGTGTGGTCCAAGGAACAAAGTGATCGCTCTCAGATTAGACTTCCATAGCAATACTTCCCAGAAATAATTTATACTTTTGTACTTTTTCTCGTTTTCTTTCAAAAGCTAATTTTAGGCATTTTATTAAGTGAAACATAAGGTAAATCTGGAATAAACAGTAAATGTAATCTGATATACGATGTAAACCTATAAAGTAAGTGCCATGAGATATTAGAGCGTTATGTGATCGGCTTGGGTCAAGATCGGGTTGTTCCATTTGACCGACTATGCACAGGTAGTATAATAGTATAGGGATCAGGCCGGCCAAAATGGAAAGCTATGCACAAGTAGTATAAG
>JANAVB010004399.1:4154077-4156577 GCA_029216955.1 Iris pallida
CGATATTAAGGAGAATTTTTAGCCTTCGAAAAATTCACAAGATTGACATCTTCATCATCATTGAACCCAAAATCCTCTCCAAACGTCTTAAATCTACCCAAATGGCTCTGGGCCTCCCCACGACGATTGCAGGCAGGCACGATATTTGGATTCTCGGCTCGAAGGATGTTAATCTCGAAATCATCCAGGACTCCCAACAAGCCCTCTCATGCTGGGTTACTCACCCCACTCTTCCGGAGCGTGCCATCCTTTCAGCGGTACATGGTAGCTGTGTCATCGCTGAACGCAAACTCTTTTGGAACGATCTTCTCGACACCTATCTCCACAACACCAACACCCCCTGGCTTTGCATAGGGGACTACAACGCCATCACCCACAGAGAAGAGAAGATCGGAGGTTGCCCCACACCCCTATCAGCCATGCAAGACTTCAACAACTTCATATTCAACGCTCATCTCACTCCTCTCTAGTTCAAAGGCAGCGAATTCACCTGGTGTAATATGCAGGACGGCGATCGCCGTCAATATTCCCGTCTGGATAGAGCCCTCACCAACGCGCGTTGGCACGGCATGAGGATCAGCTCCACCCTGTCCCACCTCAACTCCACAGAATCCGACCACGCCCCTATTCTGGTGGAAATCAAAAACAACACCTACCCACCCAAAAAGAACTTCCAATTCCTCGACTTTTGGACCGACCACCCACAGTTCTCGAGCATCGTTGCAGAAGCATGGAGCAGTCAGGATTTCCCCAATCGACTCACTCGGGTCAGTAACAAGCTCAAAGCCACCCGGAAAGCCCTTTCCAATTGGAGCAAACAAGCCTTTGGGGACATTTTCCAAGTGATCCGCGTCGCAGAGGACGATGTCACCCGAGCAGAAGCTATATTCTTAACCGACCGATCCCCTGCGGCCAGGAGAGCCCTGAACCTTACCAAGGCTATGCTCAAATTCAGGTTCAAAGTTGAGACTGATTTCTGGAAGCAGAAAGCCAGACTGAAATAGGACAGCGACGGGAACAAAAACTCTAAATATTTCTACGCCTGCGTCAATGGCAAAAGAAACAAACTATCGATACATCATATATCAGACGAGCACGGCATCATCAGAACAGACCACAAGGGTATCCAAGCGGCGGCCGCCAATTACTGCGCCAAATTATTCGCCAAGGAGACGGTCCACAAAGACACATCATTCCTCGACCAAATTCCTACCATTATCAACGACTCCGATAATGCTTTGTTGGAGCGCCCCCTATCCGAACAGGAAGTGAAAGATGCGGTGTGGGCATTGAACGAGCATAGTGCCCCCGGCCCAGACGGATTTACCG
Source organism: Iris pallida (assembly GCA_029216955.1). Classification (NCBI taxonomy): domain Eukaryota; kingdom Viridiplantae; phylum Streptophyta; class Magnoliopsida; order Asparagales; family Iridaceae; genus Iris; species Iris pallida. Next base: position 4,155,407 of record JANAVB010004399.1, read on the forward strand.
GAGTCTTCTTTCACACCTGCTGGGAGATTATCAAGCGGGACATCACCGACGCGGCTGTTGCTTTCCTTGAAGGAGCTCATTACTCCAAAGCTATCTCCAGCGCCAATCTCATCCTTATCCCGAAAAAAGACAACCCCAACTCCTTTCGCAAATTTCGACCTAATAGTCTTTGTACCTTCACCAACAAAATTATATCCAAGATCATCGCTACTAGAATGACAGTCATTCTCCCCAAAATCATCTCGGAGGAGCAAAGCGGATTCGTTCGAGGAAGGAACATCTATGATAACATCATGCTGGCCCAAGAACTTATCACCTGCATGAAGTTTCCTGCTCGAGGGGGCAACATCGCCATCAAAATTGACATGAAAAAAGCCTACGACAGACTCGATTGGCAGTTCATGATCTTGGTCTTCAGAGCTTTCGGATTCTCGGAGAATTGGACCAACATCGTGTGGAGATCCGTCAGCAACTCATGGTTCTCCACAGTTATCAACGGCCAATCCGAGGGCCTTTTCAAATCTAGCCGCGGTGTCAGACAAGACGACCCTCTATCATCCATGGTCTTCATTATTGCAACCGACGCCCTGAGCAGAAACCTCAACAACATGGCCAACACCCCTAACTTCCAGCAATATCACACTGCCAGTGGATGCCCCACCATCACCCACCTGGCCTTTGCCGACGATTTACTCATCTTCTCTTCTGGGGATGTTGGATCGATGGAGGTGGTACATAACATCCTGGAGTGGTACTCCAGATGCTCTGGCCAGAAAATCAACCATTCCAAGAGCGTCATCTACGCCCGTCACAGCATCAAAATCGAGAATGCTACCAGACTAATCAACCTAACTTCCTTCACGGTGGCATACCCTCCCTTCAACTACCTTGGCTGTCCCCTAGTGTACGGGAAATCCAACGCCAGCATCTTCGAGAACCTCATCACCAAAATCAGGAACAAAATCGAAGGATAGCATAATGCCACCCTATCCCAGGCGATAAAATAATCTTCATCAATCATGTTCTCAACTCCGTCCCCATCCACACCTTAGCGGCATGCTCCCCGACCAGAAAGGTCATTGCGTCGATCGAGCAGATATTTTACAAGTTCTTCTGGGGCCACAACAAAGGACAAGTCAAACACCACTGGGCCAGCTGGGAAGCCATGGCT
>JANAVB010004399.1:4161577-4223724 GCA_029216955.1 Iris pallida
CTCATGTATAAAGGTCCTTCCTACCATCTTGAGGAAGCCCTTTTAAGCATGAAAAGTTCTGAGCTCTCTGATGTGTGTGTCAAAGGTGGTTCAACTTCATAACATCCAAGATCACCGATGCCAGTTCTGGGAATTTTCATCAGTTGGTCTCCTGCAAGCATCAGAAAGAAGAAAAGAATGCAGTAAATGTTCTTTTCTTATCGCAATTATTCATATGCAATTGAAGTTGAAACATTTTGTGCATCTATAGGCGTATATTTCAGAAAAAATGCCACGTGGTATTTGGAAGTTGATGTTAACAGAACTGAGGAAAGTTTAAAAAAATGTGCGGGATGTGTCAAGACAGTTACACAACAAAGCTCAAATTCGCAAGGGTTTAATAAAGTCCAATTTTTATTTCATAATAGAAAAGAAGGCAGACACTACAGACATAGGCCCTATGGCCATTTTGTAAAATGACGCTCTCGTATCACGTTACTTCTTCTTCCCGTCATCAGTCTGATGCAAGGTAGCGCTCAGTTCCTCCATGTTATAGATTTTCGAGCGATGCATCAAACAAAGGAATCCTTCCCTACGTTCTAAGGTGCCACGCTCTTCGGAAGAAGATGATGGTCCACCTCTGGAATAAGCGAGGACTGTTGGAGTCAGGCCAAAACAGTCGAAAAAGTTTTTCGCCCTCAGTGATGGGTCAGTCCCTAGCAAGTACTCTGCAGGCGCAGAGTGCAACTCCTTCTCAGAAGCTTTGTCGTCGCCATGGTTGTTCGTCTCTTGCTTTATGTTCTCTTTGGAAGCCATAAGAGTGAATGAAGATGGAGGCTGGGCATCATGCCCATATATATTTATACAGTAAAGGTCAGCCCCCGTCGACTCTTCATCTTCCCAATAAATGGGCACGTATCACTTAACGAGGGAGAAAGTAAAAAGATTTTTTGAAAAAGAGCGCCCCATAAATAGGTTCATCGTTGGAAATGAACTGAGTATTTAATACTCTATTTTTGCGCGACAATCACATTGTGCCGCACTCAACATGCACAAACATCAGGTTGCACAAACAATCATGTTATGCCGCGTTTTGCCGCACAACGTGCCAAAATTGTGCCCAAAATACAACCCAGATTTTGAAGCATCGCGCAATATGGGTCGACAATAACCAAATCCTAAAAAGGGAGGCACTAGTTATGAGTTGCGCCCCACTCTAAAAGAAGTAGGTGCACGATGTCAGGAGCCGGCCAAACCCTAAATAGGGTGGTCGATGATCGGGTCAAATGCTTACCTTCCATGGCCGGGTTTACAGTCTCTCGTCGTGATAAAGGTGGAACGTACTGACTTGCATGTCGCTGCTCTCTGCATGATGGAGCACGAGATACAAGCTCGACGAAGCCATTTCCTTTCTTAACATCGAATCTCCTGGGCGCCATTAGGGTTTGTCGAAGAAGCTTCTGAATCGGAAAGAAGAAAAGACAGAGTGGTTAAAGGGGGAGGCAGGTATTAAGAATATTATGTTACGCAATCCATGCTGAAGAATCATGCTCAAGTTGACTGGCGCAACACAGATAGTTCCTTGGCGCAATCCAAACAAAACTAGTATAACTCAAAGTATTTTAAAACTTTGACGTACTTTTCAAGTTTCGAAAACTTTGAAGGAGGTCTTGTAGAGGCTAAAAATTAAGATGCGCCACCCATTAAAGTGTTCGATCATCAGATGGTGCCAAAACATTATATTGTGCCAAACAATCAAGTTGTGCAGCATCAAGATGCACCAACGTCAGGTTGTACTGCTGTCAGATTGCACAAGCGATACGTGATGCACTTCCTCGAGAAGCTATAACGGTATTATCATTTCCTGACAACTGACATCACGGAGATTAAGAAAAACCCATTCGAATCTCGCGTAATGCGGCGCTCGAAAAGATTTTGTCAGCATGTAATTAATGCTGACAGCTGGTTCGCATAAGTCACTGTATGGTGCAAGGATTAATCCGTACAGCACAGAAGACCTAGTCAAAGGCGCCAGTCGTTGAGTTGCGCCTATGCGCAGCCTGATAAATTGGTGCCACTTGATCAACTCTTATTTTAAAACAGGGTGACATGGCGCGCAAGCCATCAACTTCGCAGAGCATGGCCACTACACTACCCACGACCACGCGTATCTCAATCAAACGATGCCATACGTCTACAACAGTTGGTACAAACTATTTGCGCAGGTTGTTACGTTGCGCCCACGCACAATCTGATGAAGCTCGCACAAGGTGATCAAACAGTATTCAGAATAAAGTGACATGGCGCACAAGCCATTAACTTCGTAGAATATGCCCACTACACTGCTCGCGATCATGCACATCTCAATCAAACGATGCCACGGGTCCACAGCAGTTAGTGCAACCATTTGCGCAAGTGAACATGAGGCGTGCAACCTGAAGCGCACGTAAACCAGAATAACTGCTAAACAGTTATTTCAAGAACTCTATAAATAGAGTTTCAAATCAATCTCAAAGTATCAAGAGTGATCATAATCTCCTGCTAAAGTATTGTTGTATTCTCCAGAGGCTCGTGTCTTCGATATCACATCGTCCAAGGGATCAAGTGATCGTCTTCTATATCACATCATCCAAGGGATCAAGTGATCGTCTTCTTATCAGATTCCTACAGTTGTACTTCCCTAGAAATCAATTTTACTCATGTACTCTTTTCTTAGTTTGTAATAAAACTTTTGTTCTTTGCAAACAGTATTAGTGTATTTCTTTTTAAATATTAATCCTAATTTCCTAAAAATTTACTAATTTGTTTTATCTAATTAATCCTGATTCAGATATGCATATCCATTCTTTTGTCTGACCACTATACTCTTGCAAGAGTTATGGTTAAAATAATGACTGTTAAAATTTGAGACACACTTGCATCTACAGATGAGCCGATTCAAAAGAAGCCAGTCATAAAAGAAATAATAAGCTCATATTCATCAAATTTTATGAATTATGTACAAGATTCGTGGTGTACTAATACATATTGTATTCTGGTAATTGTAGCTTTCAAATTTGGATCTCTTTCTCGAAGAAGAGATTTTGAAGTTGAGAGATGCTAGGTTCAACTTTTCTACTTTTGCCATAAAACGTCGTTCTTATGTTCCCCGCCAAGGCAATACATTTGATTATGGGATTTTTGTAATTGTATTCATGAAAGACAGATGTAGTCTGGACTCCCGTTCTCTCAATGTAAGTCTGAAAATATGTCTTCAAAAACTTACACTTTTTAGAGCAATATTTTTGATGTTATGTTTGTTATATGCAGTTTGATTCAGAAATGGAAATGCGCAAAGCTGCTGAATGGATTGCAACTTCAGAGCACAATGAAGAATTATCTAACTTGCGTAACAATATAATTAAACAGAAAGGAGTCCAAACTAAAATAATTGAATATGGAAGACGATGAATTTTTTGTTCTTCTTTTATCTAATGTATTATGTTTATTTATTTTGTTGAGTTATAATGTTCTTAAAATATGGGATAAAAATGATATCAAAATGTTTATTTGTTTCATAATCTTACTGTCATATAATCCTAAAATATCCTAACCTGTGCCTCTGACCCTATGGGTATACACTCTCTTCGTGCTAAAGTGATTTATGGCTCTGACCCTGTAGGTATACCCTCTCTTCGTGCTAAAGTGATTTATGCCTTTGACCCTATGTGTACTTTGTGCTAAAGTGATTTCTGCCTAAGCATGTATCGAGAAAAATTCTCAAGTTATTGACAAGAGAATATTTATAAAATGCCAAAAAACAACAAAAGTTTTATGAAAATCCACCACAAAATAACATTTCATCGCGTGCCCAGAATTAGCTAAAAATATATAAAAGGGTGCGGCATGACCTTTTTGTCCTTCTAATTTTTTCAAAATACTCACGAAACCTACTCTTCAAAACCAAAAAGTTTCTCTTCTTCCATACACTGCTCCTTTTCGTATCTATGTTTTATCCTCCAAAATCTTCAAACCCTATTTCAAAAACTCGTCAATGACTCTTCATTCGCAATCTTCACACAATGTCGTAAACATCAGCATCAAATGGAACCCCAGTTAGAGAAGAGGAAGAAGATTTAGATATATAAGAAAAGAGAGCTGTTGTGAAGAGATTTAAGAAGGTTGTACATGAGCCAGAGGCTAGTAACCAAGAAGAAGGGCAAAAAGAAGGACAAAAAGAAGGTATAACTATAAGTTGTGTTCATGACTCTGTTAAGATAATGAAGGGGAATAGTCATTCTCCGTCTTAATAGAACGGAGGGGTATAGTCATTCTCCATGTTAAAATATAGGAGAATGGCCATTCTCCGTGTTATATTGACGGAGAATGTTCATTCTCCGTATTAATTTCATGGAGAATGACCATTCTCCTTGTTAAATAGAAGGATTAATTCTATTCTCCGTGTTGATTTGACGGAGAATAGCCATTCCCGTGTTAAAATGAAGGAAAACTACCATTCTCCGTATTAAAATCATGGAGAATGGCTATCTTCGTGTTAAAATGTAGGAGAATGGTCATTCTCCGTACAAATATCATGGAGAATGGCCATCTCCGTGTTAAAATGTAGGAGAATGGTCATTCTCCCTGCAAATATCATGGAGAATGTTCATTCTCCGAGCAAATATCATGGAGAATGACCATTATCCGTGTTAAAGTCGAAGAATAGCCATTCTCCGTGTTAGATTGAGGAGAACAGTGGACAGAAACCTAATTTTTTGTCTTTTTCGTAGAAAAAACTGTCAGGAATAAAGATTCAAGAGTTTTTATTCTTGTTTCAAGATGATGCAAACTCTTATGGATGACGTTAAAGAAGATGGCGGCCGTTTGCCTGAGCCAGTTATTGATTCTTTGAAAAATATCGATTTCTATAATTTTGTCGAGGTATTCTACGAAAACAAAGTTCACACTCAAGAATTGACCAAGGTTTCAGAAGGTCTTGAGAATTTGATAGGAACTTATATTGAAGACAAATCTGGCATCGGATACTTTCAACTGAGCACTACTGTTAAAATAGCGCCGAGTGTGGGCGATATGGCAGCCATTTTCGGTCTACCGCTGAAGGATGATAGTGAGGATGATGCTAATTACAGAAGATTGATAATGGAAAAACAACACCAGCCCACACCACCAGCATCATTGAGCCTGTGTAGAGATCACTTCACAAGATTGTTGGCTAATTCTAAGGACAAATACTCATAAGTCACGAATGAGGAAGTGAGAGAGAAGTTCTTTGAATTGTTGCAACGGCTTCGTGGCGGAGATAACGCTGTTAATCCAGATGATTTGGCCAAGCTAATAATCTTCCACTTGTGCCAAACAGTATTCTTCACAAAGTCTGACAGTTCAAATTTGTAGTACAGATTCTTGGCCTTGGTAGACAGCATAGAAGTTATCAACAGTATATGCTGGCCAAGGTTAATCTTGGAGTATGTGTCACGACCCGCTTCCGAATAATCGAACATGAGTCAGATACGCCCAGCCTTCGTCGTTAGACACGACGAAGTAAGCTGTACCAAACTAGGGAAATCTAACAGATAATCATGAAAGTATACAATCACAGCATCTAAAACGTAACCCAGAATAATCACCATAATCCACAATTCTATATATATAAATGTACGAGTCATCAAGAATGAAATGTACATGAATTCTAAAGACAATATCTAAGAGTAAAGCTAATAGTCTAAACCTGAAACCTCAAGCTAAGTCATGAACCATCCTGCTCAGCTAAGATCCCGGGCTCTGGCCCATATGGTAGAATGGTATCCTGCAAGTATACCTGCAACTTATCCAGTCAGGAGCGGAGCTAGTATATCCAGAGAAATAAACATGTACATCATGGTATGAATCAAGAAAACAGGAATAAATGTAAAGTACAAGAAATGAGAACAAGACATGAAGCTGAACAGAAAATACTGAAAGTAAAACAGAGAACATGGTAAGAGTCCTGAGCATGAAATACAACCTGAATATAAAGTACAACCTGAACATAAAATAAAATCATGAAATCCTGAAATACAAACTGAATCCTGACATGTGCAATATTTGAAATACATCTAGATTGTGATCGGCTTGGGTAGATGCAATGATAATAAAATGGTACGGCTTTGTCCCTGCGTGCACGGTGCGGGACCCAAGCTATTCACATGAGTAGTAACAGGATTTGATCACGTATCTATAGTATTTCCCCTCCTAGACGCAAATGATACATGGAACATGGAACGAGATAATATCGTGATATATCGTGTCAATAAGAGATACCAGAATGAATAGAAAGACATAAGAAATGAACAAATCAGAGGAGTATACTTGTCTGGCTCCGGGTGATCAAATGTAGGCAATAAAGCTGGATATCCTCCTGTAAAATGATTTATAATTTGATAAGTTGACAATAAGGGTAAAATTCTAGTCTAAACATAAACCTTGGTCTTTATTTTGCCAACTCCAACCTACTTTTATAAACTAGGACAAAGTCCAACTATGACCTAGCCATGAAGTAATCTATTACCCTCTAATATTTACACTTATTAATATTTTAGATACATCAAGACAGTGAACTTGAAACCTACCCAATTGGTTCAAATCACAAGTTCAGAGTCTAACTGCCCATTCTAAAACATTAATATGTAATACAACCATTATAGGTAAACTGAATATTATATAGACAAGGTAACAAATTGATCATGGTTCGCTGGTATGTTGCCCCTGCATTCTTCAATCCGAAGGGCATCACCGTATAGCAATATACCCCCAACGGTATTTGAAAAGATGTGTGCTTCTCGTCATTGGAGAACATCTTAATCTGGTTGTAGCCTGAGAACCCATCCATGAAGGACATCTGCTCGAAGCCGCAAGTGTTGTCGATCATTACGTCAGTGATCGGTAGAAGAAACTCGTCTTTCGGGCATGCAGAGTTCAAATTACGGTAGTCGATACAGACTCGAACTTTACATTTCTTTTTTATGACTGGAACGATGTTGGCAACCCAGTCTGGGTGTTGTTCCTCGCGAATGAATCCACTGGCAATGAGCTTCTTGACTTTATTCTCGATGGCTTCTATGACGTCTGGACGAAATCGTCGTTGTTGCTGCTTCACTGGCTTAGCTTTAGACGAAATGTTCAGGCGATACATAGCGACTTTAGGGTCCAAGCCCGGCATGTCTTCATAGTTCCATGTAAAGACATCGATGTATTCTCTTATAAGCTGTATAAAAGATTGACGTTCATCGCCAGATAGGCTTTTGCTGATGAAGATTGGTTTGAAGGATGCTTCATCTCCTAGATTGACTTGGATGACTTCGTCTTCGGTAGGTGGTTTTCGTTGTTCGAAGCGTAGCTCCCACCTGGTGTCCATCTTTTGAGCCCATTGTTCGAGTTCGATTGATTGGACATCGTCTATAATTTGGTCGACGAAAACCATATTGACGGATAGAGTTGCTTTGAACATGTCGCCGATGCTGGAGTCTGAGTCCCAGAGGGAGGAATCAGAAGAATGAGAACAACGATCTGCTTCATCATCTGATCTTTTGGGAGTTGTTGCAGGAGAGACATAGCCCAAACCCACACCGCTTCGTTGATAGTAGTCCTCGGGTTTGCCGGGGGGAGCAAAGTGTCGTATTGGCAATCGTCGTCCTCGGCCATAATTTAGCCCTTTGTCGTTTTTGATGTCATATCCCATGTTCTGGATGATGTTCTTGGCCTGCCAACTATACCGAAAAAGTTACATTTTTCCAGAGTCATAGTCAGCTTCTGTGTTGTGCTTGGAAGAAGTAGAGTCTAGAACGAACTTTCTCTCGCCAATTATACGACCGAAGATGATTAGCTCTTCATCTTTCTTTCTGGCTGGAACGATAAAGTAGAGGATATCTTCAGGATAAACTTTTTCCTGCAGGTGAGGTGTTGTGACCGGCATGCAGAGGTATGGTCCTATGCCGTTCTCTAGAGCGTATATCGTATCTATATAGTGGTTTACAGATTGATAGACATCGGAGTAATTCAAAGATAAACCTTTATTAAGGAAATATGCAAGTTCTTCTTCAGGGATAACATCATCCACTGAAGGTACATTATTATGAGTATTGATATACTCATTGAGAGGATCATCATCTGGAAGAGGAGCCACAGTCTTGGCCGAGTTCACCACGTAGGGTAATTCTTCAGGATTGGGGGGACGGGCGTCAGTAGGTTCCTCCCGGGGTGTCTTGTTGAGAGTGATGGTCAGTGGCTTGACCTTGTCAGGGTTCTTCATTTTCACCCAGATTGTGAGAGGCTTCGAAGTACTTTTTGGAGTAGTACGTCCTTTGACTCGGATAATCAGGGGAGCATTGGAGGATGGACTTGCTTCAGCTTCATTGTCAGCTTCATTATCGTCATTCTTGGGGGGTTGAGATTGGTAAAATACCGAATCTCCATAGTAAGCTTCGATGCCCTTGAAAGGATCGACATCGACAAACTCCGTCTTCACAACACCGTCGCTGTTGACGTACTTGAAGCACTGGTGAAGTGTGGAAGGAACGATCATGTTCTCGTGTATCCATGGACGTCCCAACAAGACATTGTAGGATACATTGGCATCGATCACATAGCAGGAAACCTCCGTTCGGAGATCACCGATCTGGCATTTGAGACGGATCTTGCCCAGCGGATGGCTTCGACTAGCATTGAAAGCCATGATAGTTGTGTTGGTTACGGATAGCTTGTGCAGAGGGATTTCCAGAATTTGAAGCAAATTTCTAGGAATGATACTGAGGGAGGATCCTGGATCGATGTGCATACGGTCCACCTTGATCGCCCCGATATACCCTGTATAGTACAGGGGTCTATCATGATGATTGTTTTTTAGTAGCATGTCCTCTTGTGAGAAGGAGATGTTGGGCACCACTTCCATAGTACTGTGGCAGTAGAGATAGGAGATAGGATCTTCAACGGGGGCTTTGACTTCAGCGAGATAAGAGTCGATGTGTAGTAATGCCTCACTTAAGGCCCTCCGCATTTCCTTGGAGAGTCGCAATAGATCGAACAGAGACAACCTAGCAGGTGTATTAGCTAGCTGAGCCAGTATGTCAAAGTTGTAGGGCCGATCCATGCCTTCGGAAGCTGGCGCCTTTAGAGATTTGTCAAACCGCGTCTCCTTCTGCTTGTGGGGGCAACAGAAGCTTGAGAAAGTACTGTTTCTTCTTGTGCGGGATCGTACGTCTGAAGATAAGTCTTTTTCGATCGCATCTCGCCAGATAGAACCTCATAGATGGGGGAGGATACCATATGGCATGGCTTGAATTTTTTGCCCCTTCTTGCTTTGGGAGGTGCTACCCCCTGCGTCACTTCTTGGACAAGGTCCGGGTGGACCCACAGGATCTCACCACGTTCAGTTGTGAGTGGGACCAAGGTCGAGTTGTGAGTTGGTGGTCGGTTGACGACTTCCATCATCGCCTTGGGGATCGGGACCACGCCGTCTGGGACTTCTGTAGGAGGAAAGTCGCCAAACTAAAGAAAGATCATGTTAGCAGATACGACCTTGTCTTCAGCTTCAAGGTTGATCACTTGGCTGTCGATAAGCTGTTGTATCTTATTCTTCAGGATGATGCAGTCCTTGGTGGAGTGATGCACGTACTGATGATAGAGACAGTACTTAGGATCGTTGAGTTGGCTCGCCTCTGCAGGACGTCGTGGTGGAGGCAATGTCGGCTTATTGCCCTTCGTCAATGTGTGGAAGATGGTAATGACATCGTCTTCGTCGAAGAAGAAGGTCTCCTTAGGCTTGTCGGAGGTGCCCTGAGAATTGGAAGCTCCTTTGGATGTGTCGACTTTCAGGACTTATTTTCCTTTATCCCCACGAACAGGGATAGTTTGAGGATGCTTGCCCTTGTCTTCGGATTTGAGTGTTTTCAACCCCAGTAGTTCCAAGTTAGGAACGTCGTTTTCAGCAGCATCAGCGGCCCCAATAAAAGCGGGCCATGTATCATACTTATGTATACCTAGACAAAACTTTACTGTAGGAAGGAAGTTATGTCGACAAGTATCCATAAGTTCTGAGTCTGGTATGCCGAAGGGCATCTTCAGTGCTAGCCGTCTGAAGCGTTCGATGAAGGTGATGACAGACTCAGTCCTCCTTTGCTTGGTCTCGATGAGGGTGGACATACTAACATGCATGCCGCTCTCGTAAAACCTGTTGAGGAACAACCTCTCTAAGTCTTTGAATGAATTGATACACCCGTCAGGCAGACTACAGAACCATTCGAAGGCTACCCCCTGTAAGGTGCTAATAAACAGCTTCGATAGGAACGGGTCGTCTTTGGGCAAGTACAGAGTCTGCGTGTTGAAGTACGTCATGTGCTGACGAGGAGAAGTCAAACCGTCAAATGAGTTCCGCGTCAGCGGCTTGTAGTTAGGAGGGCAAGTAGCGTTCTCCCATTCAGGGGGATACGGTTGAGACATCCCTATCTTCTGAAGCTCGTCTTTGTGTGAGATGGTGTCGAGCCGAGCGACCAAGGAATCAATTGCATCTTGTTGATTGAGCATGTGTTGGGAAACGGCTGCTGAACGGTTGTCAGGCGTTGTCGGCGAAGGACCACCCCCGACATTTGTAAGATTTGGCGGAGGCGTAACGAAATGATACTCCTTTTGTAGTGAAGGAGGATTGTTGCTGTGAGCCAAACTAATGTGGGCCGAAATATTTTGTTAAGGTGGAGGAATAGCCCCCGCAGCTTGAACTGCCATGATACTGGTAAGCATATCAGTGATCTTGGCGAATGTTGTTTCGAGACCCTCTAGCCATTTGCTAGTCTGATCACTGGCTTCCTCAGATCTTTCTCCGTCTACCAAGTATGTAGATAGCATGCGAGGATGAACAGAGGAAGTAGTGCAACTGGTGCTGATAATGTCTGTCTCCGAGTGGATAAGTCCTTAATCTTCAGGTAGTGGAGGTAGATAGTCGCCATCGGATTCGGAGGGATCATCGTCCTCTAGAAGGCTACCCCCAGTGTGAGGATCATCCGTTTCAGACTCTGAGGGAATACTACCCCTAGCTTGGGATTCTTCGTCGTCCATACGGAGTCTCGCCTTTAACCGAGTACCCATATAGACTCCTTCGAATGTGACAGTCTGTCGGCCATCTATTGATAGACTTCTCCTTCTTCTTCTCGCGGAGCTAAGAGAGAAAGTTGGTTCGTAGTCCATCGTCTTGGATTGGGGCTTCCATAAGGGGGACCCCATGAAGCCATGTTGGATGAAACACATAGTGGCTTCTCGTCGTCAGAGAAGTGTAACCGTTGAAACACGGACTTTCTCTAAGGCACTCTTGTTGCTTTGGAGCAACAACAGTTGATAACAATACTGGTGCACGGAAGCGTACTATGAATTGTTATGTTCTCTCTCACTTTACGCTTATGATTTATCATGTCGCACAAGTCAGCGGAAGGGAGTTTTGCCTTACAACCCTTGTTGCATGCATCGTCGAGCTGTGCATACGGGTTCGTAAGGAGAGTAGGCGCATCCAGACTTAGTTCATGTGCAGGGGCAACCCCCATACCTAAGTTCTGTGATGTCCTTGAAGACAGCTCCGTGCTATACGTGTTGGGGCCTGTCTTTTTGTTGTGGGCGCATAGGCCTTGGAGACTGGCCTTGGGCGCATGCTCCTTGACAGCATGTCTGAGCCTCCTTGATGTGGGCGCATAGTATGGATCCAGAGAGCCTGGGCGCATAGCCTTGGGCGCATGGCTCTGGATGCCCAGCCTGTTGAAGACAGAAGTGTTCTGGTTGGGGTGTTGCGCCCAAACACTCCCTTGGGTGAATGGCCTTGGGCGCATGCTCGGTGGAGCAGTATTATTTTCTCCTAGTTTGGCCTCCTTCATTTGTAAGCCTCGTCGGGTTCGGCCAGAGTGTCGCACACCCCGATTCTTGGCATTGTAGTATTTTTCGTTGCCAAGTCTCGGGTGTTGAACACCCTGTTGTTGGTTGTGCAGGAAAGAAGTCACTGGACTAGTAGAGCCCGGAATGGTGTGAGCCTTCTCCATTTGGGGAACTTCTGTGGCAGAGTCATTCGCCCATGTGACAGAGTCCTCCAGCTGCATATCTGCTATGATACTAGCAAGATATGCACAGTGAGCCTTCGAAAGCCAAGTATTGCGAGACTTGTTTGGCTTCGCTGATTTTGAGGGAGTAGTGCCGTCCCTCGAGAGCATCTCTTTCGAACGCCTGCTGATCGAACTTTATGATCAACATCTTCTGAGTACTCCCCACTTTGTCGGTATCGGATTGCGTCACCACCTTCTCATCAGAGGAAAAGGTAGTCCCCAGCAAAGTCGTCATTTTTGTGGACACACACAAAAAAGAAAAAGAAAATGCTGTCTTTTCTTTTATTGGCGTAAGGCACCACAAATCGAGTACGCCTGAGAGATCCTGCGCTAAGGATCCCCGAGTACAAAAAAGAATTCTGGGGAATGGGACGATGGAGATCGAACGGCAGTTGCTCCTTTACTCCGTTGACACTCCGATTACAAAAGTGGGAGAAAACTAAGAAAATTGCTAACTCTCGGCTCACTGGCAAGAAGTGCAGCAATTTGGCTCTTAAAAATGCTCTCCGTTTTGTGTTTTGAAGAGGGATGAGGCCCCCCCTTTTATAGTCATTATTGAGCTGGAATGATGTTATGCGCCCACATGAAGAAACACGCTAGTTTTTATGTGGGCGCATAGTCCTACTTTGGGCGCATAGGATGTAGGCGCATACAGGCTGCGAGATCATGGGTTGGTCGTGGTGTTGACGTGGCTGCATGCTTCGGTGCACGACTACTCGTGGAGACTGACGTGGCCGTGTGCTTCAGTGCATGTTTTGATCATGGCTTTGACTGAGTCAGGCTTGGGCGCATAGCCATGTCTCAGGCTATGTGCCCTCCTTTTGGGGGAGCTAGTCTTGGGCGCATGCATAAAGCTTCACTGACTGGGCGCGTGGAGCTTCACTGACTTGGGCGCAAGGAGATTCACTGACTGGACGCATGGAGTTACACTAACTTGGGCACATGGAGCTATACTGACTGGACGCATGGAGCTACACTGACTTGGGCGCATGGGGCTTCATTTGCTGAAAATTTTCATGCTTCTACAACGATGTGGGTATAAGACATGATATGAAAATCTAGAAGAAATATACCATAAACATAACACAAGTCAAAAACAGTGCCTAAGAGTCTACTATCACAATAAGATGTGTCTCAAAATAATAACATGCCAATGAGTCAGAGAAATTTAAGATAAATCCAGTACTAATAGCTGTTCTGACTAAGTCGCTATTAGTGTCTCCTATACTGGGCTAGCTCCCCCTGGATCTCCTGTATGTGGCACTCATCTACACCCGGTCCATAATAGGTAGGACCAAAATTCTCAAGGTCCTCTGGAAAATATTATCCAGTCATGATTGGAGCGAAGCACAAACTCTAACAGCAGTTCCAATTAAATGATAAGAGCTATAAAACGGTAATAGTAAGTGTAATACATGGTGAGCATATAGAACTGTACCATACTATCAAGAATGTCATGTAATAAGAATGAAAAGACAAAGTAAGAAAGAGCATCACAAAGAACATAAAATAGATAGAAAAGGAACTGAACTAAATGTATTTGAATTATTATTTACAATAGGTATTCTATCAATAATAATATCCACAAAAGTATGGCTCAATCATACCAGCAACGCATGATTGGCTATCCACAATATTACGGCTCAATCTAGTAGGATTGGCTATCCATGATATCACAATAGTACAGCTCAATCCAACAGGATTAGCTATCCACCAAGCACAATAGTACGGCTCAATCATACGGGTAACGTATGATTGGTTATTAACAATAGTATAAGAGTACGGCTCAATCCAATAGGATTGGCTATCCACAATAGTACAAAATGGTGTCAACACATGAGCAGGGAGATAGAAGTGTACAATAAGATATGAGAACAATAAGTATATCAAGACATAAACCAAAAAAACTAACTCGTGTAACCATCGTATCAGGAATCAAGTAGAACATCACTAAGTACATAAATTATAACAAATATCAGATAATGGAAACTATCAAAGAATGTAATCACCTGAAATCCTATGTGATGTATCAACGGTATCTAAAATAGTGCCTAGAAGACCTAAATATGGAATATCAACATCAATTAATGTTTTCGAATCAGAAATATGCTATACTATCTCAATACTAGGTCTCCAAGTCATTTCTAGGTCAAACTAGGTCATACCTTACTAAACTAGGTAAATCTAGATCATACCTAGGTTATTGGGTCCATACTTTGCCATACCAAGGTATTCTAGTCTATACTGGGTCAACACTCTAGGTATCGACCTATATGTTACTTATATATACTCTATGATCACATACCCTATCTATTTTCCAATATCCTATGTACTTGCATATACCTTAACTCTAGGTAAAGCCTATTAACTGCCATTAATATTTCCTAGGTAAATCCTATTACCTACACATACATATCGATACCCAAATACCTGTGCTACCCTATCATATACATAAATATACCTATTACCAAATTACTACCTCAATGCAAAGTAACACACATACCTTAACCTATTACCTACTTCTTTCTAGACATTACCTACACTCAAAACCTATACTTAGGTATCCCATATCTACTACCTATGTTCACCTAACCAAATTACTTGGAAAATTACCCTTTTACCTACACTACCACATGTATAGGGATATTCCTATACACTCAACCCAATATCCTCACTTAACACTAACACACACAATCACAATATCTACCCATGCCTACACTTATTCCTACCTCACCCTCACACAAGGACACATACACTATGTAGAGTGCATATTGGGTGCACCCTACATATTAGCCCCCACTGGTCTGTGCACAATATGCATAGACCCTGCACAAGCCAAGGCCAAACTGCAGAGCACTCTAGGTTCCCTGCCATACACCCATAATCCTAGATAGGTACCTGAACAGACAGGAAAAAGAAAAGGAAGGAGGCTTTCTGTTGCTATTAGTGGACTGTCATCAAGTCCTAACCTTGTTCTACTGCTGATGTTACCCTCCAAGTATACTGGACAGGCACACAAAAGCCCCCCCCCCCTATACCACAACCTACTGTTAATTTGGGAATTCCCCCATGTCCAGTGCACACATGTGCACTGGTTAAAAACTCCTACTTATCACCTGTAGTAGTCTACAACCCCTGCTACTGTTGTTGTTTACAACAACAAGCCAAACAGCCCTTCCTTCATGTGTATGCATCCCCCAATGCAGTAGCAACTGCTACTGAATCAGCCACCATGTCATTGGCATTACCCTGTCATTGATGCCTAACCTGATGTCTCTGTACAACAGGTGACTGTTGTTGGTATTCCTAGATCTTGCAGCTACCTAACAACATAATCCATTTCCCCCTAATCTTTGTACAACCTGCTGCATAGTCAGTAGGTACTACTATTGTTGTTGTTCAAAATAGGCCCCACATCCCTTATTTCTTCTGTTACTGTTATGCTCTCCCTTTGATCACAAGCAGTGCATCATTGCTACTGCTGTTGAAGCTTAGTTTCAAGCTACAGTAGTAGCTACTGCTGCACCTACTATTGTTATCTCACAACCCTCCCTAATAGCTACCTATCTATTTAGTTAACTACCTACCAATCTACCCATATATCTATCATTCAATCTATAAGTCTATATATCCAACTAACTGCCAACCTTTCTATCTAGAAATCAAATTGATGACCGCACACCCCCACAAACATGTGTGTAACAGATAAACGCACATACTATCACACACATAGGCACACACACACACACACACACACACACACACAACACACACACACACACATGTATGCCATTTGCACACACAAGCCAAAAGGCTCTATCACGCACCATGACATACACATGTACATCTACATATACACATACCTATCCATATATGAATATATTCACATACACATAGGCCCAACACAAACACTTGGTGTGCACCACCCCCGTATCGAACTAGTCTACGATAAGCTTGTGATACGGCCAAGATACTTATACCAAGCCTTGTCTGAATCCTACCAAAACACATGAGCAAGTCTAAAATATACATATAAACATAATTAGTGCAAATCGAAACTAGTGTCAAGTGTCATGTGCAATAGGACATGTGCACCACAAGTATAGGAGCGCAAAAAAAACCCAAATTGACCCCGTGTCCTACCGTATCAGGACATGACCTACACATATCTATTTGTGGACACGAATCTAGACACACACAATCAAATCTCCACTAAATAGATCTAATAATTCTAATGACAAACACTTGGTGCACCATTCTCGAAATTCCTCTAAAATTGCACAAAATCTATTGTAACTTTCAAATAGACAGTCATTTGTCTCTCAAAACTCTCCCTATGGGTAATCCTAGTCCATGGGTGAATTCCTAAGGGTTCAATAACACAAATAGAGTCTAAATAGCAAGGAATTTGATATATATACCTATTGGGAGATGAATTCCCAATAAAAAGTCAAATGGATACGATCCGAACACGTAGCTCCTAGCAAATAGAGTCTTCTTCTTGTGCTCATAGTCTCCAAGCTCCTAGGCTCCTTTTAATGTAGAGAATGAGAGGGATTGATGAGAGAATAAGCAAGATTTGAGAGATTGGTGGAGGAATGGTTCCAAATAGGGAAGAACACCAAATTGGGAGAAAATGGAGCAATGAAATAAAATAAAAGAAATGGAACACCCCCCTCTCTTGGCCGGCCATGTAACCTAGGTTAGGGCTAATCCAAAATGTCCAAGTTACCCTCTAATTATTGTCATGAGAGCTAATTAAATGTATGGAAGGGTTTGGACCTATTTCGGTAAATAGTCTAATCTCTATTCTAATTAATTTGTCATAACTAATGAGTCTAAATGGTCTAGTCTAATAAGTTGGTCTATGAGTCATGTCATGCTAATTGTTGGGCTCTAGTTTAATGTCTAGGCTAATCGGTTCACTAACACAAGTCTAACAATTATGCTAACCACTGACCGTAATAACTAACACAATATTAATAAATAAATAAATATACACAATATAAAATAAATTACTAGGCACAATATTATAAATAATATGAATTGACAAAAATACTCCTCTTCTGGATTTAGATAGTTATAAAACAAGACATTACCGCCTTTGTGATGAGATGAGAAAAAACTAAAAATGCAAGAGAAAAAAAGATTGCACACACACAAGATTTACCGAGGTTCAGCTCAATTTGAGCCTACATCCTTTCTCCGTCCTTCTTCTCTTTTTACTATAATCAAATGAAATATTACAAAGGGCCTTCACTCAAGTTGGTACAAGTTAACTTAAGGATCACTTTTTTTTTACAAACTCACTTGAGGTGGATTACAAGTGTGAGGATTACAAGTTGTGTTATTCTTCTTCTTCATGTTCTCAACCTTTACCATCTCTCTCCTCTTTATAGAGAGGATATGCCTCTTGGGTACACCACATTCACTGTATAAAGAAGATCAAAAGGTAGACCTTTTATCACCTAAGGTTCTTTCTTCCTTCCAAGGTTTGTTCCTCTTTCTTCAAGGTTCATTCTTTCTTTTCCAAGGTTTGTTGCATGTGTTGACACAAACTGGATCACAGTCAACCAAATATTGACAAATTGATAATATGATACTTGTCATAATTTAATATGACACATCAAGACAGAACTCAGTGCAAAACGGACGTCGTCTCTCTCCTACAGCGTACACATTTTCAGAGTCTGTACTATTTTACATTTATTGAGTCTAGCAAAATGTAAACTGAGTAGCACTGGGTATTTTTGGCTTAAACCTCATTCTCAAACAAACCCAAAGCTCCACTAAGCCAAACTTAGCCCACAAAGCTCATCTGAACTCTCTGTCAGCAAGGAGACAGAGTTTGGGCCGAACTCTGCCCCACACAGAGTTCGGGCCGAACTCTGCCCCCTGATTTTTAGGACCCTAATTTTTAGGGCTTCCTGTTTTCAAGTTGTCCAACGGCCATATTTTTGAATCTTTGGGACAGAGTTCTGGCCAAACTCTGTCCTCCTGGACTAGTATAAATAACCCATCATTTCCAATATTTTCAAGCATCCAATTATTTTTTTCTCTCTTCTCTATAAGGCTCATACAATTCTTAACCTTCTCATCTACTAGCCATAAGCTTCCTAAGCCTAAAAGTGCTCAGTGCTATTCAGTTAGAAGTTTGTGCAAGAGTCAAGAAAGTCGCTTGAAAAATTCCAAGCTTCGCCACAGCGATCTTTGTAAGAAGTTGACGTGCTCTTCTGAAGAAAATGCACGGGGTGTAACTACTATTTCACAAATAGTGGATTTAATCCTGAGCTAGAGTTCTCCGACCTGGACTAGTCCTCCACGAGGAAAACCATGTTAAAAATCTGCTGTGTTTGCGTATGCTCTCTTGATCTTTTTATTTTCGTATTTACTACTCTGATTATTTGCTGTTGGTGAAAAGAGTTAAATTTTATTTGGCCATTATTGTTATAAACTCTATTCACCCCCCTCTAGAGTTGCCTATCCGTTCTTCAATTGGTATCAGAGCTCTGTTCTCTTAAAAAGGACTAACATCCTAGAGCTGATCCATGGCAACCACACAACCTATGTTTTCCAACCATGGTGAGGGACAGTCCACTCATAGACCACCCCTATTTGATGGAACCAACTACACCTATTAGAAAACTAGGATAAGTTTCTATCTCAATTCTCTAGACTTTGACCTGTGGACCATTGTCACTAATGGTTACAAAAAGCCCGCCATAATAGTTGTCGAGGGAGATCTCATCGAAAAACCCAATGACAAGTATTCTGACGAGGAAAAAAATAGGAGAGTCTAGATGCTAGAGCTATTAATGCTCTTTTCTGTGCAATAGACAGGACTAAATTTAACAGGGTCTCGACATGCACCACCTCGCACGAAGTATGGAAGCTTCTGGATGTGACGTATGAAGGAACCACTCAAGTCAAGGAATCTAAGATCAGTCGTCTGACTCAAGAATACGAGGCATTCAAGATGAAGCCGAATGAGACGATCACTCAAATATTCACAAGGTTCCTTAACGTCATCAATCCTCTGTCATCTCTTGGCAAACAATACTCCAATCATGAGAAGATCTGCAAGTTACTCAGGGAGCTACCGAAGATCTGGAACCCTAAGGTAACAGCAATTATAGAAGGCAATGATCTCACCAAAATGTCTATAGAAACTTTAATAGAAAAGATGATGACCCACGAGCTCGATCTCAAAGACTTCGACGAACCTGCTCCAAAGGGAAAAGAGATTACCCTAAAAGCTCATCGTCGAAGGGTTGATCCTGAAGAGACTGACGACGACAATTTAGAAGGTGATGATCAAGCTCTTCTAGTCCATAACTTCAAGAAGTTCCTTCGTTTCAATTGAAGGAAGAAGGAACAATAAGAAGACGACGAGGAAGAACCAACGTGCTACGGCTGCAAAAAGACTGGACATGTTCGAAAGGACTGTCCCTTTGCAAAGAAAGGTAACAGATATGAGAAGCCCTACAAGAAGCCCTCTTCGCGAAAGTACGCCAACACTAGTATTTGGCATGAAAGCGAAGCCTGTAATTCTGAGGAAGAAGATGACTCTCCTCGAGACACTGCTAATGTCTGCCTAATGGCAACATCCGATAAGATAACTGACGAAACTCTTAATGACTTTACATTTGATGAACTTAGCGATGCTTTTAATGACTTACTAAATGATCACAAGAAAGTCATTAGTAAATATAAGCATGCCAAGAAGAAAATCAAAGGCTATGAAATAGAGATTCATAATCTTTTTTTTTACTTGATAATGTTAGAGACACTCTACCCACGGAAGTCACTGATGAGCTATCCAAGCTTAAATTAAGCTTACATGATGCCGAAACACTTATTAAGAAGCAGATACGTGAGATCTCAGCACTCAACAAAGAGCTTGCTGAAGAAAAGAACAAACATAAGATCTCTATTGCTAAGATTGATTGTCTGAATGCAAAGTGCAATAAACTGAATGTTGTCTCTAAGAAATTAGAGATCAGATTGGAGAAACAGGTTGCTCAACCTCAAACCCAATCTCACAGTCACAAAACACACACAAAATACCAGACCACTCATAATAGTAAAACACGTCACCCACATGCAGCACGTAACTATGCTTATATGTACACGTACTCCTATGCAGCACGTAAACCATATGCACGTAGACATCATTCTCAACCTACTCATAACTATTATCCTGCTACTGCACATAGTCATAACTATTATCCTGCTGCTACACATAGTCATTATCCTGCTGTTTCACATAACATCACCATATGTTTTCCATAAAGAAATTCTCTTTATTTGTTGTGTTTCTGAGAAAATTACAACTGTAGGAATCCGATCTAGAAGACGATCGCTTTATCCCTTGGACTATGCGAAGAAGAAAAGCTCTCAAAATTTTGACAGTAGATATCAATGTATCTGTACAATGAATGAGAAAAAGAACTCTATTTATAGAGTCAAAAATAATAACTGAAAAGATAACTACCTCACCACTGGTGCACTTGAAAAGTCACGCAGACTCTAAATACACGCAGGGTTAGTAAGTAGTTACTGGACATGGCCCGTAACTGTTGGACACATGGCATCAGTGCATGGGTCGTGTGCAAGTTACTGGACACGCGAGAGAGAGATCGGTGGCATGGCTGCCACGTACTCCAGTTGAAATGAAATCCACGCTGACTTGCTGAAGGCAAAAATCCACGCAGATTCGTTGACACAGACTCGTTGAAGGCGAAATCCACGCAAGCTTTGAAGAAGAATACTTCAGAATTCATGCAGGCTTTGAGAAGAATAACTCAAAAGTCACGCAATGTTTTGAGGAAGGAGAAGGTTCAGAATCCACGCAAACCGCCAGCTGTCTTGATTTGGCACGCTTCGTCTGACACAAAATCTCTGACAGTGATTGCTTTGTCAGTCGCATTAAATGACAAGAAACCCTTTTGGTACACCAACTTGACGAAGGCTGAGTCTTGCTGAAGAAGATTTCGAAAATCATGTAATAGACGGCGATGATCTCTCGAATTCTGTGTATACGTGGCATACGAAGAGACATTCTTCGACTGTTGTGTTGTCAGTCATTATGATTCTGACGTATGGCTGAGCTGTCTCTGCGTGACTTCTAAAGGAGATGGCCAGGCATAACTTAGCGTATCTTTTGTGCTGCTTCTTGGATCACTCTGCGTGACTTGTTCTGATCAACTCAGCGTGACTTCATTTTTGAGGCCTACAAAACTCCCTTCAAAGTTTTCAAAAAAATGATAAAATATTTTCGAAATACTTTGAAATAGAGATGATGAAATGAGTTAAAGTCACGCTGAGATGACTTAAATGATTTTTCGAAAGTCGAAAAGACTTTGAAGTTCTTCGAAAACACCCGAATGAACCTATTAAATATCATAATGACTCTTCGTTCTCCGAGACTGATTGCGTCCAATATGGTGGAATATGAACTGTCGACGAGATCTGTTATATAAACAGGAAGAGATTCTCAGTTTTGACATTCATCTCTCGAAAATATGACCCCAAAGGAAGCAGCCGAAGAGGAAGCACGCAAGTTGGGCTTTTGTTCCCATGGTGACCCCACTTTTGGGGGCAAAGAACCCGAACCTGTCGTCATCGAGCTCAAAGACGACTCCACGTAGTTAGCCAAGAATCTCTTGAGCTACTTTGGATTGGATGGCTCGTCTTCTTCTGATGGACGGAGCCTTATGGAGAAGCGTGAAATGCTCGGGACTCTGTTGCATCGCCTGGGAGTTAAGAGCGTAGAGGAGTTAGGCATCAAACTTAGCCGCTCTGGAAAATAGAGCGTAACTTTCTACGCTTTTGTTGCACTTTTCTGTTTTGTCTTTTTGTAAGGCCATCAGTGCCTGTTTAAAGAATGTAGTACAACTTTTGCATTGAACAGCGTGCATTAATAAAGAATGTTAATTAGCACTCTTTGACTATTTCCAATGTTGTGCTGTCTTCCAAAGCACACGTGTCATTCATTCCATGGTTTACGAGCGCTATTTACGCAGATCTTTTCCAAGAATAGACTTGTACTTTGTCCTTTAAATAGGCAGCTGAGTTTCAAAGATACTCATCTCTCATTCTTCTTCTTCTTCTCTGAGAACGAAATTTTTGAGAGATTTCATTCTCAAAACAGGAAAGCAATGCCTTCTAATGTTCGATTTTTGCATACTGTATCAAACATGAATTTGCCAATCCTTAGCACCAAACTTGAAGGTAAGTCCAGTATAGTACGCGTACTATTTTTGCTGTTGAAGATAGGCTTTCTGTTTCTGATTGAACAATGCACGCTTGACCAGTCAGTGCGTGTCAAATGACATTTCTGTTGATTAATTCTCTTTTTCCTTGTTGTTTTCTGCAGAAGCTCGGCTAAAGATTTTCTTCAGAACTGGCATTGGTGATGTGGATGCTGTGGAGAATATCCTGCTGACACCAACATCAGGGAGCTCATACGCTTTTGACGCGTACATCAGACAACTCAGAACTCTTCGTAGGATAGAAGGGTCTTCCTTAGATGGTAGGAAGAGCCTTTATACACGAGAGTTGGATGGTGGAGTCAACTCTACCCCGAGAAATTGGGTAGTAGAGTTCCTTTCACGGGAGAACTAGGAATTGTATCCCAAGGTTTGGATACATTCCTGTCTTCCTTGAGAGGTTACCCCCAATCCACCAATTGTATTGGCAGCACCACGACTTCGGGCTACCATACTCTGTGGTTCTCCTCTTGTCTGAGAGAGAAGACCAGAGTTTAATTCCTGCTGATCTGGTCGTGACTGGGACCCAGACAGTCAGGAATTGCCACCAACAACGAACCTGACGGAGAAGGTCCGACGGAGAAGATCCAAAGAAGAAGATAGATCTCTATTAGGTTATTGTTGTGGTGTAGAATGAAAATCCAAGATTTGTAATAGATTTCCATTATGATTTGTAAGAAAGTCTAAGAAAATGTAATAGACTTTTTTGTGGTGAAATGAGAATGGAAATGATAATTCTTCTATGCTCAATGATTTGTATTTGTGGATGAATTGTGGACATGATAGATAATAAAATCATCTTTTCTGTTTTAGAGTATATGATATTATCAGAGGTATTATGGACATGATAATATATGGGAACTCAAAAGAAAATAAATTGATTTCTATGCAGAGGTCAAAACATGACAAATGAGTAAGCAGATTCGGAATTGATTCAAAGGTTATAAAAACATGATCAATAACGAATCCCCACTTTAATAAATTGATAGAAGATTATGAACGGATGAACCGTTAGGAAATGATGAATAGATGAACTGTCGAGTGGATGTAATAAATGAACGGATGAACCGTCAAGTATTAATGAATATGTGAAACGTCGGATGAATGTGAAAAATAAATGGATGAATGAATATGTGAAACGTCGGATGAATGAGGAACTTCTGCCTATAAATATAGCAGAAATCTGGCGAGAACGAATACTTCTACTCCTCAACATAAAAATGTCATCTGGAGAAGCATCCAAGAAGACTGAGATGGCCTCAAAGGTTCAGAAAGGCACTGAAGAACGCCCTGCTGGTCCAGCCAAAACGAAGAAGATGGAAGCAGGCAAAGGTTCGTCTGCACCCAAGCCACCAAGGGACATTCTGGATTTTCTGCTCGAACCAGGAAGGACTGAAGAAGAGGAAGCCATGAGGATGGCCGCTTGCAAATTCCTCGTGGGTTCTAACAAAGAGGTTCTCGACTCTTTTGCTGATCACGTCTTGGAGAAGGACGGTAGTGGCCCACGTCCAAATGTAGAGAAGGATGATAGTGATCTTCCTTAATATCATGTATCATTATTCATGATTAAAAATAAAATAAAAATTTTATTTTTTTAAAACATGAATTTGCCTGATGATTACAAGTATTTACATTTATACATAGTACTTTTTAAGGAATTTGCCATTAATAGGCATCAAAACTTTTCGACCATCCAATTCTGAGAGTTGATAAGCTCCATTTGAGAAAACTTTGCTCACAATATAGGGACCTTCCCACTTTGCGTCAAATTTACCCTTACTCATATGAGTCATAGTCATAGGACGTCTGACTGTTAGAACAAGTTCTCCTTTTTGATATGATCGAACTCTGACTTTTTTATTAAAAGCTCTTGAAATTCTAGCTTGATAGAATTCAATATTCTGTTGAGCAGATAATCGCTTTTCATCCAGAGCTTCTAATTCCTGAAGTCGAAGACGATCGTTATTTTCAGCAGTGAGTTCATTAGCGATTGCTATCCTTAAAGAAGGAATTTGAATCTCTAATGGAAGAACAGCTTCGCAACCATACACCAGAGAGAAAGGTGTAGATTTGGTAGCATTACGAATTGTAGTGCGATAAGCCCACAAACATTCCCCGAGTTTGTCACTCCAATTACGTTTGTTAGTGGAGACAAACTTCTTTAGGAGTTTGATGATAGTCTTGTTGAAAGCTTCTGCCAATCCGTTAGCTGCTGGATTATATGCGGTAGAAGCCACATTATTGATCCGATGATCGTCACAGAATCGAGTAAATTTCTGGCTGACGAACTGTGGTCCGTTATCATGAACAATGCGTCGAGGAACACCAAATCTGTAGATGACGTGGTGCTTAATAAAGCTGATGACATTAGACGTCTTAACTTCAGATAAAGAAATGGCTTCGGCCCATTTGGAGAAGTAATCGGTTATTGCGAGAATGAACCGATGACCTTTAGATGACGGTGGATTGATCGGGCCGACAATGTCCATGCCCCAAGCTTCGAAGGGCCATGATGCTGCCGTCGGATGTAGAAATTCCGAGGGTTAATGAATAAAATCTGCATGAATTTGACAAGCTTTACACTTCTTTGCATATTCGATGGTATCAGATACCATGGTGGGCCAATAATAACCCATACGTCGAATACGGTCTTAAAGTTTTGGTCCTGGCTGATGTGCTCCACAAATTCCATCATGTGCTTCGCGAATGATTTGTTGAGCTTCGTCGCCGGCAACACATCGAAGGAGTAAACCATCATAAGCTCGACGATATAAGGTCTTTGTTGTATGATTGTAGTAGAATCTGAGTGATCGTCGTCTGATAGATGCTGCCTCACTCGGATCATCTGGAAGAATATCATATAATACGAGATCTAAGAAAGAAAGTCTCCAATCTTTATCCGTATTCTGATTCTCAGTCGAGTTACTGAAGATGAATTTCATGCTGGAATCAGATGAAGATGACATCGATTTACGACTGAATCCAAATCCTCTTGTTGTGTTGACGTCATGAGATGTTGATTCTTCAATGTCAACTGGAAGTCCTAGAGTCAAGTTATTTTCAAGATGAAATAATTCTCGATTACGAACAACAATCATTTGTTGCCGTCTGATTGGAATAGCCAGCACCGCTGCAAGATTAGCAAGGACATCAGCTTCTGTGTTACATGCTCGCCTAACATGTTCAATGAAGAATTCTTCAAACGAAGAAGCCATAGATATAGCTGTTTTATGATAAGGAATCAGATCTTGATGGCGAACTTCATAAGTACCCCTGATCTGATTGACAATGAGTTTAGAGTCTCTATACGCCTCCAAATGTTGAATATTCAGATGTTTAGCAAGTTGAAGACCAATAAGTAATGCGTTATACTCAGCTACATTATTTGAACACGGCTGATCGAGAGAATAAGCTCTTTGGATTGCAAGACCTTCTGGCGATACAAGAACAATTCCAACTCCAGCGACAATATCGCCATTAGGACCAATTCTTGATGCTCCATCAAAGAATAGACGCCAAGTAGGATTTTCTTCAGCAATTTGATTTGAATCTAGGACTTCATCTGGGATTTCATCATAGAGTTTTGAATTTTCTGGAATTGAGTGAGCAGCCAGAAAATCAGCTAAAGCTTGTCCTTTAACTGATTTCTGAGGAATATAGTGCATGTCATACTGAGCAAGTAGGATTCCCCAGTTAGCCAATCGAGAATTCAAAACACTGGGTTTCTTTATCATGATCCGTATAGGATTGATCCTGGAAATGACATGAATAGTCTGGCCAATGATATAATGACGTGTCTTTTGGACAGCAAACATCAAGGCTAGACATTCTTTTTCAACCGGTGAATATCGAGGTTCAGCTCCAGTCATAGTGCGGCTGAGATAATAAATGGCTTGTTCATGGCCGTTTTGATTCTTTTGAGCGAGTAATGCACCCAATGAATGACTCATTGCTCGAGTATAGAGGAGAAACGGTATTCCTGAGACGGGAGGTACCAATACTGGAGGGCTCATCAGATATTGTTTTATATCATCGAATGCTTTCTGACATTCATCATTCCAGACAAAAGAGACACCTTTCTTCATAAGTTTGTTGAATGGTCTGCAGCGTCCTGATAAATTAGAGATGAATCTCCTGATATAAGCGATTCTTCCTTGAAATCCTCGTAGCTCTTTTAAGGTGCGTGGAGGACGCATCTCTTGGATGGCTTTGATCTTCTCGGGATCCATGTGTATACCTTTAGAGGTAATGACGAAGCCAAGAAATTTACCACTAGAGATGCCTAAGAAGGACTTAGTAGGGTTCATCTTCAATTGATGCTTACGCATTAGATCAAATATAGTCTTCAAATCTTGGATATGATCCTCCTTTTGTCGACTTTTGACTGCAATATCATCAACATAGCATTCGACTGTTTTTCGCAAATGTTCATGGAATATAGTGCTCATAGCTCGTTGATAAGTTGCTCCTGCATTCTTGAGACCGAATGGCATAACTGTATAACAGTATATACCAATCGGCGTTCTGAAAGAAGTGTGCTTCTCGTCCTCTGGAAACATTTTGATCTGATTGTACCCAGAATACCCGTCTATGAATGACATTCGTTCAAATCCACAGGTATTATCAACCATGACATCAGTGATTGGTAGAGGGAATTCGTCTTTAGGACATGCTGCATTGAGATCGCGGAAGTCTATGCATACTCTGATCTTGCCAGTCTTTTTAAGAACAGGAACAATATTAGCCACCCAATCGGGATGTTGTTCCTCTCTAATAAACCCAGAGGTAATGAGTTTATTGACTTCAGCTTCAATTGCATCCATGATGTCTGGACGAAATCGTCGTTGTTATTGTTTGACCGGTTTAGTATTCGGCAAGATATTGAGCTTGTGAGTTACAATTTGAGGATCAAGCCCTGGCATATCTTCATAACTCCAAGCAAAGACATCGATGTAATCACGAATGAGTTTGATCATGTCTTTCTTATCAGTTTCTGAAAGACTTTCACTGATGAATATTGGTTTGGGAGATCCCTCTTCACCAACATCTATTTGAACAAGTTTATCTTCAGTCGGAGGTTCTTTTTGCTCGAAACGGAACTCCCATTGATTATCTAATCTTTGGGCCCACTGTTCTGATTCAGGTGAGATTTCAAACTCTTCTTCGTCTTCATCACTTTCTTCAGAATGGTCAATGGAAACCATGTTGGAAGACAAAATATTGCAGTAGAGGTCACCGATACTCGTATCGGAATCCCAAGAAGTGGTACTAGAAGAATCAGATCTCTCATCTTCGTCAGACTCGAGATCTTCATGGATAATATTGATGAAAGAAGTAGGAGCAGTATAACCCAATCCGCATTTCGTCCTTCCATATTTCAAAGGAGGAATCCGGACAGGTATTTTTCTTCCTTTTCCATCATTGAGGCCAGTCCTGAAGTCATAGCCCATATTTTTGATGATGTCTCTAGATTGCTGACTATAACGACGTAGTTGTAATCTTCCAGTATCATCATTTTTGTCATCATCTTCAAGATCAGAAGGATTTTGAGGTCCTTTGTAGAAGAATATTGGAATGTCTCCTGGCTTTCTGCTTGGAACTAGAAAGTATGAAGATTGTACAGGTTCTAGAGATACATCTGTATGAACAGTCTGTACAACTCCTATGGTTATTGTGTTCAAGTCATCTAACAGATGTAAATAACTATGAACATAATTACACACATCAACGTACTGCAAAGGTGGAGACTTTTCATTAAATGTAAAAGCAGCAATATTTAAATTGGGAGAAGGCTGAGCCTTAGAGATTTTAGCCAAGTCAATGACTAAAGGGGAGGAAGAAGAACGAGAAGAAGCGTTGTTTCGATTAAGATCGATAACAAATGGCTCAGAAGAGGTGAGCTCCCTTGAAGTTTGAGATGGAAGAATAATCCGCCCTCCAACTGGAATTAGCAGAGTATCTTGTGAAGATACAGGAACTGTAGTACGCCCACTGACAGGAATGATCAGTGTATTTTGAGTAGATGACTGAGGTAACGGAGAGATCCGTCCACTCACTGGGATGATGAAAGAATCTTCTCCAGAGGGTTTAAGAGATTGTTGCTGAGTAGTTCGACTTTTAACAGGGATTATTAAAGTCTCACTTTGTGCATCTTCTTTCTCCATAGCTTGTATGATCCTTGTATACTCTTCTTTGTACATTTGGGAATCATTGAAATAAGCTTCAACCCCATGGAAGGGATTTATATCAGCAACTTCTTTTTGTACTCTTCCTTTGCTATCAATGTATTTAAAACATTGATGAAGAGTAGAAGGCACCACATTATTTTCATGAAGAAAGGGCCTCCCCACTATAGGATCACGCGATCTCGATCACATAGAAAGTGACTTTAGATCTGAAATCGCCTATCTGAAGCTTCAGATGAATCTTTCCCAAAGGCTCGCTTCGGCTTTGATTGAATCCCAAGATAGTAGTAACCGTCTTGGAGAGCTTGTGAAGAGGGATTTTTAGTTCATCCAACAGACTCTTCGGCATTATGCTTATAGCAGACCCTGGGTCAATGAGAATACGATCTATCTTCATCGTATCAATATAACCAGTGTAGTAGAGAGGTCGGTCATGTCGATTATCCTCCAGTAGCATGTCGTCTTGTGTAAAGGT
This sequence comes from Iris pallida, assembly GCA_029216955.1. Classification (NCBI taxonomy): domain Eukaryota; kingdom Viridiplantae; phylum Streptophyta; class Magnoliopsida; order Asparagales; family Iridaceae; genus Iris; species Iris pallida. The sequence continues at coordinate 4,190,598 of JANAVB010004399.1, forward strand.
AATATTTGGGATAATCTCCAGTACACTGTTGTAATGTAAGCAAGTGGCAGGTTCCGCATCTGGCTTTTTCAATTGTGCAAGACAAGAGTCAGCTTGTAGAAGTGCTTCACTTAACGTCTTCCGAGTCTCTTTGGAAAGACGTAGAAGTTTAAAGAGGGACATTCTAGCTGGAGTATTAGCAAGCTGAGCTAAAATATCGAAATTATAAGGCTTCTGAAGTCCAAGAGGAGAGGACTTCTTGATTGGTTTATCAAACCGAGCCTGTTGTTTGCCTTTCTCCAAAGCTGTAGACTTGGGAAGAACAGGTTCAATGGATGATTCTTCTTCAAGAAGAACATTAGAAGCATTTTTATCAGCTGGAGAGATGTCAAGAGGATCCTCAGGACTTTTAGAATAATCCTTTAGGTAAGGTTTCCCCGTTCGAGTAGCACTAACAAGTGCTTCTTCTTTGTCTTTTGGCTCTGTGTCAGAGGTAGACCCAAGAGAAGTCATATGACATGACTTGATCTTTCCAGCCTTCTTGGACTTTCGAGAAGAAATCTTTTGAGAAGAAGGCGATTCAAAATCTGCCACTAGATCAGGATAGATCCACATGATTTCTCCAGTCTCCAAAGTGATTGGTGCTAATCTTTCAGACTGTGGAAGAGGAATATTTACTATTTCAAGAGTCGTCTTGGGAATAGGAACAATCCTACCTTCAAGGAGTTGAGGAGGGAAATCTTCGAATTGCATAGAGACGACATTAGAAGTGACAGTCTTCTCTTTTGGACTAAGAGAGATAGCTCCAGATTTAATCATTTCTTGGATCTTTCCTTTCAGTACATAACATGTACGAATTGTATGACCCAGCATTCTGTGATATGGGCAGTATTTGGGATGATCTGTCTTACCAGCTTCATCAGGTTTCTTGATCTCAGGTAATTGTATCTTATTACCTTTCAGCAGACATTCAAAGATACCAAGGACATCGTCGTCATCGAAAGAATATTCTTCTTTGGGGCGAGGTGTTCTTGATTGTTGAATTGTAGAAGAAGTTTGAACAGTTGATGTATCTTTGCTCTGAAGATTAACTTCAAGAGTTTCTTTTCCCTTGCGAGTATTGTTTTATTGTTAGCACCTTGTCCTGTTTCTTTAGGAGTCATCTGTACTCCTAAACCTTTGAAGGTTTCAGCCCTGATTTCTGCAGCTTTGGCACTGACTATGAAGGAAGGCCAATCTTGAAATTGAGTAGACCCTGTCCACATACTGATGATTGGCAACAAGTTTGATTTGCACGTGTCAATAGTGACAGCATCAGGAGTTCCAAGAGGCATCTTCAGAGCTTCTCTTAGAAACCGTTTAATGTATTCCTCTGTGGATTCATTATTTTTCTGCTTGATTCTAATAAGAGCAGACATAGTCATGTCATTCAGCCCTTCATAGAACCTTTTAAGAAATATCTGTTTGAAACCAGCAAATGAAGTAATGCTCCCATCTGGGAGACTCCTATACCATTCATAAGCCGTTCCCTTGAGACATCCAATAAATACCCGAGTAAGGAGGGCATCACTTGGTTGCAGTTGATCAGTCATCACTTCAAAGTGATTGATAAACTGACTTGGAGAAGTGGTTCCATCATAGAATGAGATAGTAGGAGGCTTGTATTTAGGAGGATATGATACTTGCTTCCATTCTATCGGATAAGGCTGCTTGATGCCTAACCTTTGTAAACCATCCTTTTGTTTGAATGCCTCGAATTAAGTTTTGAGATTCTTCAATTCTTCATAGACAACTCCCGAAGATTGTGGAGTTGTGGCTTGTAGAGAATAGTTGGGAGAAGGAACAGCATTGTAAGCACTACCCCCAGCTCCAGAGAGACTAGGATTTAGTTGAGCTGGTCCAGGAGTATTGGATTGTACTGCTGGAGGAACTTGTACTGGACTTATATCAGTATCAACTGGTATGGCATCTGGTACAGTCTGTCGATTTTATAACTGAGCTGTCATGAGTTCATACATCGACTTCATTGCGTCAGTCATAGACTTCATTTGCTGTTCCAAAGAAGCAATTCTTTGATCTTGAGGAGTCAAGGAAGAAAAAGGTTCATCAGTATTCCCATCAACCATGTAAGTCGTGACTGTATGAGGGATTATTGATGAACTAGTGGATGTTGTATGTTCTGAATCATTGCTTCGTGCATCAAAGTCAACTATAGGAGAATTACCCCCAGTAGGAAGAGATGGGAAGTTAAATTCTCCAAGAAATTCAGAATCAATTTCAGGGATCAAATTTCTTTGACTAGAAGCCAGGATTCTTGCTCTGGTATTTCTATATACTCCATCTGGACTATCAACTCTACCCCCGGTGTCCCGAGAAGTCATGTTGACAGAGGTAAACAAAGGCTCATCTTCATCAGGTATAGGTTCATACTGAATCCTATTGAAGACAGACTGTCGTTTAGTTTGACATCTGCATTGTATTGTGATTCTTGGCTGAAAGTCACATTCATGATCACCATGGTCTTGAACCATTGATTGACATCTGCAGTGAATTATGACTCTTGGATAGAAGTCACATTCAGCATGTTCCTTTGACATAGAATTACTCCTTCTCTTCTGTTGAAGATATTCCCGTAAATCTGTTTGTGAAGATTGAGGAGTATACTTCCTGTTCTTGGGTCTTAATGGCTCTTGATTATACAAAGAGTGATTAATGTGAGCCATATAGTTTCTTGCATACTCTGCATCTGGATCTTTTATCTTCATATCCAATTGGTATGGTTTCTTAATACCAGAAGTGCTGAGTTTTGTTCTTAAATCAGTGGAAGGTAGCACATTGGTTTTGGAAATATGGAGTTTTCCTTCCATTGATCTGGATATTTACAGAGAAGGAAGAGTTGAACCACTCCTTTGATTAGGAGTTGGTAACAGACCCTCTTTAATGGACAGATTCTGTGCCCAATTTGAAGAAGTCATAGGAGAAGATATTAAAGAATATTTCTTCTTAGACTCATTCAGATTTTGAGACATAGAATGTCCAGAAGGAAGAGTAGTCAAAAGACCATCTCCTTTCCTTTGACTAACAAAAGTATCAGTCAAAGCTGTTCCTGAAGTAAAAACTACAGGAGCAGAAGAAACAACTAAAGAGTTATTCCTTTTCGAAGGGACTTTGTGTGGAAGACCACCCCCAGTTCTAGTAGAACTCGGAAAAGAAGAAGAGATAACTAAGGAGTTATTCTTCTCTGATGAAATACACGCTGAAACAGATTTGGCTAAAGAACCAGTACTGTTAGCGTGACTTTTGATTTTAGAATTACACGCTAGAACAGATTTGGCTAAGGAACCAGTACTGTCAGCGTGACTTTTGAACGTGGGATTACACACTAGAATAGATTTGGCTAAGGAGCCAGTACTATCAGCGTGACTTTTAGAGTTGAATTTGTACGCTGGAACAGATTTGGCTAAGGAACCAGTACTGTCAGCGTGACTTTTGAATGTGGGGATACATACTGGAATAGATTTGGCTAAGGAGCCAGTACTATCAGCGTGACTTTTAGAGTTGAATTTGCACGCTGGAACAGATTTGGCTAAGGAGCCAGTACTGTCAGCGTGACTTTTAGAGTTGAATTTGCACGCTGGAACAGATTTGGCTAAGGAGCCAGTACTGTCAGCGTGACTTTCAACTTTGGAGATACACACTGGAACAGATTTGGCTAAGGAGCCAGTACTGTTAGCGTGATCTTTGATTGCTGTCATCTTCGAGTGCACAAGAGTGTGCGTGCTTGCAGTAGAGCTCTTGCCAGTGTTAGGAGCAGACACTGTGGCAGAGACTTCACCATTGACTGCCAACTGATTCTTAGGGACATAGACAGAGTGTCCCTTCGACTTGGCAGTGATGATGGAGGCTGGAGTGGGCTTGCCACCCTTAGCCCGATGCATTTCTTCATATGTGAGTTGATCGAATTTGATCATCATCACCTTCTTCGTCGAGCCGATTGACGAAGTATCGCATTGAGTTGTTGCCATCTCAGAAGAGGAGATGGTTTTCCCCAGCAGAGTCGCCAATTTGTTTTCCATAAAGAAATTCTCTTTATTTGTTGTGTTTCTGGGAAAATTATAACTGTAGGAATCCGATCTAGAAGACGATCGCTTTATCCCTTGGACTATGCGAAGAAGAAAAGCTCTCAAAATTTTGACAGTAGATATCAATGTATCTGTACAATGAATGAGAAAAAGAACTCTATTTATAGAGTCAAAAATAATAACTGAAAAGATAACTACCTCACCACTGGTGCACTTGAAAAGTCACGCAGACTCTAAATACACGCAGGGTTAGTGAGTAGTTACTGGACGTGGCCCGTAACTGTTGGACACATGGCATCAGTGCATGGGTCGTGTGCAAGTTACTGGGCACGCGAGAGAGAGATCGGTGGCATGGCTGCCACGTACTCCAGTTGAAATGAAATCCACGCTGACTTGCTGAAGGCAAAAATCCACGCAGATTCATTGATGCAGACTCGTTGAAGGCGAAATCCACGCAAGCTTTGAAGAAGAATACTTCAGAATTCATGCAGGCTTTGAGAAGAATAACTCAAAAGTCATGCAATGTTTTGAGGAAGGAGAAGGTTCAGAATCCACGCAAACCGCCAGCTGCCTTGATTTGGCACGCTTCATCTGACACAAAATCTCTGACAGTGATTGCTTTGTCAGTCGCATTAAATGACAAGAAACCCTTTTGGTACACCAACTTGACGAAGGCTGAGTCTTGCTGAAGAAGATTTCGAAAATCACGCAATAGACGGCGATGATCTCTCGAATTCTGTGTATACGTGGCATACGAAGAGACATTCTTCGACTGTTGTGTTGTCAGTCATTATGATTCTGACGTATGGCTGAGCTGTCTCTGCGTGACTTCTAAAGGAGATGGCCAGGCATAACTTAGCGTATCTTTTGTGCTGCTTCTTGGATCACTCTGCGTGACTTGTTCGGATCAACTGAGCGTGACTTCATTTTTGAGGCCTACACCATACTGTATATTGACATCACTATCAACCTGCTCCTAACACAAATAGGCATGCTACTTGCACATACTATGGATTATATGGTCATATCTCACCAAAGTATTGAATTAAGAAATTAGTTGATATTAATCTACATGTATGGGTACCGAAGACTAACATTTCAGGACCCACAAGAACTTGGGTACCAAAGGTCACATCTACTCGTGATGTAGGTGGACCTTCCTTCTTCAACTAAAAGCAAGTGGATTCTCGATAGTGGGTGCTCGCGACATATAACTGGAGACGCAAATCTTTTCGCATCACTAGCTATCGATGAAGGGGGAAGGATATGTATCCTTCAGTAACAATTTAAAGGGCTACATCATAGGTAATGGTACTATTGGTTATCCTCCTTCTCCTGTAATAAAGGATGTCTGCTTAGTGACCGAGTTAAAGCATAACCTGCTCAGCATAAGTCATCTTGCTGATCATGGATATGATATTAACTTTGGAAAGAATAAATGCTACATTTATGATAGGTCAACTGGAGAGATATTATTTTTGAAGAGATAAGAGAAGATAACATTTATATTTTCTATCTATCTAGAAATACTAACAGTGCAGGAAGATGCCTCTATGCCCACAAGAATGAAAGACTTTTGTGGCACCAGCGTCTTGGTCATGCCAATATGGATACTATATCCAGGCTATCGACAAAGAAGCTAGCAAGAGATCTGCCCGACATCACATTTAAGAAGGATACGGTATGTGCCGAATGTGAACTGAATAAGGCAACCAAATCTTTATTTAAATCCATAAATACTGTAAGTACCACTAGACCCTTGCAATTAATACACATGGACTTATTTGGTCCCAGTAGAGTAGCCAGTCTTGGTGGAAAACTCTATGCTTTTGTTTTTGTAGATAATTTTTAAGATTTACTTGGGTTTTCTTCCTTACAAACAAAAGCGATACTATTTCAGTTTTCAAAATCTTTGCCAAAAAGGTCCAAAACGAAAAAGGCTACATGATTACTCGAATCCGAAGTGATCATGGAGGCGAATTCAAAAATTCTGATTTTGAAAAGTTTTACGAAATAAATGGTTTTGATCATGAGTTTTCTTGTCCTAGAACTCCTCAACAAAATGGTGTTGTGTAGCGGAAGAATAGGACTCTTGGCGATATAGCTAGAGTCATGTTGAATAAATTTTTACTTCCAAAGTATTTTTGGGCAGAAGCTGTCAGTACAGCTTGCCATATTTTAAATAGGGTGCTTATTCGACCTATTTCGAAGAAAACACCCTATGAGCTTTAGTTTGGTAGGACTCCTAATGTCTCTTATTTTAGAGTGTTTGGTTGTCGCTGTTTTATCCTAAATACCAAAGACAACTTAGGCAAGTTTGATGCCAAAGCTGACGACGGTATTTTTTTGGCTATGCTGCCAAGAGTAAGGGATATAGAGTGTTCAACAAACGCTCAATGATTGTAGAAGAATCTACTAATGTGACTTTTGATGAGAAAAATAGTATAGCGGATATCCCTGACGATGATGTTGAACCATCAACTTCCACGCCGATGAATACCACCCCTGAAACCAATTCTCTGGAGGACTTACCGAAGAAGTTCGAGTTCAAGCCGTCACACCCAAAAAACTTGGTAATAGGTGTAACACCCCAGTCCCAAAATACTTGGGACCAAGTACGTAGACAAGCGAGCTGTATACATACGAAGTACAGGGGCCTTGTATGTATACATAAGCTGTAAAATGTAGTAAACCACAACTAACTAATCTCATCCACAAATAAAGAATAAAAGATATCATATAATGAATTGTTCTGATACAATATGTTGGGTGGAGACACATTCACTACCAACCAAAATAAAAAGGAAGAAGTACATGATATATAAAAGGACTAAGTGGAAGTAGCAAGGAGGAACCAAGTAACGTCATCTTCGAATAAATGGAGAAGACCACGATCCCGACTAGGATACCTGCGGAAGAGATGAACACACACCTGGGAAATAACCAGGTCCTCAGAGGGACGTAACAAGTTACAGGAAGAACATGCTAATGTGAACTGTCAGAATAATAATATATAAAAGACTATCCCATACACAAATATGCAAAGGGGATTCTAACCGTCTAATGTACAATTTAGAGGACAACTTTCATGTGCATGGGTGGGATTTAGGCTACATGTACGTAACTGGCATCCAGTCTTTCGTATCCGGCCGTAACGTCCAAAACGTCAAAGGGTATTTGCAAATAAAATCTCGCCATAGCTCCTTTCGAAAACTATGGTTTACCTGTTTGGCTTCCCATACGCACTAGCAACTGTCCTCCCCCAATGTTTCTCATACTGACCAAGTCATGTCCATGACCCGTCCAGTTTTGTAACTACTCGAGTCTCTATACCTTAATCGTAGCAGTTACGATCTATCCGTCACACGACAATAGGGATGGCCAGTCCGTAAGTCGTACCCCTAGCAAACTGTCTCAAACCATGTAGTATGTGTGTCATGGCCAAGGAAAATATAAGGATATCCTCCAACAAGAAGGTAGTCCGCTAAAACTAAGTCAACATGCATAAAATAAAGTAACGACTAATAGAGTCGCTTGCACCCAAGTATGGCTTGGATGCGCAGTTTACAACAATTAAAAATAATAAATATGAAACAAATAAAATAAATGTTGAAAATAAATAATATGACAGTTAATTAGCAAGGTACACTTGCCTGGTAGGACTCCTGGTGTGCTACGATGATCAATGTGGCACAAAGTTTTGACTTTGGTGTTACAACTACGCAAAGGGGCCTCCGACGGTGGCATGGACTGGTCCATCGGGTCCAGAACGGTCAAATTAGTTAGGGTCGACATAAAGAAGTTAAATTTTGGAAGATGATAGAAAATATGATGAGCAAGGATTGGATAGAAATCGAAGGAATTTACGTATCAAAACCTATACATTTTTAGGAAAATATTTATAATACGGGAAAAATATATTTAATAGTAAAATATTTTTTTTTGATACATACTTGAAAACATGAAAAATCGATTTAGGCCAAAATTCTAAGTTTATAGAAATAGGTTTTTCTAGGAAAAAAATATTTTTTTTTTGTTAGTAAAAATATTAGATAATTATTTGAAAATACTTAGAAATTATTCTTCAATTTGGGAACTATATTTTCCTTATTTAAAATATTTTATATAAATACATAAAATCTAGAAAACTAAAACATTAAATTTTGTCAAAATACTTTGTAGGTCAAAATTAACATATAAAATTCTATAAAAATTTAATGGTATATTTCTCACAAGTATTTAAATATTGATATATTTATATGACTACAACTTAAGAAATACATTAATAGAATAATAATGAAAGAAAAATTTATAAGGCTAGCACTCTAATAAATTTTGGGTAAATAAAAAAATGGTCTAAAAATACTACAATAATATATGTAAAAGCCAAATCCTAAATTTGAAATTCCAATGCTATATTTTTGCTACCAAAATAATTTAGGAATATTTACTATATACAAAAAAATAACAACCAAAATTTTAATGTATCTATTGTCATTAGCAACCAAAATAATAATAATAATAATACTTAAATAATAAAAATAAAGTAGTAATAATAATAATGAACAACCTAACAGTAAACAGAGTAATCTACATATTTTTACAAAAATCAATTTACTTAATGTACCTACATAAATACATACCTACATACATATAAATATCTTTAATAATAATAATAGTAATAGTAATAATTATAATAATTATAATAATAAAACACAACAGAAAAAAACCAATTAATAAACAAAACAACCACAAAAAACACAAAAATAAATAGCAAAGAAGTGGGTTGATGCTCCTATTGTTGGAAGAAGGAGAGAGAGAGTGAGAGGGAAAGGGGAAGGGGTGAGAGGGAACAGAAGAAGGAGGGAGAGAGCTAGAGAAGGATGGGGAGAGCGGGGAGAACGAGGGATTCAGAGAGAGAGAGAGAGATAGCTAAGGGTGAAAGGAGAGGGAGCCTAAGCGAACGAGTCAGGAAAATTTGGAGGATTCCACCGGCAGACAAGCCAGCGGGGGACACGGCTCAACAAGGCTGGCATGGCGAGGGGTTCTGCCATAGGGGCGAGATTCTACGACAGGCTCGACTGGAGAGGTCGCGGTCGTAGGCTTCCCGGCAGCATCACGCAGATGGCGCAGCTCGGAGAGGCGCGCGGAGGAGGCTCGCGCTATCGTGGTGCGGCGCTGTCATTACCACATTTCTAGTTTGAGGGTAAAATTGTCATTTTTGGGGTAAATAAAATTTATTAGTATTAATTAGAATTTATGGGAATTTTTAGAAATTATTTTGGATTTATTTGGACTAGTTTGTTTTTTGGCCAGTTTTGACTCATGTAGACCAACCTAGGAACTAACCATGGTTAGTTGGGCTTGGTTAGGTCAAGTGACCCTAGTCTAACCTAGTGTGACTCAAATTAGTGGTTAGTAATTCATAAAACTTGAATTAGGAATGTAGAAATCAAGTTATTTGATAAATGGCTTGTGACTACACAAGTCATTTTGTGACTTAGCTAGATAGGACTAACTAAACCTAGCTCAACCCTATCCTAACCCACTTGGCCGGCCACCATATCCACCTAGGGATTCCCCCATTATAAATATCCTCCTAGTTTTTAGGGCTAGCCTCCCTCCTTAGAAAAATAGATCCAAGAAGAAAGAGGTGAGTTCTTGTCTTAATAAATCCATTTTAATTCCATAATAGGTCCTAAAATCTCCAAATCAGTTGCAATAATTTCTAACACTGGTATTCTTGCTGTTATGGAAGTTTTGGTTCAGTTTGCTATTGATTGGAAGTGATTTGGACATCAAGCAAAGAGCTAGAAAGAGCCATTTTTCCATTGGAACTTCACATAGAGGTATCTCCTTCATTTCTCCATGAAATTTCATGCAGTCTTCACCAATAGGAAGCCCTAAGGGTCCCCCTAGGGTATGGATAAGTTTCGTTCCTGGTGTCGGAGCTTTCGTGTCAGTTCTGGACACGTATCAGTGACCACGCATTGTATTCGACGAAATGCCTCAAAGGGCATTTCGATCGATTTATTTTATTATTTTTGAATAGGATTAATAGTTTAGATCTGGTATTTTGATCCCTGTGCTTGAGTTCTTGTGTCGTGTCATTTTCGTGTCGGTTTCATGGCTGGACACGCGCGTGCACACGTCGCGCGCTGCTGCAGGGAGTCCCCTGCTACTCGGGGCCCACAACTCCCTGGACACGACACTTGGACACAAATAAATTGACACACACTATGGGGCAGTGTCTGTCATGACACTCCCCAAGTGGCACGACTTCTCGTGTCGTGTCGAGGGTACACGACACGCCACACTGGTTTTACACTGAGTCTGTGTACTCGTGTGTATGGGCTCTGATACGCGTGTCTAACTTGGACACGCGGACACGAGGACCCAGGACAGGAGGACCTAGACTTAACCCTAGTCTAGGGGTACCCAGGTGCACTAGCACGTGGCCTACCACGTGCTGTGTCGTGTGCACGACACTCGTACACACGTGCACGAGACCTTGTTCACTGCACTGTGTCCAATTGTTATTCTAGTTTTTATTCCAGTTTGGACACATTGTGTCCACTTGGGTGGACACCATTGCATTATGGGACACATGTATGATATATATTTTGGTTACCAACCATTGGTTTAGTAAATTAGGTCGAATTGGTTGGTTAAAATCATTTTCCAACTTTTTTTTTCCTGATACATGTATGAACAAAAATTTTCCAGTTTGTATACATGAACTTTGTCACCTAATTTAAACCAATTAAATACTGTTAATGTTTAGTTTCAGTCCCTAAAATGTTACCCCTATGTGTAATCTAACTGTAGTTCGAAATTGGGTTGATTTTGTTGTATGTTGGGTTCGAAATGGGAGTTTCAAAACCTGAAAACTAAATGGACTGAAAACTGGGATTTGATACATGATTGATTTCCTTTTCTTGTTATTCCTGTCACATGATGCAATGTTTGCTGCAAATGGAAACCTGAGATTAACTTGATGTATCACTTGTAAATCTGAAATTAGGTTGCCATGTTAAATTCTTCATTTCCTCACTGTTAAGTTGCTGTCAACTGAGATTTGTATTGACCATATTTCCCTTCTAATTCAATGTTGACTTCATTTCTTTATGGATTAAATTCTGAATTGTTATGGTTACATGGATTGATTTCCTTCCTTCCCTTTTCAGTCTTCTTTCACTGTTTGTGTATTTACTGCTCTCACATACACTGTTTCCTTGCATACCACTTCCTGCACACATATGCACACTGTCACTTTGTAATTCCTGCCATATTATTATTTTTATACACACAGCACTCTCCTCTCTCACAGTGTTATACACACACATACATTTTCCTCTCCTTACTGTTATACTTAATCACCTGAGCACACTCCTCTTCTTCACTGTTTTCTATTCCTGCACAGTATTCACACTCTTCACTTTCTGTTTTCCTGTCAATATATACACACACTAGAGTTATTTCCTGCCTTGTAAATTCCTGAACACTCTTGTACACCCTCACCACACACACAACTTTATACACACACATAGTCACTTACCACTAATTTACCTCCCTGTCATTATAGCCCTATCACACACCTACATTTATTCATTTTCCCTATATGTCTACCTAATGTAGCCTCTATATGTGACTATATACATATGTAATGCAATGTACTATATGAATGTAAATTAATATATGCTTTGTGATGTATGGGTCCCTATATAGATGTGTATGGCTTTTGTAGATGTTTACATTGTGTATTGATTGGGGGATACCATGTTAGTGGGCCATGGGGGTTGTATGGGTGCAAGTTCATGTTTGTGCCATGTGTATACTTGAATACTACTATAATAGGAAATGTATGCTTTTGTGTTGAAAATAGGCCTAGGCAGTGTGGTATAGCTTGGTAAGTCTAGATAGGGCTTGTACTACATTATTAGACTTGATATAACCTAGTCTTGTTAGACCATAGTTGACCTAGTTTGACTTCTAGGGTTGACCAAGAGTTGACTTTGGTCTAGATTGACTTAGAATCATATAGAATGCATAGTAGGACTCCATTTTGATATTCTGGACTTGTTGTGACTTGTGCTGTTCTGATTAGGAGCCAGACACCACTCCTTGGACAGTACGTTTCATACCGAACACTCAGTTACAGGCGAGTACATTCTCTGATCATTTCATATCCTGCTTAGAATTATTTCCTGCAGTAGATTACTTTACTTGTACTGTCACGTTGGTCACACGGATTGGTACTATATGGATCTCTACATGCAATATTATCTCCCTCGGGAGCATCGGGTACATTGTGCTTGTGCGTTTCACTTACATCATGTACTCTTGTGCTTCTATTTTACATGTGCACTCCTGTAAATCTTGTACTCTCATGTTCACGGAGCCTCCATGTATACTATCATGTGCACCCTATATGGGCCCCCATGTGATATCTTGTGCAATAACATAACCTGTTTAGATCTTTGTGTATTGATTGGGGATACGGGGGAGTGCTAGTAGTTGTGTGAACAATTCCAAAGTAGTGTAGATATTGTGCACCTCGATCCTGTGCAAATCCGTCCTGTTCACATGTGCTATCTCGTACTCTGACTCACTAGCCACTGTTAGTTCTCTATGTATAGTAGATATTTACATTACAATTCTCTTCCTGTTTACATACAGCATTTCTTCAGTACTCGTATCTTACTTTACTGCATGTTTTAATTTCTAACCTGCTATGATCTGTTGAGATGTACTGTACTCGCTCCTGTCCTGACTGGACCTGTTGAAAATATTACAGAGGACGAGGAGGAGGCTTACCTGGACACCAACTACGGGGCAGCCCTAGATGACACCTGTGAGCTGGACCCTCAGGAGGATCCAGCAGTAGCTGAGGACTTTCCTCCGACTGTCTAGACTAGATTAGCTAGCTTGTCTTTCATTTATAGTCTTGAGACATGTTCTAGTTAGACTCTTTTGGAGATCAGTTGTATATATTCTTTTATCTGAGATTTTGTATTGCTGGGATTATCTTAGACTACTGTTTTATCTATTTCATTTCCTTGAGTTCCGTTCATATTGTGCTATATCTTCCTTAGTTGTAATTGAGTTCTATTGCTATGTCATCCCCATTCGGGGAGTATAAACTGTTTAGATATTTACATTGCTAGATGTTGTGACCTAGGACAGCGTTCTACCACCGACACTGCGGCGTAGGCTGGGCGTATTCACGTCTCGTGCCCTTACTCTAGGGTGCGGGTCGTGACACGTTTTTAGTGGTGGCCCATGCAGGTCTAGACTAGAAGTGTAGTGGTGCTCGAACTAGAGTATCACTGCAGCCTTCTATAAGATATAGGACATTAATTTTAAGGTACTCAATCACTTTAGGAAAATTTCTTTTATTGCCATCTAAATCTTTTTGTCAGCTAATCCTTTGAATTATAATTGTCCGCCTTTGTTATTTTGCTTCTATCTCAGAAATTGATACTCTTGTTTGTCTATCTTCACGATGGTAGAGACTCGATTGCAGCATGCCACCTATGAGGATGCTATAGAGGGGACTGCTACCTCTCAGCCAGCACGGCGAGGCCAGGGGACTGCAGCTCCTGCCACCTCAGCTCGTGTTGAGACCTCGGCAGTCGCAGCAGGGGGTATGCACCCACCGACTGGGAGGCAGGACCCGAACTTTCCAGAGGATCCTTTTCAGCCATCACCGCCTCCAGGACATATGGACGCAGCTCAGATGTTCGCGTACTTCCAGCAGTTCATGGACCGACAGCAGGCTCGGCAGGACAGAGGCATGGAGTTGGCCGTCATGACAGCTGTAGCTCGACCAGTGGTGCAGCAGCAGAGGATACCAGGAATCGAGCAGTTTCAGAAGATGAGCCCCAGAGACTTCATGGGGACAGAGGGGATCCTGTATACCGACGAGTGGATCGAGCATATGGATGAGATCTTTCGCTTGGCCAGGATCCCAGCAGACCTTCAGATAGAGGCCGCAGCTAGCCGGATGCGAGATCTTGCTCGCACCTGGTATCAGTCGGACCCCAGGGTGGGGGTACCAGGGCAGACTTGGGAGCAGTTCAGGGGCTTCTTCAAGAAGAAGTTCTTCCCAGATTCAGCAGTCAGAGCCTTGGAGACACAGTTTGAGAGCTTGGTCCAGGGTAGCCTCTCAGTTGAGGAGTATGCGGGAGAGTTTGGCCGTCTCGGCAGGTTTGTTGAGGGGTTAAGCGAGACGACGAAGGCCCAGAGGTTCCGGAAGGGTCTGGTCAAGGAGGTCAAGTCCCTGACTAAGGGGAACAGAGATGCTACATTTGAGGAGATCTTGACGGGAGCCCTGCTAGCAGAGGATGATCTTGAGCTTAGGCTCAAGAGAGGGAGAGACCCATTTGGGGGCAGTAGCAGCAGCGGAGGCCAGGCCAAGAGGCCTCATTTTCAGCACCAGCAGCCCAGGCAGTTTCAGCCGCAGCCGATTCAGCAGAGGCCGGCTCAGCAGCAGCATCAGGCACCCAGGCAGACAGTCAGTTGCCCCTTCTGCAAGAAGCCAGGGCATGGATGGAATGACTGCAGGAAGAGGTTCGGGAGGTGCCTCCTGTGCGGAGCAGCAGATCACCAGATGAGGGAGTATCCTAGGTCTGTGGGATGAGCAGCTCCAGGAGGAGGAGCCAGAGCTCCAGCAGGTCAGCAGCGGGGACCAGCCCTGCCGACGCAGCAGCAGAGGTTTATCCAGCACCAGCAGCAGGCCAGGAGAGGCCAGCAGGGGCGAGCTTTCGCCATGGCAGCTGGAGATGCGGAGGTGACTGGAGAGCTGATTGCAGGTTCGATTCTTCTTGACTCCAGTCCAGCATTTGTATTGTTTGATTCCGGTGCATCGCATAGCTTTATTTTAGTATCTTTTGTAATTAGACACGGTATCATAGCTGAATCGTTGCCTAGGACTTACAAGATCACGACCGAGGGTGGTATTATCCGCGTGAGTGATGTTTGTAAGGGTCGGAGAGTAGTTTTGGGAGGCCGTGAGTTGGAGGTGAGCCTGCTCATAATGCCATTGTCGAACTACGATATAGTACTAGGCATGGATTGGTTGAGCAGGCACCACGCCAGCATTGATTGCAGAGGGGGTAGAGTTCTCTTCAGAGCGCCGGGGGAGCCAGAGTTCGAGTACTCCAGACGTCAGGCAGAGCAGAGTAGCGAAGTCTTCTGTGGAGTCTCGGTCGAGGAGCAGACGATTCCACACCCCTTGATAGCAGAGTATATGGATGTTTTTTTGGAGGAGTTGCCAGGACTGCCACCAGACAGGGACATTGAGTTCTCGATAGACTTGGTTCCAGGAGCGGAGCCCATTTCTCAGCATGTCTATCGGGTGAACAACAGCGAGCTGGTGGAGCTGAAGAAGCAAGTCGATGAGCTACAGGACAAGGGCTTCATCCGCTCGAGTTCGTCGCCATGGGGTGCACCAGTATTGTTTGTACCGAAGAAGGATGGGTCAGTACGCATGTGTATTGACTATAGGGCACTCAACAACCTCACGATCAAGAACAGATACCCACTGCCGCGGATCGACGATCTATTTGACCAGTTGAGCGGAGCTCGGGTATTTTCCAAGATTGATCTGAGGTCGGGGTATCACCAGGTGAAGGTGAAGGGGGAGGATATTCCCAAGACCGCTTTCAGGACGCGGTATGGGCAGTTCGAGTTTTTGGTTATGCCGTTTGGGCTAACCAATGCACCCGCAGTGTTTATGAACCTTATGAACAAGGTGTTCCATCAGTATCTGGATCAGTTTGTAGTAGTGTTTATTGATGATATCTTGATATATTCCAAGACTGAGGAGGAGCACGAGGAGCATTTGAGGATAGTGCTGGAGATTCTCAGGAAGGAGCAGCTTTACGGGAAGCTCTCCAAATATGAGTTCTTCCTAGACCGGGTGGATTTTTTGGGGCATGTGGTGACTGGAGATGGTATCTCAGTTGACCCCAAGAAGATTGTAGCAGTTGAGGCATGGACAGCGCCGACTTCAGTTGCAGAGATCAGGAGCTTCCTGGGACTGGCAGGATATTACCGGAGATTTGTGCAGGATTTCTCCCGGGTTGCAGAGCCGTTGACACGGTTAACCCGGAAGGATGCTGAGTATGTATGGTCAGAGGAGTGTCAGGCAGCTTTTGATGAGTTGAAGAAGCGGCTGACGACAGCTCCGATTCTGACGTTGCCTTCAGGATCAGGTGGATTCACTATTTATAGTGATGCTTCAGGGAAGGGGCTGGATTGTGTGTTGCAGCAGCACGGAAAGGTAATTGCCTATGCTTCCAGGCAGTTACGTCCCCACGAGAAGAATTACCCTACCCACGACCTGGAGCTGGCAGCAGTAATTTTGTATTGAAGCTGTGGAAGCATTATCTGTATGGTGAGAGGGTGGAGATCTTCACAGATCACAAGAGCCTAAAGTATGTGTTCACTCAGAAGGAGTTGAACATGAGACAGCACACATGGTTGGAGTTGATGAAGGACTTCGACATTGCACTGCAGTATCATCCAGGGAAGTCCAACGTGGTTGCCGATGCCTTGAGTAGGTATCCGACAGCCATGTGTTTGACCATGGATCGGCATTTTCTTGCCGACTTGGAGAGCCTTGGGATTGAGGTGATCATGCCGGGAGTGCAGATGCAGCTGTGGGGGATACAGATTCAGTCAGACTTGGTGGATAGGATCAAGGCGGCCCAGTTCGAGGATGTGGATTTTCAGAGTATCAGAGAGCAGATCAGTATAGGAGTGGGGGATCCTGAGTTCTAACTTGCAGAGGATGGTGCCCTGAGGTACGGTGCCAGATTATGTGTGCCTAGCGGGGAGCTCAGAGAGCAGATTATGCAGGAGGCTCACAGATCGCAGTACTCTATTCACCCGGGTGCCAACAAGATGTACCGAGATCTGCGGGAGCATGTATGGTGGTCAGGAATGAAGCGGGAGGTATCCCACTTCGTAGCGAGGTGCTTGGTCTGTCAGCAGGTCAAGGCAGAGAGACAGAGGCCCAGTGGATTGTTGCAGCCGCTGTCCATTCCCGAGTGGAAATGGGAGCATATCACGATGGACTTCGTTTCAGGATTGCCGCGTACTCCAGGAGGGAAAGACACGATTTGGGTCATCGTGGACAGGTTGACCAAATCGGCCCACTTCTTGCCATTCAAGGTGGGTACGTCTACAGAGAGGCTGGCGGAGATGTATATGCGGCAGATAGTCAGGATCTATGGAGTTCCGGTCAGCATCGTGTAAGATCGGGATAGCCATTTTACTTCCCATTTCTGGAGGAGTCTGCAGACCAGCTTGGGCACTCAGCTCAAGTTTAGTACTGCATACCACCCCCAAACGGACGGACAGTCAGAGCGGACTATTCAGACTCTTGAGGATATGTTGCGGACGTACGTCTTGGACTTTGGAGGTTCTTGGGAGGATCATCTTCATTTGGTGGAATTTGCCTATAACAATAGTTTCCAGGCCAGCATCGAGATGTCACCTTTCGAGGCTCTGTACGGGCGTAGGTGCCGTACACCCTTATCCTGGGATGATGTTGGTGAGCTTGCTTTGCTAGGGCCAGAGATGATTATGGATGTGGCCGAGAAGGTGAAGCTTATCAGGGACAGACTTTGCGTGGCGCAGGACAGACATCGGCACTGGGACGATAGCCACCGGAGGCCCTTGGAGTTTGAGGTACAGATTAGAGTAGGATTAGATTTAGGTTGTTTGTTGTGATTTTTGATCATGTTTGTTATTTATTTTAATTGAGACCTTGCTTGTGATTAGGTCGGAGACCAGTTTTCTTAAGGATATCTCCGACTCGTGGTACGATACGTTTTGGTGGAGGTGGGAAGCTTAGCCCGCGCTTCATCGGCCCTTTCGTTATCAGCGGGAGAGTCGGTGACGTGGCTTACAGGCTAGACTTGCCGCCTGCACTTGTGGGGGTCCACAACGTATTCCATGTATCACAGTTGAGACGGTACGTGGCTGACCCTAGCCATGTGCTCGATCATTCGGAGATTGAGGTGGGTCCTTTTCTCAGCTATCCAGAGCAGCCTGTGGAGATTCTGGATCGACGGGAGAAGGTTCTGAGGAACCAGGTGATACCGTTGGTACGCGTCGCATGGAGGCATCATTCTCCAGGAGACTCTACCTGGAAGCGGGAGGATGAGATGCGCGAGCGGTACCCTTATCTTTTTGGACCGTGAGGTATACTTTCTATCCTTCTCATCAGTTGCATTTCGCCTTTCAATTTCGAGAACGAAATTCTTTTAAGGAGGGTAGATTTGTCATTACCACATTTCTAGTTTGAGGGTAAAATTGTCATTTTGGGGTAAATAAAATTTATTAGTATTAATTAGAATTTATGGGAATTTTTAGAAATTATTTTGGATTTATTTGGACTAGTTTGTTTTTTGGCCAGTTTTGACTCATGTAGACCAACCTAGGAACTAACCATGGTTAGTTGGGCTTGGTTAGGTCAAGTGACCCTAGTCTAACCTAGTGTGACTCAAGTTAGTGGTTAGTGATTCATAGAACTTGAATTAAGAATGTAGAAATCAAGTTATTTGATAAATGGCTTGTGATTACACAAGTCATTTTGTGACTTAGCTAGATAGGACTAACTAAACCTAGCTCAACCCTATCCTAACCCACTTGGCCGGCCACCATATCCACCTAGGGATTCCCCCATTATAAATATCCTCCTAGTTTTTAGGGCTAGCCTCCCTCCTTAGAAAAATAGATCCAAGAAGAAAGAGGTGAGTTTTTGTCTTAATAAATCCATTTTAATTCCATAATAGGTCCTAAAATCTCCAAATCAGTTGCAATGATTTCTAACACTGGTATTCTTGCTGTTATGGAAGTTTTGGTTCAGTTTGCTATTGATTGGAAGTGATTTGGACATCAAGCAAAGAGCTAGAAAGAGCCATTTTTCTATTGGAACTTCACATAGAGGTATCTCCTTCATTTCTCCATGAAATTTCATGTAGTCTTCACCAATAGGAAGCCCTAAGGGTCCTCCTAGGGTTTGGATAAGTTTCGTTCCTGGTGTCGGAGCTTTCGTGTCCATTCTGGACACGTATCAGTGACCACGTATTGTGTTCGACGAAATGCCTCAAAGGGCATTTCAATCGATTTATTTCATTATTTTTGAATAGGATTAATAGTTTAGATCTGGTATTTTGATCCCTGTGCTTGAGTTCTTGTGTCGTGTCATTTTCGTGTCGGTTTTATGGCTGGACACGTGCGTGCACACGTCGCGCGCTGCTGCAGGGAGTCCCCTGCTACTCGGGGCCCACAACTCCTTGGACACGACACTTGGACACAAATAAATTGACACACACTATGGGGCAGTGTCTGTCATGACACTCCCCAAGTGGCATGACTTCTCGTGTCGTGTCGAGGGTGCACGACACGCTACACTGGTTTTACACTGAGTCTGTGTACTCGTGTGTATGGGCTCTGATACGCGTGTCTAACTTGGACACGCGGACACGAGGACCCAGGACAGGAGGACCTAGACTTAACCCTAGTCTAGGGGTACCCAGGTGCACGAGCACGTGGCCTACCACGTGCTGTGTCGTGTGCACGACACTCGTGCACACGTGCACGAGACCTTGTTCACTGCACTGTGTCCAATTGTTGTTCTAGTTTTTATTCTAGTTTGGACACATTGTGTCCACTTGGGTGGACACCATTGCATTATGGGACACATGTATGATATATATTTTGGTTACCAACCATTGGTTTAGTAAATTAGGTCGAATTGGTTGGTTAAAATCATTTTCCAATTTTTTTTCCTGATACATGTATGAACAGAAATTTTCCAGTTTGTATACATGAACTTTGTCACCTAATTTAAACCAATTAAATACTATTAATGTTTAGTTTCAGTCCCTAAAATGTTACCCCTATGTGTAATCTAACTGTAGTTCGAAATTGGGTTGATTTGGTTGTATGTTGGGTTCGAAATGGGAGTTTCAAAACCTGAAAACTAAATGGACTGAAAACTGGGATTTGATACATGATTGATTTCCTTTTCTTGTTATTCCTGTCACATGATGCAATGTTTGCTGCAAATGGAAACCTGAGATTAACTTGATGTATCACTTGTAAATCTGAAATTGGGTTGCCATGTTAAATTCTTCATTTCCTCACTGTTAAGTTACTGTCAACTGAGATTTGTATTAACCATATTTCCCTTCTAATTCAATGTTGACTTCATTTCTTTATGGATTAAATTCTGAATTGTTATGGTTACATGGATTGATTTCCTTCCATCCCTTTTCAGTCTTCTTTCACTGTTTGTGTATTTACTGCTCTCACATACACTGTTTCCTTGCATACCACTTCCTGCACACATATGCATACTGTCACTTTGTAATTCCTGCCATATTATCATTTTTATACACACAGCACTCTCCTCTCTCACAGTGTTATACACACACACACATTTTCCTCTCCTTACTGTTATACTTAATCACCTGAGCACACTCCTCTTCTTCACTGTTTTCTATTCCTGCACAGTATTCACACTCTTCATTGTTCTGTTTTCCTGTCAATATACACACACACACTAGAGTTATTTCCTGCCTTGCAAATTCCTGAACACTCCTGTACACCCTCACCACACACACAACTTTATACACACACATAGTCACTTACCACTAATTTCCCTCCCTGTCATTATAGCTCTATCACACACCTACATTTATTCATTTTCCCTATATGCCTACCTAATGTAGCCTCTATATGTGACTATATACATATGTAATGCAATGTACTATATGAATGTAAATTAATATATGCTTTGTGATGTATGGGTCCCTATATAGATGTGTATGGCTTTTGTAGATGTTTATATTGTGTATTGATTGGGGGATACCATGTTAGTGGGCCATGGGGTTGTATGGGTGCAAGTTCATGTTTGTGCCATGTGTATACTTGAATACTACTATAATAGGAAATGTATGCTTTTGTGTTGAAAATAGGCCTAGGCAGTGTGGTATAGCTTGGTAAGTCTAGATAGGGCTTGTACTACATTATTAGACTTGATATAACCTAGTCTTGTTAGACCATAGTTGACCTAGTTTGACTTCTAGGGTTGACCAAGAGTTGACTTTGGTCTAGATTGACTTAGAATCATATAGAATGCATAGTAGGACTCCATTTTGATATTCTGGACTTGTTGTGACTTGTGCTGTTCTGATTAGGAGCCAGACACCACTCCTTGGACAGTACGTTTCATACCGAACACTCAGTTACAGGCGAGTACATTCTCTGATCATTTCATATCCTGCTTAGAATTATTTCCTGCAGTAGATTACTTTACTTGTACTGTCACGTTGGTCACACGGATTGGTACTATATGGATCTCTACATGCAATATTATCTCCCTCGGGAGCATCGGGTACATTGTGCTTGTGCGTTTCACTTACATCATGTACTCCTGTGCTTCTATTTTACATGTGCACTCCTGTAAATCTTGTACTCTCATGTTCACGGAGCCTCCATGTATACTATCATGTGCACCCTATATGGGCCCCCATGTGATATCTTGTGCAATAACATAACCTGTTTAGATCTTTGTGTATTGATTGGGGATACGGGGGAGTGCTAGTAGTTGTGTGAACAATTCCAAAGTAGTGTAGATATTGTGCACCTCGATCCTGTGCAAATCCGTCCTGTTCACATGTGCTATCTCGTACTCTGACTCACTAGCCACTGTTAGTTCTCTATGTATAGTAGATATTTACATTACAATTCTCTTCCTGTTTACATACAGCATTTCTTCAGTACTCGTATCTTACTTTACTGCATGTTTTTAATTTCTAACCTGCTATGATCTGTTGAGATGTACTGTACTCGCTCCTGTCCTGACTGGACCTGTTGAAAATATTACAGAGGACGAGGAGGAGGCTTACCTGGACACCAACTACGGGGCAGCCCTAGATGACACCTGTGAGCTGGACCCTCAGGAGGATCCAGCAGTAGCTGAGGACTTTCCTCCGACTGTCTAGACTAGATTAGCTAGCTTGTCTTTCATTTATAGTCTTGAGACATGTTCTAGTTAGACTCTTTTGGAGATCAGTTGTATATATTCTTTTATCTGAGATTTTGTATTGCTGGGATTATCTTAGACTACTGTTTTATCTATTTCATTTCCTTGAGTTCCGTTCATATCGTGCTATATCTTCCTTAGTTGTAATTGAGTTCTATTGCTATGTCACCCCCATTCGGGGAGTATAAACTGTTTAGATATTTACATTGCTAGATGTTGTGACCTAGGACAGCGTTCTACCACCGACACTGCGGCGTAGGCTGGGCGTATTCACGTCTCGTGCCCTTACTCTAGGGTGCGGGTCGTGACACGTTTTTAGTGGTGGCTCATGCAGGTCTAGACTAGAAGTGTAGTGGTGCTCGAACTAGAGTATCACTGCAGCCTTCTATAAGATATAGGACATTAATTTTAAGGTACTCAATCACTTTAGGAAAATTTCTTTTATTGCCATCTAAATCTTTTTGTCAGCTAATCCTTTGAATTATAATTGTCCGCCTTTGTTATTTTGCTTCTTTCTTAGAAATTGATACTCTTGTTTGTCTATCTTCACGATGGTAGAGACTCGATTGCAGCATGCCACCTATGAGGATGCTATAGAGGGGACTGCTACCTCTCAGCCAGCACGGCGAGGCCAGGGGACTGCAGCTCCTGCCACCTCAGCTCGTGTTGAGACCTCGGCAGTCGCAGCAGGGGGTATGCACCCACCGACTGGGAGGCAGGACCCGAACTTTCCAGAGGATCCTTTTCAGCCATCACCGCCTCCAGGACATATGGACGCAGCTCAGATGTTTGCGTACTTCCAGCAGTTCATGGACCGACAGCAGGCTCGGCAGGACAGAGGCATGGAGTTGGCCGTCATGACAGCTGTAGCTCGACCAGTGGTGCAGCAGCAGAGGACACCAGGAATCGAGCAGTTTCAGAAGATGAGCCCCAGAGACTTCATGGGGACAGAGGGGATCCTGTATACCGACGAGTGGATCGAGCATATGGAGAAGATCTTTCGCTTGGCCAGTATCCCAGCAGACCTTCAGATAGAGGCCGCAGCTAGCCGGATGCGAGATCTTGCTCGCACCTGGTATCAGTCGAACCCCAGGGTGGGGGTACCAGGGCAGACTTGGGAGCAGTTCAGGGGCTTCTTCAAGAAGAAGTTCTTCCCAGATTCAGCAGTCAGAGCCTTGGAGACACAGTTTGAGAGCTTGGTCCAGGGTAGCCTCTCAGTTGAGGAGTATGCGGGAGAGTTTGGCCGTCTCGGCAGGTTTGTTGAGGGGTTAAGCGAGACGACGAAGGCCCAGAGGTTCCGGAAGGGTCTGGTCAAGGAGGTCAAGTCCCTGACTAAGGGGAACAGAGATGCTACATTTGAGGAGATCTTGACGGGAGCCCTGCTAGCAGAGGATGATCTTGAGCTTAGGCTCAAGAGAGGGAGAGACCCATTTGGGGGCAGTAGCAGCAGCGAAGGCCAGGCCAAGAGGCCTCATTTTCAGCACCAGCAGCCCAGGCAGTTTCAGCCGCAGCCGATTCAGCAGAGGCCGGCTCAGCAGCAGCATCAGGCACCCAGGCAGACAGTCAGTTGCCCCTTCTGCAAGAAGCCAGGGCATGGATGGAATGACTGCAGGAAGAGGTTCGGGAGGTGCCTCCTGTGCGGAGCAGCAGATCACCAGATGAGGGAGTATCCTAGGTCTGTGGGATGAGCAGCTCCAGGAGGAGGAGCCAGAGCTCCAGCAGGTCAGCAGCGGGGACCAGCCCTGCCGACGCAGCAGCAGAGGTTTATCCAGCACCAGCAGCAGGCCAGGAGAGGCCAGCAGGGGCGAGCTTTCGCCATGGCAGCTGGAGATGCGGAGGTGACTGGAGAGCTGATTGCAGGTTCGATTCTTCTTGACTCCAGTCCAGCATTTGTATTGTTTGATTCCGGTGCATCGCATAGCTTTATTTTAGTATCTTTTGTAATTAGACACGGTATCATAGCTGAATCGTTGCCTAGGACTTACAAGATCACGACCGAGGGTGGTATTATCCGCGTGAGTGATGTTTGTAAGGGTCGGAGAGTAGTTTTGGGAGGCCGTGAGTTGGAGGTGAGCCTGCTCATAATGCCATTGTCGAACTACGATATAGTACTAGGCATGGATTGGTTGAGCAGGCACCACGCCAGCATTGATTGCAGAGGGGGTAGAGTTCTCTTCAGAGCGCCGGGGGAGCCAGAGTTCGAGTACTCCAGACGTCAGGCAGAGCAGAGTAGCGAAGTCTTCTGTGGAGTCTCGGTCGAGGAGCAGACGATTCCACACCCCTTGATAGCAGAGTATATGGATGTTTTTTTGGAGGAGTTGCCAGGACTGCCACCAGACAGGGACATTGAGTTCTCGATAGACTTGGTTCCAGGAGCGGAGCCCATTTCTCAGCATGTCTATCGGGTGAACAACAGCGAGCTGGTGGAGCTGAAGAAGCAAGTCGATGAGCTACAGGACAAGGGCTTCATCCGCTCGAGTTCGTCGCCATGGGGTGCACCAGTATTGTTTGTACCGAAGAAGGATGGGTCAGTACGCATGTGTATTGACTATAGGGCACTCAACAACCTCACGATCAAGAACAGATACCCACTGCCGCGGATCGACGATCTATTTGACCAGTTGAGCGGAGCTCGGGTATTTTCCAAGATTGATCTGAGGTCGGGGTATCACCAGGTGAAGGTGAAGGGGGAGGATATTCCCAAGACCGCTTTCAGGACGCGGTATGGGCAGTTCGAGTTTTTGGTTATGCCGTTTGGGCTAACCAATGCACCCGCAGTGTTTATGAACCTTATGAACAAGGTGTTCCATCAGTATCTGGATCAGTTTGTAGTAGTGTTTATTGATGATATCTTGATATATTCCAAGACTGAGGAGGAGCACGAGGAGCATTTGAGGATAGTGCTGGAGATTCTCAGGAAGGAGCAGCTTTACGGGAAGCTCTCCAAATATGAGTTCTTCCTAGACCGGGTGGATTTTTTGGGGCATGTGGTGACTGGAGATGGTATCTCAGTTGACCCCAAGAAGATTGTAGCAGTTGAGGCATGGACAGCGCCGACTTCAGTTGCAGAGATCAGGAGCTTCCTGGGACTGGCAGGATATTACCGGAGATTTGTGCAGGATTTCTCCCGGGTTGCAGAGCCGTTGACACGGTTAACCCGGAAGGATGCTGAGTATGTATGGTCAGAGGAGTGTCAGGCAGCTTTTGATGAGTTGAAGAAGCGGCTGACGACAGCTCCGATTCTGACGTTGCCTTCAGGATCAGGTGGATTCACTATTTATAGTGATGCTTCAGGGAAGGGGCTGGATTGTGTGTTACAGCAGCACGGAAAGGTAATTGCCTATGCTTCCAGGCAGTTACGTCCCCACGAGAAGAATTACCCTACCCACGACCTGGAGCTGGCAGCAGTAATTTTTGTATTGAAGCTGTGGAAGCATTATCTGTATGGTGAGAGGGTGGAGATCTTCACAGATCACAAGAGCCTAAAGTATGTGTTCACTCAGAAGGAGTTGAACATGAGACAGCACACATGGTTGGAGTTGATGAAGGACTTCGACATTGCACTGCAGTATCATCCAGGGAAGTCCAACGTGGTTGCCGATGCCTTGAGTAGGTATCCGACAGCCATGTGTTTGACCATGGATCGGCATTTTCTTGCCGACTTGGAGAGCCTTGGGATTGAGGTGATCGTGCCGGGAGTGCAGATGCAGCTGTGGGGGATACAGATTCAGTCAGACTTGGTGGATAGGATCAAGGCGGCCCAGTTCGAGGATGTGGATTTTCAGAGTATCAGAGAGCAGATCAGTATAGGAGTGGGGGATCCTGAGTTCTAACTTGCAGAGGATGGTGCCCTGAGGTACGGTGCCAGATTATGTGTGCCTAGCGGGGAGCTCAGAGAGCAGATTATGCAGGAGGCTCACAGATCGCAGTACTCTATTCACCCGGGTGCCAACAAGATGTACCGAGATCTGCGGGAGCATGTATGGTGGTCAGGAATGAAGCGGGAGGTATCCCACTTCGTAGCGAGGTGCTTGGTCTGTCAGCAGGTCAAGGCAGAGAGACAGAGGCCCAGTAGATTGTTGCAGCCGCTGTCCATTCCCGAGTGGAAATGGGAGCATATCACGATGGACTTCGTTTCAGGATTACCGCGTACTCCAGGAGGGAAAGACACGATTTGGGTCATCGTGGACAGGTTGACCAAATCGGCCCACTTCTTGCCATTCAAGGTGGGTACGTCTACAGAGAGGCTGGCGGAGATGTATATGCGGCAGATAGTCAGGATCTACGGAGTTCCGGTCAGCATCGTGTAAGATCGGGATAGCCATTTTACTTCCCATTTCTGGAGGAGTCTGCAGACCAGCTTGGGCACTCAGCTCAAGTTTAGTACTGCATACCACCCCCAAACGGACGGACAGTCAGAGCGGACTATTCAGACTCTTGAGGATATGTTGCGGACGTACGTCTTGGACTTTGGAGGTTCTTGGGAGGATCATCTTCATTTGGTAGAATTTGCCTATAACAATAGTTTCCAGGCCAGCATCGAGATGTCACCTTTCGAGGCTCTGTACGGGCGTAGGTGCCGTACACCCTTATCCTGGGATGATGTTGGTGAGCTTGCTTTGCTAGGGCCAGAGATGATTATGGATGTGGCCGAGAAGGTGAAGCTTATCAGGGACAGACTTCGCGTGGCGCAGGACAGACATCGGCACTGGGACGATAGCCACCGGAGGCCCTTGGAGTTTGAGGTACAGATTAGAGTAGGATTAGATTTAGGTTGTTTGTTGTGATTTTTGATCATGTTTGTTATTTATTTTAATTGAGACCTTGCTTGTGATTAGGTCGGAGACCAGTTTTCTTAAGGATATCTCCGACTCGTGGTACGATACGTTTTGGTGGAGGTGGGAAGCTTAGCCCGCGCTTCATCGGCCCTTTCGTTATCAGCGGGAGAGTCGGTGACGTGGCTTACAGGCTAGACTTGCCGCCTGCACTTGTGGGGGTCCACAACGTATTCCATGTATCACAGTTGAGACGGTACGTGGCTGACCCTAGCCATGTGCTCGATCATTCGGAGATTGAGGTGGGTCCTTCTCTCAGCTATCCAGAGCAGCCTGTGGAGATTCTGGATCGACGGGAGAAGGTTCTGAGGAACCAGGTGATACCGTTGGTACGCGTCGCATGGAGGCATCATTCTCCAGGAGACTCTACCTGGAAGCGGGAGGATGAGATGCGCGAGCGGTACCCTTATCTTTTTGGACCGTGAGGTATACTTTCTATCCTTCTCATCAGTTGCATTTCGCCTTTCAATTTCGAGAACGAAATTCTTTTAAGGAGGGTAGATTTGTCATTACCACATTTCTAGTTTGAGGGTAAAATTGTCATTTTTGGGGTAAATAAAATTTATTAGTATTAATTAGAATTTATGGGAATTTTTAGAAATTATTTTGGATTTATTTGGACTAGTTTGTTTTTTGGCCAGTTTTGACTCATGTAGACCAACCTAGGAACTAACCATGGTTAGTTGGGCTTGGTTAGGTCAAGTGACCCTAGTCTAACCTAGTGTGACTCAAGTTAGTGGTTAGTGATTCATAGAACTTGAATTAAGAATGTAGAAATCAAGTTATTTGATAAATGGCTTGTGATTACACAAGTCATTTTGTGACTTAGCTAGATAGGACTAACTAAACCTAGCTCAACCCTATCCTAACCCACTTGGCCGGCCACCATATCCACCTAGGGATTCCCCCATTATAAATATCCTCCTAGTTTTTAGGGCTAGCCTCCCTCCTTAGAAAAATAGATCCAAGAAGAAAGAGGTGAGTTTTTGTCTTAATAAATCCATTTTAATTCCATAATAGGTCCTAAAATCTCCAAATCAGTTGCAATGATTTCTAACACTGGTATTCTTGCTGTTATGGAAGTTTTGGTTCAGTTTGCTATTGATTGGAAGTGATTTGGACATCAAGCAAAGAGCTAGAAAGAGCCATTTTTCTATTGGAACTTCACATAGAGGTATCTCCTTCATTTCTCCATGAAATTTCATGTAGTCTTCACCAATAGGAAGCCCTAAGGGTCCTCCTAGGGTTTGGATAAGTTTCGTTCCTGGTGTCGGAGCTTTCGTGTCCATTCTGGACACGTATCAGTGACCACGTATTGTGTTCGACGAAATGCCTCAAAGGGCATTTCAATCGATTTATTTCATTATTTTTGAATAGGATTAATAGTTTAGATCTGGTATTTTGATCCCTGTGCTTGAGTTCTTGTGTCGTGTCATTTTCGTGTCGGTTTTATGGCTGGACACGTGCGTGCACACGTCGCGCGCTGCTGCAGGGAGTCCCCTGCTACTCGGGGCCCACAACTCCTTGGACACGACACTTGGACACAAATAAATTGACACACACTATGGGGCAGTGTCTGTCATGACACTCCCCAAGTGGCACGACTTCTCGTGTCGTGTCGAGGGTGCACGACACGCTACACTGGTTTTACACTGAGTCTGTGTACTCGTGTGTATGGGCTCTGATACGCGTGTCTAACTTGGACACGCGGACACGAGGACCCAGGACAGGAGGACCTAGACTTAACCCTAGTCTAGGGGTACCCAGGTGCACGAGCACGTGGCCTACCACGTGCTGTGTCGTGTGCACGACACTCGTGCACACGTGCACGAGACCTTGTTCACTGCACTGTGTCCAATTGTTGTTCTAGTTTTTATTCTAGTTTGGACACATTGTGTCCACTTGGGTGGACACCATTGCATTATGGGACACATGTATGATATATATTTTGGTTACCAACCATTGGTTTAGTAAATTAGGTCGAATTGGTTGGTTAAAATCATTTTCCAATTTTTTTTCCTGATACATGTATGAACAGAAATTTTCCAGTTTGTATACATGAACTTTGTCACCTAATTTAAACCAATTAAATACTATTAATGTTTAGTTTCAGTCCCTAAAATGTTACCCCTATGTGTAATCTAACTGTAGTTCGAAATTGGGTTGATTTGGTTGTATGTTGGGTTCGAAATGGGAGTTTCAAAACCTGAAAACTAAATGGACTGAAAACTGGGATTTGATACATGATTGATTTCCTTTTCTTGTTATTCCTGTCACATGATGCAATGTTTGCTGCAAATGGAAACCTGAGATTAACTTGATGTATCACTTGTAAATCTGAAATTGGGTTGCCATGTTAAATTCTTCATTTCCTCACTGTTAAGTTGCTGTCAACTGAGATTTGTATTAACCATATTTCCCTTCTAATTCAATGTTGACTTCATTTCTTTATGGATTAAATTCTGAATTGTTATGGTTACATGGATTGATTTCCTTCCATCCCTTTTCAGTCTTCTTTCACTGTTTGTGTATTTACTGCTCTCACATACACTGTTTCCTTGCATACCACTTCCTGCACACATATGCATACTGTCACTTTGTAATTCCTGCCACATTATCATTTTTATACACACAGCACTCTCCTCTCTCACAGTGTTATACACACACACACATTTTCCTCTCCTTACTGTTATACTTAATCACCTGAGCACACTCCTCTTCTTCACTGTTTTCTATTCCTGCATAGTATTCACACTCTTCATTGTTCTGTTTTCCTGTCAATATACACACACACACTAGAGTTATTTCCTGCCTTGCAAATTCCTGAACACTCCTGTACACCCTCACCACACACACAACTTTATACACACACATAGTCACTTACCACTAATTTCCCTCCCTGTCATTATAGCTCTATCACACACCTACATTTATTCATTTTCCCTATATGCCTACCTAATGTAGCCTCTATATGTGACTATATACATATGTAATGCAATGTACTATATGAATGTAAATTAATATATGCTTTGTGATGTATGGGTCCCTATATAGATGTGTATGGCTTTTGTAGATGTTTACATTGTGTATTGATTGGGGGATACCATGTTAGTGGGCCATGGGGTTGTATGGGTGCAAGTTCATGTTTGTGCCATGTGTATACTTGAATACTACTATAATAGGAAATGTATGCTTTTGTGTTGAAAATAGGCCTAGGCAGTGTGGTATAGCTTGGTAAGTCTAGATAGGGCTTGTACTACATTATTAGACTTGATATAACCTAGTCTGGTTAGACCATAGTTGACCTAGTTTGACTTCTAGGGTTGACCAGAGTTGACCAAGAGTTGACTTTGGTCTAGATTGACTTAGAATCATATAGAATGCATAGTAGGACTCCATTTTGATATTCTGGACTTGTTGTGACTTGTGCTGTTCTGATTAGGAGCCAGACACCACTCCTTGGACAGTACGTTTCATACCGGACACTCAGTTACAGGCGAGTACATTCTCTGATCATTTCATATCCTGCTTAGAATTATTTCCTGCAGTAGATTACTTTACTTGTACTGTCACGTTGGTCACACGGATTGGTACTATATGGATCTCTACATGCGATGTTATCCCCCTCGGGAGCATCGGGTACATTGTGCTTGTGCGTTTCACTTACATTATGTACTCATGTGCTTCTATTTTACATGTGCACTCCTGTGAATCTTGTACTCTCATGTTCACGGAGCCCCCATGTATACTATCATGTGCACCCTATATGGGCCCCCATGTGATATCTTGTGCAATAACATAACCTGTTTAGATCCTTGTGTATTGATTGGGGATGCGGGAGAGTGCTAGTAGTTGTGTGAACAATTCCAAAGTAGTGTAGATATTGTGCACCTCGATCCTGTGCAAATCCGTCCTGTTCACATGTGCTATCTCGTACTCTGACTCACTAGCCACTGTTAGTTCTCTATGTATAGTAGATATTTATATTACAGTTCTCTTCCTGTTTACATACAGCATTTCTTCAGTACTCGTATCTTACTTTACTGCATGTTTTTATTTTCTAACCTGCTATGATCTGTTGAGATGTACTGTACTCGCTCCTGTCCTGACTGGACCTGTTGAAAATATTACAGAGGACGAGGAGGAGGCTTGCCTGGACACCTACTACGGGGCAGCCCTAGATGACACCTGTGAGCTGGACCCTCAGGGGGATCCAGCAGTAGCTGAGGACTTTCTCCCGACTGTCTAGACTAGATTAGCTAGCTTGTCTTTCATTTATAGTCTTGAGACATGTTCTAGTTAGACTCTTTTGGAGATCAGTTGTATATATTCTTTTATCTGAGATTTTGTATTGCTGGGATTATCTTAGACTACTGTTTTATCTATTTCATTTCCTTGAGTTCCGTTCATATCGTGCTATATCTTCCTTAGTTGTGATTGAGTTCTATTGCTATGTCACCCCCATTCGGGGAGTATAAACTGTTTAGATATTTACATTGCTAGATGTTGTGACCTAGGACAGCGTTCTACAGCCGACACTGTGGCGTAGGCTGGGCGTATTCACGTCTCGTACCCTTACTCTAGGGTGCAGGTCGTGACAGGCGCACGTAGCGCGCTAACGGCGGCGGAACGGGAAGAGAAGCGGAGAGGGAAGCTTGACTCGCCGGTGATGGAAAGGGTCTTCAATAGAGGAGAATGGCACGGCGAGGTTAGGGTTTTCTTCAAAGTTTTGATTTGTCGATGGAAAATCGTGCTGGTGGCGGTGGATGACCGAGATGGTGGTCGGGTTGGCTCAGATCGGGAAGTGGAGTGGTTTGGGGCACCGGGGTCACGACTGTGGGGGTGTCGTTTGATGGTGGCAGTGTCTATGGGTGTGATGGTCGACACCTTTAGGTCGAGGAGTCTCGGTTGTGGCTACGGAGTATGGGGTTCGTCGGCACGGGAGGAAGACACAGGTCCAGTAGGTGGTTGTTGCGGCCGGGGTGGCCGTAGCGGTGGTGGTGATGTTTGGAAGTTAATCGGTTGACTGGGTTTGACGAGGGGGAGGAGACGATAACGAAGATGGTGGTCGTTGGGGGCGCGCTCGCCGGGCGAAGGGGATGCGGCTCGTGGGGCGCTACTGGGCGAAGAGGTTCGGGTGACACCGACAGCGGAAGACGCTGACCGCGAGCGGCGGACGAGGTATGTGGTGTGGGATTTTATTTACTTTTTGTGGTGGCGTCGATGGGATTTTGCGGTCGGCGAAGGCTGTGGCTGGGGTGGTTTTGGCCGATGGTGGTGACGGGGGTGGCCGGATTGATGGCTATGGTGGTGTTGACCAGAGTTGGTCGGGGGACGTTGGCGAGGCGGGAGTTCGACGGTAGTGATGGCGTGATCTGATGTTGGCGGTGGTGACGGTGGTGATACGTAGATACGGCGGTTGTATTTCTCAGGGAGTTGGCTAGGTGGCCGGCTCCATCGAGGGTTGTCAGGGGAGGACAGGAAGGTTGGCCGAGTGGTAGGGATGATGTTTTGGTGTCCGAGTTTGTCGGATACGGTGTGATAATTGTAATTGTAATGGAACGGATATAGTGGATGTGCACAGACATAGACACGATACACCAATTTCTTCTGATTGTGGTAGAAAATTGGATTGTGGAATAAGAGCCTCTCCTTATATAGGAGGTGGTGCTCCTAGTCGAATAAGGACTAGAATTTCAAATACCCCTTTTTAAATAATTTACTATTAGTTTTAAATTAAATCAAACTTTGTCCAATCAAATCCGAATCTATATTAAATCTAGGTAAATCTCGCTTTACATTAAATCTATCTATAAAACATAATCCATAAAATAAATTCAAATTGTAATTCAAAAACATCAATCCAAATCATTTTTTTAGATATCATTTTGTGAACACTAAAATTTTTATAATAAAATAATTTCGAAAATTCATAATTATTTAAATATTAATATGAGATAAATTCAAAATTACCTTT
Organism: Iris pallida; assembly: GCA_029216955.1. Lineage (NCBI taxonomy): Eukaryota > Viridiplantae > Streptophyta > Magnoliopsida > Asparagales > Iridaceae > Iris > Iris pallida. The sequence continues at coordinate 4,223,538 of JANAVB010004399.1, forward strand.
TTAATAAGTTGAGATAAAATAATTAAACAAAATTCAAAATTCAAATCATACATACGCGAAATAAATTTCACGTACTCGCATGCAAATAATATTTTACATAAAACTTATTTTTCTAGTATAGTACATATTATTTAAAAGAAAAATATTATTTCTTAAACTATTACATATACTTGTATATATAAAAGCC
>JANAVB010004399.1:4223737-4343037 GCA_029216955.1 Iris pallida
CTGGTGTCCATCTTTTGAGCCCATTGTTCGAGTTCGATTGATTGGACATTGTAGCTCCCCTTCCCGAAAATTTGGAAATATTTATATTTTTATTATTTTATTCGAATGGTGATTACTAGATTTTATAAATTATATAGTTTATTATTTCGGTAGATTACTTTAGCCAAGGTGGTGGTATTTATATATATCATAAGTTCTTAATGTTGAATAATGTTTTGTTGACAATATGGATAGTTATCCTTAATAAATATGTGTATTTATATTAAGAGGGTACTATAAGTACTAGCCAATTTTATTGTGTAGTTTGAACTGACATTTGCTTAAATTTTGTACAGTAAGACTGATCTGTATTGGTATAAAACTATGACTTACTTCGATAATATCCTTGGCAGGTTATGTTGTATCTATTATATGTCAACACGTCAGGGTAGACTTGTGTTTTAGTGCTTAACCTGATTATAGTGTTTGAATAAAGAACAACAATAGACCAGCTTGATGGTATGAGTCCAGATTTATTGTAAGGCTGCAAAAGGCCTAAAGTTGCAGCCATGGTCCAATGTAGCTTGTATTAGTTCTTGGACTCATTTGATACATGCATCATTATCTAAGGTCCCGGTTTAGATCTGAAATAGCCTCAGTCCAGTCTATATTGGTTTTGGATCAATCTATTTCTAAGCTTAATTTTACCAGTGGATTACTTGGATCAGATTGGACAAAGATTACCTGATCTTACAATGATAGGAGATTAACTAATGCTAGCATAATGCAATGAAATGCTTCAAATTAGTTTTTATATTGTAACCAATATATATGTACCCTTTCCTTCGTTTATCCTTTTCATGCCTTCTAGCCTTTTTCAGGCTTATGCTATGAACTTCATATCTGTGCTACTTAGCCTTGTACTTGATCGAGAGTCTGATGTTTGTTGGTTTTTGCTAAGACTAGTATTGGTACATCTTGTTTTGTTAATGGAAAAGGAAAAGGATTATATGAAGAGCAAGGTAGCAGTAGCATTCCAAAGCAACACCAGGCCCAGCCGAGCCTTGGACCAACCAAGCTTAGCCCTCAGGCCCGACCTGAGTACTTGTACTCAGCAGTGAAGCCAAGCAGGCCCGATCACAGCTGCCTCCCAGCTAACAAACGAAAACCAAATCCTTATTCCCAACCCGACCCCATTTGACTCAATAATAGCTGCACCCCAGCCTGGGCCAAAGGCCAACAGGCCCGACCATTTCCCCAACTCCAACTCTGTTGGCTACAGAGTATATATTATCGCAGGAAACCGAGAGATCGAGAAATAGAGCCGAGAGCGAAAACTAACAAAACCCTAACGCCTGACCTCGCCGCAACCTCACCGCAGCCAGGGCGGCGCCCTGGACCGCGCGCCACCGCAGCGAGCGCCGCCGGCCGGCCGGGAACGCCAGGCCGCGCGCAAAAAAACTGGAGACAGTGCACAGTGCGCAGTGCACGGGTAGCTTTTGCGGCGACCGTTCATCGCGTACACGCGATCGTTTCACGAGCCTCTTCTTCAGGTACGATCCCGATATAACCCACTCCAATTTCCTTCAGATATTTAGACGTATTTTGCGTCAAGCGCATCGGAAAACGAGTCCGAAGATTGACGAAAACCTGTCCAAAAACAGGACAATTTCGCAGTCCATGAACCCACGTTTGACGATCAATTCTGATCGATCCAGTATCTTATTAGACAAACTATTTGAAGAGACTTTTAGACAACATATAGGTCTTCATCACCCTTCTTGTGGAATTCGAAATCATCGACTGAGCGTCGAGAAATCGAATTCCAAAGTTTCCCAAAAATCTGTTTTCAAAACATTGAATTTGTTCCACACGTGCGTCACGCCAATCGGGACGACGTGGTCGCGAACCGAAAGCATCGAAAGCTGCGTAACGGCTTAGTGGTCGTGTGGGCTTTGACGGAATTCAAATTGGTTGCGTGTGTGCGACGAATTCGACGCGTATCCGTCGAAATCGCCCCGTATCCGTACAATGCAAATTCAGTCATAACTTTGTGCACGCTCGTCAGATCGAGACGAAACTTGCGCCAACAGGACCGTATCGTTTTTCTGGTCCTGTATGCCAAGTTTGGTCCAATTCTGAGACAGTTGAATCTGACGTCGTTTTGCGGGCCCCACGGTCCCACTCAACGGACGATTTTGTGCACGGCCGCCGGAATCCAACTTTGGACATACGGTTGGGTTCGTATCAGAAAACTGGATCCGTAGACATGTAGTTTGACGACTTTAGAGACCATTGACTCTGGCACGCTTTTCGGTGCAAAGCGGGTCCAACGATGGACATCGTTTTTGCCCGAAATTACCGTTTTGCCCCTGTGTCCAGAATTGGACGTAAGGACAGGCAATCCTAGCTAATTGGACTATTCTGAGATTATTGGTATTATTTTTCAGCTTCCGGGGACTGTTGTACGGGTTTTGACTATAGTGGCACATTGAGTAGTTCAGATTTGTCGGTTTCACCAGCACAGGACCACAGGCGAGTACAGTTTATTGTCTGCATTTCGATATTGATCTTTACTATATTTCATTGATTAGTCATTGGTTATGTAATATTTTTATACTCTATTATAAATTATTGAGTCGGGAATGAGAAGTACCAGGGATGTGTTCAGACCGTAGACATTGTAGATATTGTAGACATTGTAGATATCGTAGATATTGTAGATATCGTAGACATTGTAGATATTGTAGACATTGTAGATATTGTAGACATTGTAGATATCGTAGACATTGTAGATATCGTAGACATTGTAGATATTGTAGACATTGTAGATATCGTAGACATTGTAGATCTTGTAGACATTGTTTATTTTCTGCAGTAGACATCGTAGACATTGTTTAAATTCTGCAAGTAGATATCGTAGACCGTGCGGTGTAGTACCCCAGACCGATCACATGTCAAAGGTACTTCTAACAGTGGGGAAAGTATATGTGTCTATTTATCTACTATTGATTTTATGTCTATTCTTACGGCTTTACGTTTATGTTTCCAAAACTCATGATTGATGTCTAACCTTTGTTTTATAGTCATTTTCTTTATTAAAATTGCATTCAGTGGATTGTGCTCGTTCCATTCCTGACTGGAAACCAATATTTTCAGGTTAGCCGTGGATTCACTTAGCTTGGGGAGTGGCGGGAATACTTGCAGACGAGCCTAGAAGACTAGTTAGATAGTCAAGTTTAGTCATTCAATATTTGTACAAGTTTATATTTTCCTGCAAATGTAAAGCTTGTGATCATTGTAAATTAAATTAATTATGTGAATGAGCATCTTTGTGATTATGATCTTCATGGCCGTGACAGCGTTCTACCGCCGACACTGCGGCGTAGGCTGGCTTGGACACGTCTCGTATCCGTTAAAAAAAAAAAAACTGGTGCGGGTCGTGACAAGTTTTGTGGTGGCCCATGCAGGTCCGTCTTCGCAAACCATACGAACTCATGATGGTACTTAAGTTAGTTGTACTATTGCGAGCCTGCAACTAGAACATGCTCATTCACGAACAAGGATTAATTTAATTTACGAGAATGACTAGGACTAGGAGTCCCCTATACAAATTTACCGATGGGTAGTCTAGGCCATGCAATTTAGATACGGAGTTATTTATTTTGATGGTTTGTCAGATCCCTATATGTACGCTATTACCCTTGATAGGACGATATGATCCAATGTGGATAGATTATTCACTTGGGGATTCAGAGCTTCCTAGGAATTAATGATCCAACTTAGATGAATTATTCAAATTCTCCCTCTTGCCCCTCTAGATACCATCCTCATGTCTTAGTCTGAATTGCCTATTTAGTTCCTGTTTGCCCTAAGAATTATTTTTTATAAATTCTGATTATTGATATCCCCATACGGACCTCGAGCTAGTTTTGGTTCAAAGTTTTCCTCAATGTTTGAATACAATGGAATAGACATTAGAATGTTTGTGTATCTTTTGTCTTCAGTCATTTCCCCCCTCAATCTTTTATTTTAAGGGTTGATAGGGCAAATATTTATACCTTATTTCATAGTCAACTTGTTTGGATCTCTAGAAGCTCAGGAATTTATTACAGATATAGTACAAGAATGTTAGTTAACTCATAATGGCAGGACAGCAGCGCACTGTCGCCATTTAATTAAATTTTGGAGACTATGGATATCCTGCGGCCAGCAGCGCACTGGCGAGACACAACCGCTAGAGGTGAAATTAGTTTAAGAAATATAGGTGATGGGATATTGCCAAAACTATGGCTAGTGGTCCTCTCTTGATCGTAGATACCCTTGAGCCAATATTGGATAGAGTTAAGAAAGGTTCGATTTTGTATCATGTTGAGTTACGAAACTAAGGGTTTACCACAGCCTGAGTATACGGGCGACGCGTAATCTTCGGTGAAATGACTTCAAACATGATTACAAATTTGGGATACCATAAAGGATAGGACAGTGCCCTGTATGTTCTATAAGATTCGAAGCCAATATTGGTGGAAGTTTGTAAGTTGGATAGCATGTCTCTCGACCTAGCATTCTGTAGTCCTTGTGACTTACTGACGAGGATATTGATTGACACTAATAGTTTTACCTAGAATATAGAGTTTAGAGGTCATAACCCATTAGTCGACCAAGGCTTTATGGATAAGAAGATAGTAGGAAGACTGTGTAATCAAGAACACCAGATAAGTTTTTGATTCTCCCTAAATTCGAATTACTTGTGCCTCTTTCCAAAAATCTCGCGTATTTGTATATTGACTATCTTGACCAACGCCACTATTACAGCCTAGTTTTGCAAGCTTACTCTATTCTCGAGCTTGATTCAAGACATATGTTTAGTGGGGACGCCTGCTAACTTATTGTCTAATCAGAATCAGTGTATTATGGTCTGATCAGCCATGATGCATTTGGTTCGCTCTTTGTTTAATTACACTACGTGGATTGAGATATAGATGTCTCTAGGGTCTCACCCACGACTGCATTGACAAGTCCTCTTGAATTATATGTTCGCCCTTGAATCACGAAATTGTATTCAGTAACATCTCCCTTGAATTCTTTATTGTTTTTATCTTTCCCCAATTTGGAAAGCCGAAAGCTCGTGATGGTAGAGAGATACAGAGTATCCCCATGGTTATGATAGTTGTATACACAAGTATAGCTACATCGGCTAGTCATATTACTGAGTTACTCGTTCTCCTCTCGACCCTCAAACTACTATTGAGACCTTCTAGCCATTCGAATTTGAGAATGATTAGGTTTTACCCTTAGTCGAAATGCCTACCTAGGAGACTACCTATTCTTTGGAGACCAAAATTGTGAGTCTCTAATTAATTGCTGGAAGCTTGTCTTAACTAGCAACCCTTAAGCCTTGAACCAACCCTTCCTCAACCGAAGCCACAGCTAGACATGAGATGAGTGGACAATAGAGTAATCATTTACAGTGACGCTTATCCCGAGATTGGTTTCCAACAAATATTACTCTAGCTATGTAAGTTTTGATATTAAGACCTAACTAGTGTTGGAACACCACAGTCACTAGTTTAGCTAATACCATAGATTAAATACCCTGTCAAATTGTGATATACCAGTTGTCAACAACAATGCATGATCACTGCAGCCCATACTACTAGAACCCTTATGACCATAGTCTGACAGGTTTGACACAACTAAAGTTTCACGACCCAGTTGTCAGAAATCTTTTAGATGATGTACCTTAGAGCTGGTTACCCCGTCGATAACTCTTGTACCCTATGGATGTGCCTGATTCCTCTATTTTATCGACCATGTATTATTTTACACCCTAGTTTCTCATTTATTGAGGGATGATCTTTGACTCGACTTATACCCATCGTATCCCGATATGCCGTGCCTCATTCTTTATTAATAAGAGTCGAGGTACCGTATCCAAACTTTGGAATTCTTCTGATCTCACCATTCCTAAAACCATATCCTAGCCTCTAAGGTGGGTAGACTGTAAGCCTCCTAAAATTTTTGGGATATACGAGGATTTTCGATTGATTAGAATAACTTCCATAGGATGAGGATTAATACCCTTGGACTCCCACTTTTCATTTAGATCATTTTGTGTCCTCGATCGTGCCGTTTATATTCGGAGCATGAGACCAGCTGTTATCTTCCAACAGATTTCATATGCAAGATCTAGACGAGTCCACCTTCATCTAGGTATATCATGTTCCACTCAAACCCGTCCCCTTATACTCTATTTTTACGGTACGATTTTTAGGATAGAAATGACTAGCTATGACCCTCACCATAATACCGGTATACTTTCCAACTTCCATTAGAATCTCAACCTTGACTCGAACCTTTCAACCCAATATATGGTTGTGATCGACTGGAAGCCCACTACGCACATGTCACTAGTGTGCCATTTAATTGTGTTTCTCGTGCTACTTAAACATAAAAGTCACGGAAAGCACATCTTCAGGGCTTACAAGACCTATTTAACCAATCCGACTGCCCAACAAGCTCAACTACTTGGGTGGAAAACTATTCTAGGTTACCCTAACCTAGTAAAAATTTTAGTTGGGACCTTGTTCAGTCCATATAGATTGAAATCCAGGGTTCATCCAACTAACGATTGGTGTCCAATCGGAGAACCCATTTAGATCCAGTTAAACCATCCATGCATATCACCATAGTTGACTAAAATCGGACTTTTTGAGACAGGTCCCTATACCTATTATGTGGTCTCCACCTCTTAGAATGCGGGGTCATCCGTGATCATTATTACATCCACTGGAAGTCGCGATACGATTTTGTAAATGCATTTATATCCCTTGCTCGTGTGTTTAAATAACCACGAAAAGGTCACAATCTTGATTTCTCAAATTTTGTTTTATTAGGGAACCTTGTTTAGAATTTTGAGAACGAAATTTAAGTATTGCACGAGTTGCAAGCCCTCTAGGAGATGAAGAGTTCTTCGATTTAGCCAATGACTGGACTAGAGTAGCTCATCTAGCAAAAAGGTTAATGATTCATAAACATTCTTTCTCTATCTGTACCATGGGATACCTTCTACCGCTCTGGGAGCTTCATATTCGCTCTCGATTATTTTTCTTATCTTCATGTCATTCCTATTGTAGAGTGACGACTGGTCATGTTTATTAGAATTTATCGATATTTCTTAGCTACTTGTATAAATTTGTGCTTGTTGATTTTAGGGTTGCCTGATGGATAGGAGAGGGTTGTCGATGTCGTATGCTATAAATATCTGTCGGTAGTTACTTTTTGCAAGTAGCTGGAGGGTTATAGCGTAAGGACGTTAGGTGTTTCAAGGGAGTAGTGTGACCTAAGGTGGGTAGAAGTCCTCGAGAATTCGTAAATACCAAATGACTAGAGAAGGTCATTATTTTTGGAGAAATTAAATTTGAGAAGATTGTGGTAATATTGGATTTATTCTTTATTTTTCAATTTTTAGGCATGGTTTGAGTTAAAATTTCGAGGACGAAATTAATTTTAAGGTGGGTAGATTTGTAGCTCCCCTTCCCGAAAATTTGGAAATATTTATATTTTTATTATTTTATTCGAATGGTGATTACTAGATTTTATAAATTATATAGTTTATTATTTCGGTAGATTACTTTAGCCAAGGTGGTGGTATTATATATATCATAAGTTCTTAATGTTGAATAATGTTTTGTTGACAATATAGTGGATAGTTATCCTTAATAAATATGTATTTATTTAAGAGGGTACTATAAGTACTAGCCAATTTTTGTGTAGTTTGAACTGACATTTGCTTAAATTTTGTACAGTAAGACTGATCTGTATTGGTATAAAACTATGACTTACTTCGATAATATCCTTGGCAGGTTATGTTGTATCTATTATATGTCAACACGTCAGGGTAGACTTGTGTTTTAGTGCTTAACCTGATTATAGTGTTTGAATAAAGAACAACAATAGACCAGCTTGATGGTATGAGTCCAGATTTATTGTAAGGCTGCAAAAGGCCTAAAGTTGCAGCCATGGTCCAATGTAGCTTGTATTAGTTCTTGGACTCATTTGATACATGCATCATTATCTAAGGTCCCGGTTTAGATCTGAAATAGCCTCAGTCCAGTCTATATTGGTTTTGGATCAATCTATTTCTAAGCTTAATTTTACCAGTGGATTACTTGGATCAGATTGGACAAAGATTACCTGATCTTACAATGATAGGAGATTAACTAATGCTAGCATAATGCAATGAAATGCTTCAAATTAGTTTTTATTGTAACCAATATATGTACCCTTTCCTTCGTTTATCCTTTTCATGCCTTCTAGCCTTTTTCAGGCTTATGCTATGAACTTCATATCTGTGCTACTTAGCCTTGTACTTGATCGAGAGTCTGATGTTTGTTGGTTTTTGCTAAGACTAGTATTGGTACATCTTGTTTTGTTAATGGAAAAGGAAAAGGATTATATGAAGAGCAAGGTAGCAGTAGCATTCCAAAGCAACACCAGGCCCAGCCGAGCCTTGGACCAACCAAGCTTAGCCCTCAGGCCCGACCTGAGTACTTGTACTCAGCAGTGAAGCCAAGCAGGCCCGATCACAGCTGCCTCCCAGCTAACAAACGAAAACCAAATCCTTATTCCCAACCCGACCCCATTTGACTCAATAATAGCTGCACCCCAGCCTGGGCCAAAGGCCAACAGGCCCGACCATTTCCCCAACTCCAACTCTGTTGGCTACAGAGTATATATATTATCGCAGGAAACCGAGAGATCGAGAAATAGAGCCGAGAGCGAAAACTAACAAAACCCTAACGCCTGACCTCGCCGCAACCTCACCGCAGCCAGGGCGGCGCCCTGGACCGCGCGCCACCGCAGCGAGCGCCGCCGGCCGGCCGGGAACGCCAGGCCGCGCGCAAAAAAACTGGAGACAGTGCACAGTGCGCAGTGCACGGGGTAGCTTTTGCGGCGACCGTTCATCGCGTACACGCGATCGTTTCACGAGCCTCTTCTTCAGGTACGATCCCGATATAACCCACTCCAATTTCCTTCAGATATTTAGACGTATTTTGCGTCAAGCGCATCGGAAAACGAGTCCGAAGATTGACGAAAACCTGTCCAAAAACAGGACAATTTCGCAGTCCATGAACCCACGTTTGACGATCAATTCTGATCGATCCAGTATCTTATTAGACAAACTATTTGAAGAGACTTTTAGACAACATATAGGTCTTCATCACCCTTCTTGTGGAATTCGAAATCATCGACTGAGCGTCGAGAAATCGAATTCCAAAGTTTCCCAAAAATCTGTTTTCAAAACATTGAATTTGTTCCACACGACGTGCGTCACGCCAATCGGGACGACGTGGTCGCGAACCGAAAGCATCGAAAGCTGCGTAACGGCTTAGTGGTCGTGTGGGCTTTGACGGAATTCAAATTGGTTGCGTGTGTGCGACGAATTCGACGCGTATCCGTCGAAATCGCCCCGTATCCGTACAATGCAAATTCAGTCATAACTTTGTGCACGCTCGTCAGATCGAGACGAAACTTGCGCCAACAGGACCGTATCGTTTTTCTGGTCCTGCATGCCAAGTTTGGTCCAATTCTGAGACAGTTGAATCTGACGTCGTTTTGCGGGCCCCACGGTCCCACTCAACGGACGATTTTGTGCACGGCCGCCGGAATCCAACTTTGGACATACGGTTGGGTTCGTATCAGAAAACTGGATCCGTAGACATGTAGTTTGACGACTTTAGAGACCATTGACTCTGGCACGCTTTTCGGTGCAAAGCGGGTCCAACGATGGACATCATTTTTGCCCGAAATTACCGTTTTGCCCCTGTGTCCAGAATTGGACGTAAGGACAGGCAATCCTAGCTAATTGGACTATTCTGAGATCATTGGTATTGTTTATTTCAGCTTCCGGGGACTGTTGTACGGGTTTTGACTATAGTGGCACATTGAGTAGTTCAGATTTGTCGGTTTCACCAGCACAGGACCACAGGCGAGTACAGTTTATTGTCTGCATTTCGATATTGATCTTTACTATATTTCATTGATTAGTCATTGGTTATGTGATTTTTATACTCTATTATAAATTATTGAGTCGGGAATGAGAAGTACCAGGGATGTGTGATCAGACCGTAGACATTGTAGATATTGTAGACATTGTAGATATTGTAGACATTGTAGATATCGTAGACATTGTAGATATTGTAGACATTGTAGATATCGTAGACATTGTAGATATTGTAGACATTGTAGATATTGTAGACATTGTAGATATTGTAGACATTGTAGATATTGTAGACATTGTAGATATCGTAGACATTGTAGATATCGTAGACATTGTAGATATTGTAGACATTGTAGATATCGTAGACATTGTAGATCTTGTAGACATTGTTTATTTTCTGCAGTAGACATCGTAGACATTGTTTAAATTCTGCAAGTAGATATCGTAGACCGTGCGGTGTAGTACCCCAGACCGATCACATGTCAAAGGTACTTCTAACAGTGGGGAAAGTATATGTGTCTATTATCTACTATTGATTTTATGTCTATTCTTACGGCTTTACTGTTTATTTTCAAAACTCATGATTGATGTCTAACCTTTGTTTTATAGTCATTTTCTTTATTGAAATTGCATTCAGTGGATTGTGCTCGTTCCATTCCTGACTGGAAACCAATATTTTCAGGTTAGCCGTGGATTCACTTAGCTTGGGGAGTGGCGGGAATACTTGCAGACGAGCCTAGAAGACTAGTTAGATAGTCAAGTTATAGTCATTCAATATTTGTACAAGTTTATATTTTCCTGCAAATGTAAAGCTTGTGATCATTGTAAATTAAATTAATTATGTGAATGAGCATCTTTGTGATTATGATCTTCATGGCCGTGACAGCGTTCTACCGCCGACACTGCGGCGTAGGCTGGCTTGGACACGTCTCGTATCCGTTAAAAAAAAAAAAAAAAACGGGTGCGGGTCGTGACAGACATCGCCTATAATTTGGTCGACGAAAACCATATTGACAGATAGAGTTGCTTTGAACATGTCGCCGATGCTGGAGTCTGAGTCCCAGAGGGAGGAATCAGAAGAATGAGAACAACGATCTGCTTCATCATCTGATCTTTCGGAAGTTGTTGCAGGAGAGACATAGCCCAAACCCACACCGCTTCGTTGATAGTAGTCCTCGGGTTTGCCGGGGGGAGCAAAGTGTCGTATTGGCAATCGTCGTCCTCGACCATAATTTAGCCCTTTGTCGTTTTTGATGTCATATCCCATGTTCTGGATGATGTTCTTGGCCTGCCAACTATACCAAAAAAGTTACATTTTTCCAGAGTCATAGTCAGCTTCTGTGTTGTGCTTGGAAGAAGTAGAGTTTAGAACGAACTTTCTCTCGCCAATTATACGACCGAAGATGATTAGCTCTTCATCTTTCTTTCTGACTGGAACGATAAAGTAGAGAATATCTTCAGGATAAACTTTTTTTCGCAGGTGAGGTGTTGTGACCGGCATGCAGAGGTATGGTCCTATGCCGTTCTCTAGAGCGTATATCGTATCTATGTAGTGGTTTACAGATTGATAGACATCGGAGTAATTCAAAGATAAACCTTTATTAAGGAAATACGCAAGTTCTTCTTCAGGGATAACATCATCCACTGAAGGTACATTATTATGAGTATTGATATACTCATTGAGAGGATCATCATCTGGAAGAGGAGCCACAGTCTTGGCCGAGTTCACCACGTAGGGTAATTCTTCAGGATTGGGGGGACGGGCGTCAGTAGGTTCCTCCCGGGGTGTCTTGTTGAGAGTGATGGTCAGTGGCTTGACCTTGTCAGGGTTCTTCATTTTCACCCAGATTGTGAGAGGCTACGAAGTACTTTTTGGAGTAGTACGTCCTTTGACTCGGATAATCAGGGGAGCATTGGAGGATGGACTTGCTTCAGCTTCATTGTCAGCATCATTATCGTCATTCTTGGGGGGTTAAGATTGGTAAAGTACCGAATCTCCATAGTAAGCTTTGATGCCCTTGAAAGGATCGACATCGACAAACTCCGTCTTCACAACACCGTCGCTGTTGACGTACTTGAAGCACTGGTGAAGTGTGGAAGGAACGATCATGTTCTCGTGTATCCATGGACGTCCCAACAAGACATTGTAGGATACATTGGCATCGATCACATAGCAGAAAACCTTCGTTCGGAGATTACCGATCTGGCATTTGAGACGGATCTTGCCCAGCGGATGGCTTCGACCAACATTGAAAGCCATGATAGTTGTGTTGGTTACGGATAGCTTGTGCAGAGGGATTTCCAGAATTTGAAGCAAATTTCTAGGAATGATGCTGAGGAAGGATCCTGGATCGATGTGCATGCGGTCCACCTTGATCGTCCCGATATACCCTGTATAGTACAGGGGTCTATCATGATGATTGTTTTTGAGTAGCATGTCCTCCTGTGAGAAGGAGATGTTGGGCACCACTTCCATAGTACTGTGGCAGTGGAGATAGGAGATAGGATCTTCAGCGGGGGCTTTGACTTCAGCGAGATAAGAGTCGGTGTGTAGTAATACCTCACTTAAGGCCCTCCGTATTTCTTTGGAGAGTCGCAATAGATCGAACAGAGACAACCTGGCAGGTATATTGGCTAGCTGAGCCAGTATGTCAAAGTTGTAGGGCCGATCCATGCCTTCGGGAGCTGGCGCCTATAGAGATTTGTCAAACCGCGTCTCCTTCTGCTTGTGGGGGCAACAGGCTTGAGGAGGTACTGCTTCTTCTTGTACGGGATCGTACGTCTGAAGATAAGTCTTTCCGATCGCATCTCGCCAGATAGAACCTCATAGATGGGGGAGGATACCATATGGCATGGCTTGAATTTTTTGCCCCTTCTTGCTTTGGGAGGTGCTACCCCCTGCGTCACTTCTTGGACAAGGTCCGGGTGGACCCACATGATCTCACCACGTTCAGTTATGAGTGGGACCAAGGTCGAGTTGTGAGTTGGTGGTTGGTTGACGACTTCCATCATCGCCTTGGGGATCGGGACCACGCCGTCTGGGACTTCTGTAGGAGAAAGTTGCCAAACTGAAGAAAGATCATGTTAGCAGATACGACCTTGTCTTCAGCTTCAAGGTTGATCACTTGGCTGTCGATAAGCTGTTGTATCTTCTTCTTCAGGACGATGCAGTCCTTGGTGGAGTGATGCACGTACTGATGATAGAGACAGTACTTGGGATCGTTGAGTTGGCTCACCTCTGCAGGACGTCGTGGTGGAGGCAATGTCGGCTTATTGCCCTTCGTCAATGTGGAAGATGGTAATGACATCATCTTCGTCGAAGAGAAGGTCTCCTTAGGCTTGTCGGAGGTGCCCTGAGAATTGGAAGCTCCTTTGGATGTGTCGACTTTCAGGACTTATTTTCCTTTATCCCCACGAACAGGGATAGTTTGAGGATGCTTGCCCTTGTCTTCGGATTTGAGTGTTTTCAACCCCAGTAGTTCCAAGTTAGGAACGTCGTTTTCAGCAGCATCAGCGGCCCCAATAAAAGCGGGCCATGTATCATACTTATACCTAGACAAAACTTTACTGTAGGAAGAAAGTTATGTCGACAAGTATCCATAAGTTCTGAGTCTGGTATGCCGAAGGGCATCTTCAGTGCTAGCCGTCTGAAGCGTTCGATGAAGGTGATGACAGACTCAGTCCTCCTTTGCTTGGTCTCGATGAGGGTGGACATACTAACATGCATGCCGCTCTCGTAAAACCTGTTGAGGAACAACCTCTCTAAGTCTTTGAATGAATTGATACACCCGTCAGGCAGACTGCAGAACCATTCGAAGGCTACCCCCTGTAAGGTGCTAATAAACAGCTTCGACAGGAACGGGTCGTCTCTGGGCAAGTGCAGAGTCTGTGTGTTGAAGTACGTCATGTGCTGACGAGGAGAAGTCAAACCGTCAAATGAGTTCAGCGTCAGCGGCTTGTAGTTAGGAGGGCAAGTAGCGTTCTCCCATTCAGGAGGATACGGTTGAGATATCCCTATCTTCTGAAGCTCGTCTTTTTGTGAGATGGTGTCGAGCGAGCGACCAAAGAATCAATTGCATCTTGTTGATTGAGCAGGTGTTGGGAAACGACTGCTGAACGGTTGTCAGGCGTTGTCGGCGAAGGACCACCCCGGCATTTGCAAGATTTGGCGGAGGCGCAACGAAATGATACTCTTTTGTAGTGAAGGAGGATTGTTGCTGTGAGCCAAACTAATGGGCCGAAACATTTTGTTAAGGTGGAGGAACCCCCCGCAGCTTGAACTGCCATGATACTGGTAAGCATATCAGTGATCTTGGCGAATGTTGTTTCGAGACCCTCTAGCCATTTGCTAGTCTGATCACTGGCTTCCTCAGATCTTTCTCCATCTACCAAGTATGTAGATAGCATGCGAGGATGAACAGAGGAAGCAGTGCAACTGGTGCTGATAATGTCTGTCTCCGAGTGGATAAGTCCTTAATCTTCAGGTAGTGGAGGTAGATAGTCGCCATCGGATTCGGAGGGATCATCGTCCTCTAGAAGGCTACCCCCAGTGTGAGGATCATCCGCTTCAGACTCTGAGAGAATACTACCCCTAGCTTGGGATTCTTCGTCGTCCATACGGAGTCTCGCCTTTAACCGAGTACCCATATAGACTCCTTCGATGTGACAGTCTGTCGGCCATCTATTGATAGACTTCTCCTTCTTCTTCTCGCGGAGCTAAGAGAGAAAGTTGGGTTCATAGTCCACGTCTTGGATTGGGGCTTCCATATGGGGGACCCCATAAAGCCATGTTGGATGAAACACATAGTGGCTTCTCGTCGTCAGAGAAGTGTAGCCATCGAAACACGGACTTTCTCTAAGGCACTCTTGTTGCTTTGGAGCAACAACAGTTGATAACAATATTGGTGCACGGAAGCGCACTATGAATTGTTATGTTCTCCCTCGCTTTATGCTTATGATTTATCATGTCGCACAAGTCAGCGGAAGGAAGTTTTGCCTTACAACCCTGTTGCATGCATCGCCGAGCTGTGTATGCGGTTCGTAAGGAGAGTAGGCGCATCCAGACTTAGTTCATGTGCAGGGGCAACCCCCACACCTAAGTTCTGTGATGTCCTTGAAGACAGCCCGTGCTATACGTGTTGGGGCCTGTCTTTTTGTTGTGGGCGCATAGGCCTTGGAGACTGGCCTTGGGCGCATGCTCCTTGACAGCATGTCTGAGCCTCCTTGATGTGGGCGCATAGTATGGATCCAGAGAGCCTGGGCGCATAGCCTTGGGCGCATGGCTCTGGATGCCCAGCCTGTTGAAGACAGAAGTGTTCTGGTTGGGGTGCGCCCAAACACTCCCTTGGGTGCATGGCCTTGGGCGCATGCTCGGTGGAGCAGTATTATTTTCTCCTAGTTTGGCCTCCTTCATTTGTAAGCCTCGCGGGTTCGGCCAGAGTGTCGTACACCCCGATTCTTGGCATCGTAGTATTTTTCGTTGCCAAGTCTCGGGTGTTGAACACCCTATTGTTGGTTGTGCAGGAAAAGTCACTGGACTAGTAGAGCCCGGAACGGTGTGAGCCTTCTCCATTTGGGAACTTCTGTGGCAGAGTCATTCGCCCATATGACAGAGTCCTCCAGCTGCATATCTGCTATGACTAGCAAGATATGCACAGTGAGCCTTCGAAAGCCAAGTATTGCGAGACTTGTTTGGCTTCGCTGATTTTGAGGGAGTAGCCGTCCCTCGAGAGCATCTCTTCGAACGCCTGCTGATCGAACTTTATGATCAGCATCTTCTAGTACTCCCCACTTTGTCGGTATCGGATTGCGTCACCACCTTCTCGTCAGAGGAAAAGGTAGTCCCCAGCAAGTCGTCATTTTTGTGGACACACACAAAAAAAAAAGAAAATGCTGTCTTTTCTTTATTGGCGTAAGGCACCACAAATCGAGTACGCCTGAGAGATCCTGCGCTAGGATCCCCGAGTACAAAAAAGAATTCTGGGGAATGGGACGATGGAGATCGAACGGCAGTTGCTCCTTTACTCCGTTGACACTCCGATTACAAAAGTGGGAGAAAACTAAGAAAATTGCTAACTCTCGGCTCACTGGCAAGAAGTGCAGCAATTTGGCTCTTAAAAATGCTCTCCGTTTTGTGTTTTGAAGAGGGATGAGGCCCCCCCTTTTATAGTCATTTGAGCTGGAATGATGTTATGCGCCCACATGAGAAACGCTAGTTTTTATGTGGGCACATAGTCCTACTTTGGGCGCATAGGATGTAGGCGCATACAGGCTGCAGATCATGGGTTGGTCGTGGTGTTGACGTGGCTGCATGCTTCGGTGCACGACTACTCGTGGAGACTGACGTGGCCATGTGCTTCAGTGCATGTTTTGATCAGCTTTGACTGAGTCAGGCTTGGGCGCAGCCATGTCTCAGGCTAGCCCTCCTTTTGGGGGAGCTAGTCTTGGGCGCATGCATAAGCTTCACTGACTGGGCGCGTGGAGCTTCACTGACTTGGGCGCAAGGAGATTCACTGACTGGACGCATGGAGTTACACTAACTTGGGCACATGGAGCTATACTGACTGGACGCATGGAGCTGCACAGACTTGGGCGCATGGGGCTTCATTTGCTGAAAATTTTCATGCTTCTACAACGATGTGGGTATAAGACATGATATGAAAATCTAGAAGAAATACCATAAACATAACACAAGTCAAAAACAGTGCCTAAGAGTCTACTATCACAATAAGATGTGTCTCAAAATAATAACATGCCAATGAGTCAGAGAAATTTAATAAATCCAGTACTAATAGCTGTTCAGACTAAGTCGCTATTAGTGTCTCCTGTACTGGGCTAGCTCCCCCTGGATCTCCTGTATGTGGCACTCATCTACACCCGGTCCATAATAGGTAGGACCAAAATTCTCAAGGTCCTCTGGAAAATATTATCCAGTCATGATTGGAGCGAAGCACAAACTCTAACAGCAGTTCCAATTAAATGATAAGAGCTATAAAACGGTAATAGTAAGTGTAATACATGGTGAGCATATAGAACTGTACCATACTATCAAGATGTCATGTAATAAGAATGAAAAGACAAAGTAAGAAAGAGCATCACAAAGAACATAAAATAGATAGAAAGGAACTGAACTAAATGTATTTGAATTATTATTTACAATAGGTATTCTATCAATAATAATATCCACAAAAGTATGGCTCAATCATACCAGCAACGCATGATTGGCTATCCACAATATTACGCTCAATCTAGTAGGATTGGCTATCCATGATATCACAATAGTACAGCTCAATCCAACAGGATTAGCTATCCACCAAGCACAATAGTACGGCTCAATCATACGGGTAACGTATGATTGGTTATTAACAATAGTACAAGAGTACGGCTCAATCCAATAGGATTGGCTATCCAATAGTACAAAATGGTGTCAACACATGAGCAGGGAGATAGAAGTGTACAATAGATATGAGAACAATAAGTATATCAAGACATAAACCAAAAAAACTAACTCGTGTAACCATCGTGTCAGGAATCAAGTAGAACATCACTAAGTACATAAATTATAACAAATATCAGATAATGGAAACTATCAAAGAATGTAATCACCTGAAATCCTATGTGATGTATCAACGGTATCTAAATAGTGCCTAGAAGACCTAAATATGGAATATCAACATCAATTAATGTTTTCGAATCAGAAATATGCTATACTATCTCAATACTAGGTCTCCAAGTCATTTCTAGGTCAAACTAGGTCATACCTTACTAAACTAGGTAAATCTAGATCATACCTAGGTTATTGGGTCCATACTTTGCCATACCAAGGTATTCTAGTCTATACTGGGTCAACACTCTAGGTATCGACCTATATGTTACTTATATATACTCTATGATCACATACCCTATCTATTTTCCAATATCCTATGTACTTGCATATACCTTAACTCTAGGTAAAGCCTATTAACTGCCATTAATATTTCCTAGGTAAATCCTATTACCTACACATACATATCGATACCCAAATACCTGTGCTACCCTATCATATACATAAATATACCTATTACCAAATTACTACCTCAATGCAAAGTAACACACATACCTTAACCTATTACCTACTTCTTTCTAGACATTACCTACACTCAAAACCTATACTTAGGTATCCCATATCTACTACCTATGTTCACCTAACCAAATTACTTGGAAATTACCCTTTTACCTACACTACCACATGTATAGGGATATTCCTATACACTCAACCCATATCCTCACTTAACACTAACACACATAATCACAATATCTACCCATGCCTACACTTATTCCTACCTCACCCACACAAGGACACATACACTATGTAGAGTGCATATTGGGTGCACCCTACATATTAGCCCCACTGGTCTGTGCACAATATGCATAGACCCTGCACAAGCCAAGGCCAAACTGCAGAGCACTCTAGGTTCCCTGCCATACACCCATAATCCTAGATGGTACCTGAACAGACAGGAAAAAGAAAAGGAAGGAGGCTTTCTGTTGCTATTAGTGGACTGTCATCAAGTCCTAACCTTGTTCTACTGCTGATGTTACCCTCCAAGTATACTGGACAGGCACACAAAAGCCCCCCCCTTACCACAACCTACTGTTAATTTGGGAATTCCCCCATGTCCAGTGCACACATGTGCACTGGTTAAAAACTCCTACTTATCACCTGTAGTAGTCTACAACCCCTGCTACTATTGTTGTTTACAACAACAAACCAACAGCCCTTCCTTCATGTGTATGCATCCCCCAATGCAGTAGCAACTGCTACTGAATCAGCCACCATGTCATTGGCATTACCCTGTCATTGATGCCTAACCTGATGTCTCTGTACAACAGGTGACTGTTGTTGGTATTCCTAGATCTTGCAGCTACCTAACAACATAATCCATTTCCCCCTAATCTTTGTACAACCTGTGTATCAGTAGGTACTACTATTGTTGTTGTTCAAAATAGGCCCCACATCCCTTATTTCTTCTGTTACTGTTATGCTCTCCCTTTGATCACAAGCAGTGCATCATTGCTACTGCTGTTGAAGCTTAGTTTCAAGCTACAGTAGTAGCTACTGTGCACCTACTATTGTTATCTCACAACCCTCCCTAATAGCTACCTATCTATTTAGTTAACTACCTACCAATCTACCCATATATCTATCATTCAATCTATAAGTCTATATATCCAACTAACTGCCAACCTTTCTATCTAGAAATCAAATTGATGACCGCACACCCCCACAAACATGTGTGTAACAGATAAACGCACATACTATCACACACATAGGCACACACACACACACACACACACACACACACACACACACACACACACACACACATGTATGCCATTTGCACACACAAGCCAAAAGGCTCTATCACGCACCATGACATACACATGTACATCTACATATACACATACCTATCCATATATGAATATATTCACATACACATAGGCCCAACACAAACACTTGGTGTGCACCACCCCCGTATCGAACTAGTCTACGATAAGCTTGTGATACGGCCAAGATACTATACCAAGCCTTGTCTGAATCCTACCAAAACATGAGCAAGTCTAAAATATACATATAAACATAATTAGTGCAAATCGAAACTAGTGTCAAGTGTCATGTGCAATAGGACATGTGCACCACAAGTGTAGGAGCGCAAAAAAAACCCAAATTGACCCCGTGTCCTACCGTATCAGGACATGACCTACACATATCTATTTGTGGACACGAATCTAGACACACACAATCAAATCTCCACTAAATAGATCTAATAATTCTAATGACAAACACTTGGTGCACCATTCTCGAAATTCCTCTAAAATGGCACAAAATCCATTGTAACTTTCAAATAGACAGTCATTTGTCTCTCAAAACTCTCCCTATGGGTAATCCTAGTCCATGGGTGAATTCCTAAGGGTTCAATAACACAAATAGAGTCTAAATAGCAAGGAATTTGATATGTATACCTATTGGGAGATGAATTCCCAATAAAAAGTCAAATGGATACGATCCGACACGTAGCTCCTAGCAAATAGAGTCTTCTTCTTGTGCTCATAGTCTCCAAGCTCCTAGGCTCCTTTTAGTGAGAATGAGAGGTATTGATGAGAGAATAAGCAAGATTTGAGAGATTGGTGGAGGAATGGTTCCAAATAGGGAAGAACACCAAATTGGGAGAAAATGGAGCAATGAAATAAAATAAAGAAATGGAACACCCCCTCTCTTGGCCGGCCATGTAACCTAGGTTAGGGCTAATCCAAAATGTCCAAGTTACCCTCTAATTATTGTCATGAGAGCTAATTAATGTATGGAAGGGTTTGGACCTATTTCGGTAAATAGTATCTCTATTCTAATTAATTTGTCATAACTAATGAGTCTAAATGGTCTAGTCTAATAAGTTGGTCTATGAGTCATGTCATGCTAATTGTTGGGCTCTAGTTTAATGTCTAGGCTAAGTTCACTAACACAAGTCTAACAATTATGCTAACCACTGACCGTAATAACTAACACAATATTAATAAATAAATATACACAATATAAAATAAATTACTAGGCACAATATTATAAATAATATGAATTGACAAAAATACTCCTCTTCTGGATTTAGATAGTTATAAAACAAGACATTACCGCCTTTGTGATGAGATAAAAAAACTAAAAATGCAAGAGAAAAAAAGATTGCACACACACAAGATTTACCGAGGTTCAGCTCAATTTGAGCCTACATCCTTTCTCCGTCCTTCTTCTCTTTTTACTATAATCAAATGAAATATTACAAAGGGCCTTCACTCAAGTTGGTACAAGTTAACTTGAGGATCACTTTTTTTTACAAACTCACTTGAGGTGGATTACAAGTTGTGTTTCTTCTTCTTCATGTTCTCAACCTTTACCATCTCCTCCTCTTTATAGAGAGGATATGCCTCTTGGGTACACCACATTCGCTGTATAAAGAAGATCAAAAGGTAGACCTTTTATCACCTAAGGTTCTTTCTTCCTTCCAAGGTTTGTTCCTCTTTCTTCAAGGTTCATTCTTTCTTTTCCAAGGTTCGTTGCATGTGTCGACACAAACTGGATCACAGTCAACCAAATATTGACAAATTGAATATGATACTTGTCATAATTTAATATGACACATCAAGACAGAACTCAGTGCAAAACGGACGTCGTCTCTCTCCTACAGCGTACACATTTTCAGAGTCTGTACTATTTTACATTTATTGAGTCTAGTAGAATGTAAACTGAGTAGGACTGGGTATTTTTGGCTTAAACCTTATTCTCAAACAAACCCAAAGCTCCACTAAGCCAAACTTAGCCCACAAAGCTCATCTGAACTCTCTGTCAGCAAGGAGACAGAGTTTGGGCCGAACTCTGCCCCACACAGAGTTCGGGCCGAACTCTGCCCCCTGATTTTTAGGACCCTAATTTTTAGGGCTTCCTGTTTTCAAGTTGTCCAACGGCCATATTTTTGAATCTTTGGGACAGAGTTCTGGCCAAACTCTGTCCTCCTGGACTAGTATAAATAACCCATCATTTCCAATATTTTCAAGCATCCAATTATTTTTTTCTCTCTTCTCTATAAGGCTCATACAAGCCTTAACCTTCTCATCTACTAGCCATAAGCTTCCAAAGCCTAAAAGTGCTCAGTGCTATTCAGTTAGAAGTTTGTGCAAGAGTCAAGAAAGTCGCTTGAAAAATTCCAAGCTTCGCCACAGCGATCTTTGTAAGAAGTTGACGTGCTCTTCTGAAGAAAAGGCACGGGGTGTAACTACTATTTCATAAATAGTGGATTTAATCCTAAGCTAGAGTTCTCCGACCTGGACTAGTCCTCCACGAGGAAAACCAGGTTAAAAATCTGCTGTGTTTGCGTATGCTCTCTTGATCTTTTATTTCCGTATTTACTACTCTGATTATTTGCTGTTGGTGAAAAGAGTTAAATTTTATTTGGCCATTATTGTTATAAACTCTATTCACCCCCCTCTAGAGTTGCCTATCCGTTCTTCAATTGGTATCAGGGCTCTGTTCTCTTAACAAGGACTAACATCCTAGAGCTGATCCATGGCAACCACACAACCTATGTTTTCCAACCATGGTGAGGGACAGTCCACTCATAGACCAGCCCTATTTGATGGAACCAACTACACCTATTAGAAAACTAGGATGAGTTTCTATCTCAAGTCTCTAGACTTTGACCGGTGGACCATTGTCACTAATGGTTACAAAAAGCCCGCCAGAATAGTTGTCGAGGAAGATCTCATCGAAAAACCCAACGACAAGTATTCTGACGAGGAAAAAAATAGGCGAGTCTAGATGCTAGAGCTATTAATGCTCTTTTCTGTGCAATAGACAGGACTAAATTTAACAGGGTCTCGACATGCACCACATCGCACGAAGTATGGAAGCTTCTGGAAGTGACGCATGAAGGAACCACTCAAGTCAAGGAATCTAAGATCAGTTGTCTGACTCAAGAATACGAGGCATTCAAGATGAAGCCGAATGAGACGATCACTCAAATATTCACAAGGTTCCTTAACGTCATCAATCCTCTGTCATCTCTTGGCAAACAATACTCCGATCATGAGAAGATCTGCAAGTTACTCAGGGAGCTACCGAAGATCTGGAACCCTAAGGTAATAGCAATTATAGAAGGCAATGATCTCACCAAAATGTCTATAGAAACTTTAATAGAAAAGATGATGACCCACGAGCTCGATCTCAAAGACTTCGACGAACCTGCTCCAAAGGCAAAAGAGATTGTCCTAAAAGCTCATCGTCGAAGGGTTGATCCTGAAGAGACTGACGACGACAATTCAGAAGGTGATGATCAAGCTCTTCTAGTCCGTAACTTCAAGAAGTTCCTTCGTTTCAATTGAAGGAAGAAGGAACAACAAGAAGACGACGAGGAAGAACCAACGTGCTACGGCCGCAAAAAGACTGGACATGTTCGAAAGGACTGTCCCTTTGCAATAAAAGGTAACAGATATGAGAAGCCCTACAAGAAGCCCTCTTCGCGAAAGTATGCCAACACTAGTATTTGGCATGAAAGCGAAGCCAGTAATTCTGAGGAAGAAGATGACTCTCCTCGAGACACTGCTAATGTCTGCCTAATGGCAACATCCGATAAGGTAACTGACGAAACTCTTAATGACTTTACATTTGATAAACTTAGCGATGCTTTTAATGACTTACTAAATGATCACAAGAAAGTCATTAGTAAATATAAGCATGCCAAGGAGAAAATCAAAGGCTATGAAATAGAGATTCATAATCTTTTTTTACTTGATAATGTTAGAGACACTCTACCCACGGAAGTCACTGATGAGCTATCCAAGCTTAAATTAAGCTTACATGATGCCGAAACACTTATTGAGAAGCAGAAACGTTAGATCTCAGCACTCAACAAAGAGCTTGCTGAAGAAAAGAACAAACACAAGATCTCTATTGCTAAGATTGATTGTCTGAATGCAAAGTGCAATAAACTGAATGTTGTCTCTAAGAAATTAGAGATCAGATTGGAGAAACAGGTTGCTCAACCTCAAACCCAATCTCACAGTCACAAAACACACACAAAATACCAGACCACTCATAATAGTAAAACACGTCACCCACATGTAGCACGTAACTATGCTTATATGTACACGTACTCCCATGCAACACGTAAACCATATGCACGTAGACATCATTCTCAACCTACTCATAACTATTATCCTGCTACTGCACATAGTCATAACTATTATCCTACTGCTACACATAGTCATTATCCTGCTGTTTCACATAACATCACCATACTGTATATTGACATCACTATCAACCTGCTCCTAACACAAATAGGCATGCTACTTGCACATACTATGGATTATATGGTCATATCTCACCAAAGTGTAGAATTAGGAAATTAGTTGATATTAATCTACATGTATGGGTACCGAAGACTAACATTTCAGGACCCACAAGAACTTGGGTACCAAAGGTCACATCTACTCGTGATGTAGGTGGACCTTCCTTCTTCAACTAAAAGCAAGTGGATTCTCGATAGTGGGTGCTCGCGACATATAACTGGAGACGCAAATCTTTTCGCATCACTAGCTATCGATGAAGAGGGAAGGATATGTATCCTTCGGTAACAATTTAAAGGGCTACATCATAGGTAATGGTACTATTAGTTATCCTCCTTCTCCTGTAATAAAGGATGTCTGCTTAGTGACCGAGTTAAAGCATAACCTGCTCAGCATAAGTCATCTTGCTGATCATGGATATGATATTAACTTTGGAAAGAATAAATGCTACATTTATGATAGGTCAACTGGAGAGATATTATTTTTGAAGAGATAAGAGAAGATAACATTTATATTTTCTATCTATCTAGAAATACTAACAGTGCAGGAAGATGCCTCTACGCCCACAAGGATGAAAGACTTTTGTGGCACCAGCGTCTTGGTCATGCCAATATGGATACTATATCCAGGCTATCGACAAAGAAGCTAGTAAGAGATCTGCCCGACATCACATTTAAGAAGGACACGGTATGTGCCGAATGTGAACTGAATAAGGCAACCAAATCTTTATTTAAATCCATAAATACTGTAAGTACCACTAGACCCTTGCAATTAATACATATGGACTTATTTGGTCCCAGTAGAGTAGCCAGTCTTGGTGGAAAACTCTATGCTTTTGTTTTTGTAGATAATTTTTCAAGATTTACTTGGGTTTTTCTTCCTTACAAACAAAAGCGATACTATTTCAGTTTTCAAAATCTTTGCCAAAAAGGTCCAAAACAAAAAAGGCTGCATGATTACTCGAATCCGAAGTGATCATGGAGGCGAATTCAAAAATTCTGATTTTGAAAAGTTTTGCAAAATAAATGGTTTTGATCATGAGTTTTCTTGTCCTAGAACTCCTCAACAAAATGGTGTTGTGTAGCGGAAGAATAGGACTCTTGGCGATATAGCTAGAGTCATGTTGAATAAATTTTCACTTCCAAAGTATTTTTGGGCAGAAGCTGTCAGTACAGCTTGCTATATTTTAAATAGGGTGCTTATTCGACCTATTTCGAAGAAAATACCCTATGAGCTTTGGTTTGGTAGGACTCCTAATGTCTCTTATTTTAGAGTGTTTGGTTGTCGCTGTTTTATCCTAAATACCAAAGACAACTTAGGCAAGTTTGATGCCAAAGCTGACGACGGTATTTTTTTGGCTATGCTGCCAAGAGTAAGGGATATAGAGTGTTCAACAAACGCTCAATGATTGTAGAAGAATCTACTAATGTAACTTTTGATGAGAAAAATAGTATAGCGGATATCCCCGACAATGATGTTGAACCATCAACTTCCACGCCGATGAATACCACCCCTGAAACCAATTCTCTGGAGGACTTACCAAAGAAGTTCGAGTTCAAGCTGTCACACCCAAAAAACTTGGTAATAGGTGTAACACCCCAGTCCCAAAATACTTGGGACCAAGTACGTAGACAAGCCAGCTGTATACATACGAAGTACAGGGGCCTTGTATGTATACATAAGCTGTAAAATGTAGTAAACCACAACTAACTAATCTCATCCACAAATAAAGGAATAAAAGATATCATATAATGAATTGTTCTGATACAATATGTTGGGTGGAGACACATCCACTACCAACCAAAATAAAAAGGAAGAAGTACATGATATATAAAAGGACTAAGTGGAAGTAGCAAGGAGGAACCAAGTAACGTCATCTTCGAATAAATGGAGAAGACCACGATCCCGGCTAGGATACCTGCGGAAGACATGAACACACACTTGGGAAATAACCAGGTCCTCAGAGGGACGTAACAAGATACAGGAAGAACATGCTAATTTGAACTGTCAGAATAATAATATATAAAAGACTATCCTAGACACAAATATGCAAAGGGGATTCTAACCGTCTAATGTACAATTTAGAGGACAACTTTCATGTGCATGGGTGGGATTTAGGCTACATGTACGTAACTGGCATCCAGTCTTCCGTATCCGGCCGTAACGTCCAAAACGTTAGAGGGTATCTGCAAATAAAATCTCGCCATAGTTCCTTTCGAAAACTATGGTTTACCTGTTTGGCTTCCCATACGCACTAGCAACTGTCCTCCCCCAATGTTTCCTATACTGACCAAGTCATGTCCATGACCCGCCCAGTTTTTTAACTACTCGAGTCTCTATACCTTAATCGTAGCAGTTACGATCTATCCGTCACACGACAATAGGGATGGCCAGTCCGTAAGTCGTACCCCTAGCAAACTGTCTCAAACCATGTAGTGTGTGTGTCATGGCCAAGGAAAATATAAGGATATCCTCCAACAAGAAGGTAGTCCACTAAAACTAAGTCAACATGCATAAAATAAAGTAACGACTAATAGAGTCGCTTGCACCCAAGTATGGCTTGGATGCGCAGTTTACAACAATTAAAAATAATAAATATGAAACAAATGAAATAAATGCTGAAAATAAATAATATGACAGTTAATTAGCAAGGTACACTTGCCTGGTAGGACTCCTGGTGTGCTACGATGATCAATGTGGCACAAAGTTTTGACTTTGATGTTACAACTACGCAAAGGGGCCTCCGACGGTGGCATGGACTGGTCCATTGGGTCCAGAACGGTCAAATTAGTTAGGGTCGACATAAAGAAGTTAAATTTTGGAAGATGATAGAAAATATGATGAGCAAGGATTGGATAGAAATCGAAGGAATTTACGTATCAAAACCTATACATTTTTAGGAAAATATTTATAATACGGAAAAAATATATTTAATAGTAAAATATATTTTTTTGATACATACTTGAAAACATGAAAAATCGATTTAGGCCAAAATTCTAAGTTTATAGAAATAGGTTTTTCTAGGAAAAAAATATATATTTTTTGTTAGTAAAAATATTAGATAATTATTTGAAAATACTTAGAAATTATTCTTCAATTTGGGAACTATATTTTCCTTATTTAAAATATTTTATATAAATACATAAAATCTAGAAAACTAAAACATTAAATTTTGTCAAAATACTTTGTAGGTCAAAATTAACATATAAAATTCTATAAAAATTTAATGGTATATTTCTCACAAGTATTTAAATATTGATATATTTATATGACTACAACTTAAGAAATACATTAATAGAATAACAATGAAAGAAAATTTTTATAAGGCTAGCACTCTAATAAATTTTGGGTAAATAAAATAAATGGTCCAAAAATACTACAATAATATATGTAAAAGCCAAATCCTAAATTAGAAATTCCATTGCTATATTTTTGCTACCAAAATAATTTAGGAATATTTACTATATACAAAAAAATAACAACCAAAATTTTAATGTATCTATTGTCATTAGCAACCAAAATAATAATAATAATACTTAAATAATAAAAATAAAGTAGTAATAATAATAATGACAACAACCTAATAGTAAACAGAGTAATCTACATATTTTTACAAAAATCAATTTACTTAATGTACCTACATAAATACATACCTACATACATATAAATATCTTTAATAATAATAATAATAATAGTAATAGTAATAATTATAATAATAAAACACAACAGAAAAAAATAATTAATAAACAAAACAACCACAAAAAACACAAAAATAAATAGCAAAGAAGTGGGTTGATGCTCCTATTGTTGGAAGAAGGAGAGAGAGAGTGAGAGGGAAAGGGGAAGGGGTGAGAGGGAACAGAAGAAGGAGGGAGAGAGCTAGAGAAGGATGGGGAGAGCGGGGAGAACGAGGGATTCAGAGAGAGAGAGAGAGATAGCTAAGGGTGAAAGGAGAGGGAGCCTAAGCGAACAAGTCAGGGAAAATTGGAGGATTCCACCGGCAGACAAGCCAGCGGGGGACGCAGCTCGACAAGGCTGGCGCGGCGAGGGGTTCTGCCATGGGGGCGAGATTCTACGACACGCTCGACTGGAGAGGTCGCGGTCGTAGGCTTCCCGACAGCATCACGCAGATGGCGCAGCTCGGAAGAGGCGCGCGGAGGAGGCTCGCGCTATCGTGGTGCGGCGCACGTAGCGCGCTAACGGCGGCGGAACGGGAAGAGAAGCGGAGAGGGAAGCTTGACTCGCCGGTGACGGAAAGGGTCTTCAATAGAGGAGAATGGCACGGCGAGGTTAGGGTTTTCTTCAAAGTTTTGATTTGTCGATGGAAAATCGTACTGGTGGCGGTGGATGACCGAGATGGTGGTCGGGTTGGCTCAGGTCGGGAAGTGGAGTGGTTTGGGGCACCGGGGTCACGACTGTGGGGGTATCGTTTGATGGTGGCAGTGTCTATGGGTGTGATGGTCGACACCTTTAGGTCGAGGAGTCTCGGTTGTGGCTACGGAGTATGGGGTTCGTCGGCACGGGAGGAAGACACAGGTCCAGTAGGTGGTTGTTGCGGCCGTGCTGGCCGTAGCGGTGGTGGTGATATTTGGAAGTTAATCGGTTGACTGGGTTTGACGAGGGGGAGGAGACGATAACGAAGATGGTGGTCGTTGGGGGCGCGTTCGCCGGGCGAAGGGGATGCGGCTCGTGGGGCGCTACTGGGCGGAGAGGTTCGGGTGACACCGACAGCGGGAGGCGCTGACCGCGAGCGGCGGACGAGGTATGTGGTGTGGGATTTTATTTACTTTTTGTGGTGGCGTCGATGGGATTTTGCGGTCGGCGAAGGCCGTGGCTGGGGTGGTTTTGGCCGATGGTGGTGACGGGGGTGGCCGGATTGATGGCTATGGTGGTGTTGACCAGAGTTGGTCGGGGGACGTTGGCGAGGCGGGAGTTCGACGGTAGTGATGGCGTGATCTGATGTTGGCGGTGGTGACGGTGGCAATACGTAGATACGGCGGTTGTATTTCTCAGGGAGTTGGCTAGGTGGCCGGCTCCATCGAGGGTTGTCAGGGGAGGACAGGAAGGTTGGCCGAGTGGTAGGGATGATGTTTTGGTGTCCGAGTTTGTCGGATACGGTGTGATAATTGTAATTGTAATGGAACGGATATAGTGGATGTGCACAGACATAGACACGATACACCAATTTCTTCTGATTGTGGTGGAAAATTGGATTGTGGAATAAGAGCCTCTCCTTATATAGGAGGTGGTGCTCCTAGTCGAATAAGGACTAGAATTTCAAATACCCCTTTTTAAATAATTTACTATTAGTTTTAAATTAAATCAAACTTTGTCCAATCAAATCCGAATCTATATTAAATCTAGGTAAATCTCGCTTTACATTAAATCTATCTATAAAACATAATCCATAAAATAAATTCAAATTGTAATTCAAAAACATCAATCCAAATCATTTTTTTAGATATCATTTTGTGAACACTAAAATTTTTATAATAAAATAATTCCGAAAATTCATAATTATTTAAATATTAATATGAGATAAATTCAAAATTACCTTTTAATAAGTTGAGATAAAATAAGTAAACAAAATTCAAAATTCAAATCATACATACGCGAAATAAATTTCACGTACTCGCATGCAAATAATATTTTACATAAAACTTATTTTTCTAGTATAGTACATATTATTTAAAAGAAAAATATTATTTCTTAAACTATTACATATACTTGTATATATAAAAGCCTTTTTGAAATTAAATTTGATTAGTTTGACTTAAGCTTTTGCAGAAATATTTATATACAAAATATTCACTCTATATGTATTTTGAAAACAAAAACTATTTATTCATATATTTATTTGAATCCATAATAAAATAATTTATTTAAAAAAATAATATAAATATCTCGTATATACGTATACGCATACGGCGCACAATACCAGCATAATACAAAAAAAAATTCCATAGTAAAATTTCAGGGGGTTTACATCCTACCCAACTTACAAGAATTTCGTCCTTGAAATTAAAAATAAGTAGGGGGTTGAGAGGGTACAAGGGTATATTGATAAGGAAAGTCAAGTCTTTGGACGAGACAAAGTAATGATGTTCAATGCAAACGTGCATTGGAAAATCGTGAATAAGATAGCTAGAAAAATAATTTATGGCTATGGTTTAGGTAATGTATGAGGATCGCTAGTTAATGTAATACGAGATTAGGATGACATGAACTAGGGATTAATGAGTAGGTCAAAGTGAATAATTTAGGGACTTGGGAGATATGGTTTCTTGGGAGTAGGTTGATGGCACGATTAGGAGAACGATTAGATTCACTCCTAATTGAAGTGATTAGGAGGTCGTGATAGTAAATATAGGGCCGAGGAAAAGAACGAGCAGTTTAGGACGAAGGTATAGTAACATTGAGTGGTAATGGTCATGAGTAAAAGGACAACTAGAGGAAATTCAAGTACAGCGCTTTCGTTCTTCTAAAATAGATGAAGGCAAAAGTAACAAAGGGTTCGAAGAAGAGATTATCGAATATGAATACGAATACGTGGTTCAAAGGAGACCGGATAAAAAAAAAGAATTGTCAAGGCAATAGTGGATGAGATTCTAAGGGGTAAGTTTAGCTATATCTCAACCACATAGAATAATCGTATGAAAGGCGAACCAAAGTGCACTAGGTTGATCAGACCATCATGCACCGATTCTGATTAGACAATATGTTAGTGGGTGCGCACCCAATAAAATATGTCATGATCAAGCTCGATAATGGATAAGCTTGCAAAACTAGATTATGGTAGCAAGGTGATAAAATATAGGCACGGGATATTAAGAATAAAAAAAGGTAGAGTTAGTTCAAAGTCCTTAAATCTAGGTCATGTTCTATGTTGATACCTATACAGTCGTCCTACCGTCTACTTGTCTAAGACTTGGTTAACGTCACAAGGAAGGTTAGGTCGTAAGGTATTCTACCCAACTTACAAGAGTTAAACTAGTAGGGTGATGGGACAACGGGTCATGTCCACCTAGTATGGGTTACCTTATTAATCTCTATCAAGCACGAAAGAAGGGCACGAACCACGGTAGAAGGGATCAAGCAAGATGCAACTCGAGGAGTCAAGCGAGAAGGCGGTCAAGTATGTGGATGAGATCCTAGACTCTAATCCTATACGCAGGCTTGCTTGGTACGGTAAAGTAACCAAACAATTTATCTTGACCTGCATGGGCCACCACAAAACATGTAACGCCCCAGTCCCAAATTACTTGGAACCAAGTACGTAGACATGCCAGCTGTATACATACGAAGTACAGAGGCCTTGTATGTATACATAAGCTGTAAAATATAGTAAACCACAACTAACTAATCCCATCCACAAAATAAGGGAATAAAAGATATCATATAATAAATTGTTCTGATATAATATGTTGGGTGGAGACACATCCACTACAAACCAAAATAAAAAGGAAGAAGTACATGATATATAAAAGGACTAAGTGGAAGTAGCAAGGAGGAACCAAGTCACGTCATCTTCGAATAAATGGAGAAGACCACGATCCCGGCTAGGATACATGCGGAAGACATGAACACACACCTGGAGAATAACCAGGTCCTCAGAGGGACGTAACAAGATACATGAAGAACATGCTAATGCGAACTGTCAGAATAATAATATACAAAAGACTATCCTAGACACAAATATGCAAAGAAGATTCTAACCGTCTAATGTGCAATTTAGAGGACAACTTTAATGCGCATGGGTGGAATTTAGGCTACATGTACGTAACTGGCATCCATTCATCCGTATCCGGCCATAACGTCCAAACGTCAGAGGGTATCTGCAAATAAAATCTTGCCATAGTTCCTTTCGAAAACTATGGTTTACCTGTTTGGCTTTCTATACGCACTAGCGACTATCCTCCTCCAATGTTTCCCATACTGACCAAGTCATGTCCATGACCCGCCCAGTTTTGTAACTGTTCGAGTCTCTATACCTTAATCATAGCAGTTACGATCTATCCGTCACACGACAATAGAGATGGCCAGTCCATAAGTCGTACCCCTAGCAAACTGTCTCAAACCGTATAATGTGTGTGTCATAGCCAAGGGAAATATAAGGATATCCCCCAACAAGAAGGTAGTCCGCTAAAACTAAGTCAACATACATAAAATAAAGTAACGACTAATAGAGTCGCTTGCACCCAAGTATGGCTTGGACGCGCAGTTTATAACAATTAAAATAAAAATATCTAACAAATGAAATAAATGTTGAAAATAAATAATATGACAGTTAATTAGCAAGGTATACTTGC
This sequence comes from Iris pallida, assembly GCA_029216955.1. Taxonomy (NCBI): domain Eukaryota; kingdom Viridiplantae; phylum Streptophyta; class Magnoliopsida; order Asparagales; family Iridaceae; genus Iris; species Iris pallida. The sequence continues at coordinate 4,255,895 of JANAVB010004399.1, forward strand.
CTGGTATGACTCCTGGTGTGCTGCGATGATCAATGTGGCACAAAGTTTTGACTTTGGTGTTACAACTACGCAAAGGGGCCTCCGATGGTGGCATGGACTGGTCCATCGGGTCCAGAACGGTCAAATTAGTTAGGATCGACATAAGGAAGTTAAATTTTGGAAGATGATAGGAAATATGATGAGCAAGGATTGGATAGAAATCGAAGGAATTTACGTATCAAAACCTATACATTTTTAGGAAATATTATAATACGGGAAAAATATATTTAATAGTAAAATATTTTTTTTATACATACTTGAAAACATAAAAAATCGGTTTAAGCCAAAATTCTAAGTTTATAGAAATAGGTTTTTCTAGGAATATAAATATATATTATAATATATATATATATATATATATATATATATATATATATATATATTTATAGATATTATATATATATTATATATATATTTTGTTAGTAAAATATTAGATAATTTTTGAAAATACTTAGAAATTATTCTTCAATTTGGGAACTAGATTTTCCTTATTTAAAATATTTTATATAAATACATAAAATCTAGAAAACTAAAACATTAAATTTTGTCAAAATATTCGTAGGTCAAAATCAACATATAAAATGCTATAAAAATTTAATGGTATATTTCTCACAAGTATTTAAATATTGATATTTATATGACTACAACTTAAGAAATACATTAATAGAATAGCAATGAAAGAAAATTTTTATAAGGCTAGCACTCTAATAAATTTTGGGTAAATAAAAAAATGGTCCAAAAATACTACAATAATATGTAAAAGCCAAATCCTAAATTAGAAATTACATTGCTATTTTTGCTACCAAAATAATTTAGGAATATTACTATATACAAAAAATAACAACCAAAATTTTAATGTATCTATTGCCATTAGCAACCAAAATAATAATAAATAATAATAATAATACTTAAATAATAATAATAAATAGTAATAATAATAATGACAACAACCTAACAGTAAACAGAGTAATCTACATATTTTTACAAAAATCAATTTACTTAATGTACCTACATAAAACATACCTACATACATACAAATATTTAATAAAATAATAATAGTAATAGTAATAATTATAATAATTATAATAATAAAACACAACAGAAAAAAAACAATTAATAAACAAAACAACCACAAAAAAAACACAAAAACAAATAGCAAAGAAGTGGGTTGCTGCTCCTATTGTTGGAAGGAGAGAGAGTGAGAGGAAAAGGGGATGGGGTGAGAAGGAACAGAAGAAGGAGGGAGAGAGCTAGAGAAGGATGGGGAGAGCGGGGAGAACGAGGGATTCAGAGAGAGAGAGATAGCTAAGGGTGAAAGGAGAGGGAGCCTAAGCGAACGAGTCAGGGAATTTGGGGGATTCCACTGGCGGACAAGCCAGCGGGGGACGCGGCTCGACGAGGCCGGCGTGGGGTTCTGCCATGGGGGCGAGATTCCACGACACGCTCGACTGAAGAGGTCGCGGTCGTAGGCTTCCCGGCAGCATCACGCCGACGGTACAGCTCGGGAGAGGCGCACGAAGGAGGCTCGCGCTATCGTGGTGTGGCGCACGTAGAGCGCTCACGGCGGCAGAATGAGAAGAGAAGCGGAGAGGGAAGCTTGACTCGTCGGCGACGGAAAGGGTCTTCAATGGAGAAGAATGGCACGGTGAGGTTAGGGTTTTCTTTAAAGTTTGATTTGCCGATGGAAAATCGGGTGGTGGCGGTGGATGACCGAAATGGTGGTCGGGTTTGTCATGATCTGCTACCCAAATTGTTGGGCCGGGCCAAGTCATGTCCAGCCTACGCTTGAGATAAAGCATAGTAAGCTGTTCCAAAGACAAACAAGATAGGACCAAAGTGTGCTAACAGTTCTATATGAAATAATGAGTCAGAAATGTTCCAAACACAAAGTCATTGTATATAATTATGTTCCGAGTACAAGTCCAAAAATGTAAAACTGGATACAGGTCCAGTTACAAAATACGTAGTATAAATATGACTACTCTCAAAGTCCCGAGCAACTACTAAAACTAGACGAGTTTTTTTCGCAGGTACATCCTCGTAAAGTAAGCCTGATCCTCGACAGCAACTCCATAATAGGAATCGCATAGCAACTCCTCCTCGGTTAGTACACCTACAACGTTATCCTGTCAGGAGGGAGCAAGTACTGATTCTAAAAAACTAATATACGAAACATGAAATGAACAGAAGTGTAATAAACTGGAATCATGGCATATCATGTTTTAATTGGTTTTTAGAAATGGCAACATACGTTTGTTTAAAATTTAAAACCGTAGCATGTACGTGATCGGTCAATAGGTAAATAGGATGTACAGTGGTACATATCAATTTTTTTGGAATGCACATACGTGCACTAACGGCATCGGTATATATCCATACACAAACGGGGATCAGACCTACGGCAAAGTTACATATAGAATGTTACCGTACGCGGTAAATACATACGGAGAAGGGGGGCATGATCACGTACTCTACTAACAATTTTCCCTTAACCCGTTATAACATGTGGGTGATACGAGAACAGTATGAAGCATGGTGGATACTGAGAGCAGTATGAAGCATATGAAAACATGGTGTATATGACTTGTAGTTTAGATACTAACATGGTTTATACACAATTCATTATATGTTGTAAATAAAGTTTGTAGAGGTACTTGCCTCTAGCAGCAAGAAGGTAGTGAAGGAAATGCTATAGATGTCTGGTGTCTCGTCACTGTAAAAATAATACATAAACTTAGTTTTATACTAAGTTAAACACTAAGACACTAGTGTGCGACACGACTTTCTGACTGGACACCTAGCCAATGATAACTTTAGCATAGGAGACCAATGTGGGTGACACAATACCTAAAATAACTTTCTAGGGCCTTTACATTATGGTAGGGTGAGGTCCAATACTATAATATCCCAAAATCACACAATACATCGTAAGTCGTATTTAATCAATAATTAAAACAGACTGTACATTGTGTTCCAATAATTATTAAGATAGACAAAAAGCTTAATTACACCTAAAATAAAGTACCAAAATGATCCTTGTTAATTATAGAAATTTATACTAATTTTTTTGGAATTTATAAACCCCCATAGATATTTATTAAAAATTAGTAAACATAAGTATCCTGAAAATAAGTTCTATTTTCCTATTTTTATAAAATACCAAAATTACATTAAATATTGTAAAAATTATATTAAATTAGCTAAATTAACATAGTATTTAAATACAATTTTCCCAGCACTTAATATATATATATATAAATTCAAAAATAGCAAGTTACAAATCGTAGTAAATAAATAATTAATTATTAGTATTTTGTTCACGTATACGAAATTGAACCGAAGCCCAGATACGGGACCCAAAGCCATGAATCAAGTCCGATATGACTGTACAGGCCTTGAATGTATTTAGACACATTTTGGCCCAAAAACCCATGCTAGGTTGGACAAATGGCCATGATTAATAAAATACAATAATTCATACATTAAAATATATATTAAGTATTTTAATAATATATATTAAAGTAGTGAAATATACAAGTCATAAAATTATATAATAAACGACTTGTGAATTTACACATAATAACATTTTGTATAAAATATATTTGAAATTATATACATATATAACAAATACATTTATATATTTTATATATATATATATATATATATATATATATATATTATATAATTTATATATATTATATATATATATATATATATATATATATATATTATATATATATATATAAATAAAAATATATATATATAATAAATAAAAAATAATATATATATATATATATATATATATATATATATATTATTATATATATATATATATATATATAATATATAAACAAATATATAATAAATATATTATATATAATACTTAATATAAAATATATATATATATAAATACAGTATATATATATATATAACAGTATATATTTATATATAAAAATACATATACATACATATATATATTTATACATATATACATATATACATATATATATATTATAATATATATATATATATATATATATATATATATATAATAAAAAAACCGGCCCAAACCCATACCCGTTATACACAGTAAACCCATTAAACTAAAACCCATTACTGTGTGGGTTTAAACCCGTTACTGTTCAACCCAAACCCATTAAATATTTTATTTTAAAACTCGTATCCTGACAGTTAAGGACACGAGTACACGAATCCTGTGTCCGTGGCGAGCACGACACGTACGACACGAATCTCACGTGTCCACGTGCACCACTGGGTTCGTCGACACAGAGCGAGTCCACTCACGTATTCACGAGACACGACTCGACACACAGAAGAAATGACACGTACGTGTCGAGAGGCGGTGGCTTTCGGGGGCGTTGCACGGCGGAGGAGACGTCGGGGTGGTCGAAAAAAATGGTGCTGTGATCGTCTCGTCGAGGCACGTCGATTGGTGGTGGTTGGAGGCGTCGACGTGGCCTGTAGGGGTGGCGCTCCTAGATCTAGGGTTCCGACGAGTTCGTTGGGGAATAAATAGGGTAGAGCGGTGGCTAGGGTGGTCGGGGTGGTGTCTAGGGTTAGGGTTTAGGTCGGGGGGCTTTTATAGGCTGGGAAGGCGGTGGGAATTAGGGTTTTTGTCGGGATTAGTGTTAGGATTTAGCCGTAGGTCGGTGGGTTAGCTGGAGACGAAGGCGGTGATCGTCGACATTTTTGCAGAAACCCCCCCCCCAATAATAGGTATTTACAAAAACACCCACCGCCATAGGTTTATGCAAAAATCAATTTGCATAAAGCCCCCTCCGCTATGTTCTGTACAAATTAAAATTTGCACAGACAAATCGATTATTACAAACTGCTATAAATAATTTAATTAATTGCAAATCGATATTTTTAGCTTTAAAAATCATTTAAAAATTCTAGAAAATTTCTAATAATTATAATAATTTATTTTAAAGATATTAATGCTATTTAAAATTATAAAAATAATATTTTAAAATCTAGGGGCTTACAGGGTTGGCTCTGGTCGGGAAGTGGAGTGGTTTAGGGCACCGGGGTCACGACTGTGGGGGTGTCGTTTGATGGTGGCAGTGTCTATGGGTGTGGTGGTCGACACCTCTAGGTCGAGGAGTCTCGGTTGTGGCTACGGAGTATGGGGTTCATCGGCACGGGAGGAAGGCACAGGTCCAGTAGGTGGTTGCTGCGGCCGGGGTGGCGTAGAGGTGGTGGTGATGTTTGGAAGTTAATGGGTTGGCTGGGTTTGACGAGGGGGAGGAGACGATAATGAAGATGGTGGTCGTGGGGGGCACGCTCGTCGGGCGGAGGGGATGCGGCTTGTGGGGTGCTACTGGGCGGAGAGGTTCGGGTGACACCGACCGCGGGAGGCGCTGGCCGCGAGCGACGGACGAGGTATGTGGTGTGGATTTTTATTTATTTCTTGTGGTGGCGTCGATGGGATTTTGCGGTCGACGAAGGCCGTGGCTGGGGTGGTTTTGGCCGATGGTGGTGACGGGGTGGCCGGATTGATGGCTATGCTGGTGTTGACCAGAGTTGGTCGGGGGACGTTAGCGAGGCTGGAGTTCGACGGTGGTGATGGCGTGATCTGATGTTGGCGGTGGTGACGGTGGCGATACGTAGATACGGCGGTGGTATTTCTCAGGGAGTTGGCTAGGCGGTCGGCTCCATCGAGGGTTATCAGGGGAGGATAGGAAGGTTGCCTGAGTGGTAGGGATGATGTTTTGGTGTTCGAGTTTGTCGGATACGGTGTGATAATTGTAATTGTAATGGAACGGATATAGTGGATGTGCACAGACATAGACATGATACACCAATTTCTTCTGATTGTGGTGGAAAATTGGATTGTGGAATAAGAGCCTCTCCTTATATAGGAGGTGGTGCTCCTAGTCGGATAAGGACTAGAATTTCAAATCCCCCTTTTTAGATAATTTACTATTAGTTTTAAATTAAATCAAACTTAGTCCAATCAAATCCGAATCTATATTAAATCTAGGTAAATCTCGCTTTACATTAAATCTATCTATAAAACATAATCCATAAAATAAATTCAAATTGTAATTCATAAACATCAATCCAAATCATTTTTTTTAGATATCATTTTGTGAACACTAAAAATTTTATAATAAAATAATTTTTAAAATTCATAATTATTTAAATATTAATATGAAATAAATTCAAAATTACCTTTTTAATAAGTTGAGATAAAATAATTAAACAAAATTGGAAAATTCAAATCATACATACGCGAAATAAATTTCACGTACTCGCATGCAAATAATATTTTATATAAAACTTATTTTCTGGTATAGTACATATTATTTAAAAGAAAAATATTATTTCTTAAACTATTACATATACTTGTATATATAAAAGCCTTTTTGAAATTAAATATGATTAGTTTGGCTTAAGCTTTTGTAGAAATATTTATATACAAAATATTCACTCTATATGTATTTTGAAAACAAAAACTATTTATTCTTATATTTATTTGAATCCATAATAAAACAATTTATATAAAAAATAATATAAATATCTCGTATATGCGTATACGCATGCGGCGCACAATACCAGCATAATACAAAAAAAAATTCCATAGTGAAATTTCAGGGGTTTTACAATAGGTGAGGTATCACGCGGAGTAAGTACTCGATCATCTTTAAGAGATTTTATTGCTAGCACTGCTTTCATTTCGCAAATTGAGCCTAAAATATTTTAGAAGCTTTTAATGATGAATTTTGGATTTCTGCTATGCAAGAAGAACTCAACCAATTCGAAAGAAGCCAGGTCTGGGAACTTGTTCCTAAACCAGATAACCATTCTTTTTCGTAACAAAGTAAATGAAGATGGTTCAGTCACTCGCAACAAAGCTCGTCTAGTAGCTCAAGGATACAACCAAGAGGAAGGTATCAACTACGATGAGACGTATGCTCCAGTTGCAAGACTTGAATCCATTCGGATGCTTTGTGCCTTTGCAAATTTTTAAAATTTTAAATATTTTCAAATGGATGTGAAAAGTGCTTTTCTGAATGGTTTTATTAAAGAGAAAGTCTTTGTAAAACAATCCCCTGATTTTAAAAATCATAAATTTTTCTACCACGTTTTCAAGCTCAAGAAAGTGCTCTATGGCCTCAAACAAGCCCCTAGAGCTTGGTATGAACGCCTAAGCAATTTCTTACTAGATAAAGGTTTTTCAAAAGGAAAAATTGACACTACACTTCTTATCAAAACTTTTAAAGACACCATTCTTTTAGTTCAAATTTATGTTGATGATATCATATTTGGGTCTACTAATGTCAATCTATGTCAAGATTTCGCTAAGTGTATGCAGAACGATTTTGAGATGTGCATGATGGGGGAGCTCAATTACTTCCTCGGACTGCAAGTCAAACAAACTTCACAAGGAACATTCATCAGCCAGTCAAAATATACAAAGGATATGCTGAAGAAGTTTGATCTTGACAACGTCAAACAAATCAGCACTGCCATGGCTACTACAACCAAGCTGGAACCTGATAAAAGCCGCAAACCTGTTGACCAACGTAAGTATCGAGGTATGATTGGTAGTCTACTTTATCTAACTGCTAGTCGTCCCGATATCATGTTTAGTGTTTGTCTGTGTGCTCGCTATCAAGCTAGTCCTAAGGAATCACACATGTCCGTCGTTAAGCGTATCTTTCGATACCTTAAAGGTACTATTACAGTGGGCTTGTGGTATCCCAAATCCACATCCTTTGAACTTATTGGTTATTCGGATGCTGATTTTACGGGATGTAAAGTCGACCGTAAGAGTACGAGCGGCACGTGTCATTTATTAGGTAAGGCTCTAGTCTCATGGTTTAGCAAGAAGCAAAATTTTGTCGCACTATCTACAACAGAAGCTGAATACATCGCAGCTGGTCGTTGTTGTGCACAAATTCTGTAGATGAAGCAAACCCTTGCAGACTATAATCTATCTTTTATGCACATTCCTATTTTCTGTGATAACACTAGTGCTATTAATCTGACTAAGAACCCAGTATGTCACTCACACACGAAACATATTGAGATTCATTACCATTTTCTGCGTGATCATCAACAACACGGCACCATTAACTTAGAATTTATTGACACAGATCATCAGCTAGCAAATTTTTTTGCCAAACCACTAGCCGAAGAGCGCTTCAATTTCCTTTGTCGTGAATTAGAAATTTGGATGAAACGGTTATTAAATAAATTGGCCTGCGTAAATATCGATTATGACATATATCTTTATGATAACTTTTCTATGGGTACAAGCCGAAAGGGTCCTTCTGACAACAAGGTGTAAAAACCTAAGCGACACGGTACACTAGTCTTCGGACTATCGCTAGCTGGGATTCGGCCCCTACAGCTACCCCATGGCAGTTTTATCGTAATGGTCGTTGTCATAAATCCTTGTTTATTATATGGTTTAATTTCATTTATAACTTAGTTAATTCAAAATTTTCTAAATTCAATTCCATTTATTCCATTCATGAATTTCTACTTCGTGTGCTTTAATCTTGTCCTATATTATGTGCCCATGGCCGAACTCTGCCTCCCTGGTCACAGAACCCTCCTTGATGCTCAGTCATCCATTGATTCTAATCCAATGGCTGTAATTTAACCCGACCTGCTGCCATATTCTTCTATAAACTCGACCAAACCTCTCTCTCCTTCTTCTTTAACCACCTCCAAACTCTTTCTACCCTAATTTCTCTCCAAACCCTAACCATAGTTCTCTCATCTCTAGGATATTTCACTTTCAAAATTCAAGGAGCTTAGATTTGGGGAAAGAGGTATACTCTCTTATTTTCTCCATCTCAAATTTCAAATTCTTCTCATTATCAATGGCACCTAGATTGTTCAATAGGGGAAAGAGGGCTAGAACCGAGGGTGCTTCCTCATCCAACCCTCCTCCTTAAGATGTTCAACCCATTCATCCACTTTTTAATCCACTACCACCTCATGACCCCAACACATTCAATTAACAAATTTTTGTTTCATTGGAGGCTTCCAATGAATGGTTCAATGACTTTCGTTCAAGGAGTGGGTATGCGGGTCATCCTATCAATTTCATAATTTTTTCTAGATATGACTCATTGTTCCATGATCTTTGTCTAGATGAGTTAGTTTCTACATCTTCTCTTATATATTTGAATGTTATCCAAATGTTTTATTGTAATCTCACTTTTGACAATACATGCATCTATTCTCGTGTCGCCGGAATCGACATCACTTTTGATGATTTTGAACTTGTGGAATATCTCGAGATCCCGGAACCCAATTCTTGGAAGAAACTTGTCGATGCACGCAAGTTTTAATTTTTCGATGGATCGTCCCTTGAGAGTTTCAAGGATGATTTGTGTACTCCCAACACTCGTCCACGCAAGTTACTTGCTAAATTTCTTAACCCATATTTCTATGAACTTTATCATATCATTTTTTCCACGATCTTGTCCAAAGCGGGATCGACTGATAAAGTTTCTTATTTTGAGATCTCTGCACTTTATCATCTCCACTTCTATGTCCCGTTTAACCTTCCGCGCACTATGATAGACTGGATGATTAGTGCGCGGAAGAGACCTCGATCATTGGTCTATGCACTTTATTTGCCAATGGTCTTTCGTGCATTCAATGTTCCTCTTGATGAGTGCCAGTTCCTTCCAGCCCCTGCTTATCTGTCTAAGGCAAGGCGGCTTCTAGCAGCTGTTGAGTCTCCTGCTGAGTCAGAGCATTTTAAGTCTGATGCTCAGGCTGATCCACCTGCTCTTGGGCAACCTGCGCCCGAGCTACCTGCTACTCTCGAGTCCATTCAGACCATGCTGCGCGATCGCTTCATGTTGGAAGACGACCGCTGGACCCAGCTAGATAATCGTACCACTTTGCAGGTGAGTGCCATCAGTAACTCATTACATGACATCCGGTACACCATGTCTCGGTATTCCACTATGCCCCTTCCTATTGAGCGGGATCCATCTCGCGTCGGTTACCGTATTGACGACCCATGGGTCTTACGATATCTGGATCCGGATGCAGCTTTTGTTGATCCTCGTCATTCCGATATTGATCCATCTGACACCGCTGGACCATCTAGTGCTCCATGATGGATGTGGTTCCGTACCTGCTGCTGCTACTGCTGATGATCTTCTTTAGTTTTATGCTTTATGGACTTCTGCTTATATAGTTTCATTTTCTTGTATGAGTACATTTTCAGTTTATGTGGATCTTTAGATTTTATCTGCGGTTATTATATTATTCTCTTTTGACCTATAAATTTTGTGCTTGCCAGTTAATCCTTTATACAGTCTTCTGCCTGTCTGTTTGGTGTTCATTTTTTTTGATAAATGCCAAAAAGGGGAGATCTATTTGATATTTATATCTCTATCATATTGTGTGATATCTGTGTTTTGGAGGAGATAATATATATCAGGATAAGGCACATTGATTTACGGGGAAGCTATGTTTATGGAGGAGCTACTATTACGGGGGAGCTACTGCATTCTATGCTTGTCTACCCCTTTCAACCTGTGTCCAGGTATGAACATTGAATATACAAATATCATTTTTGTCAATTATCAATATGGGGGAGATTGTTGACCCAAACTGGATCACAGTCAACCAAATATTGACAAATTGACAATATGATACTTGTCATAATTCAATATGACACATCAAGACAGAACTCAGTGCAAAACGGACGTCGTATCTCTCCTACAGCGTACTCGTTTTCAGAGTCTGTACTATTTTACATTTATTGAGTCTAGTAAAATATAAACTGAGTAGCACTGGGTATTCTTGGCTTAAACCTTATTCCCAAACAAACCCAAAGCTCCACTACCAAACTTAGCCCACAAAGCCCATCTGAACTCTCTGTCAGCAAGGAGACAGAGTTCGGGCCGAACTTTGTCCTACACAGAGTTCGGACCAAACTCTGCCTCGTGATTTTCAGGACCCTAATTTTTAGGGCTTGCTGTTTGCAAGTTGTCCAACGGCCATATTTTTGAATCTTTGGGACAGAGTTCTGGCCGAACTCTGTCCTCCTGGACTAGTATAAATAACCCATCATTTCCACCATTTTCAATCATCTAATTATCTTTTCCTCTCTTTTCTATAAGCCTCATACAAGCCTTAACCTTCTCATCTACTAGCCACAAGCTTCCTAAGCCTAAAAGTGCTCAGTACTATTCAGTTAGAAGTTTGTACAAGAGTCAAGAAAGTCGCTTGGAAAATTCTAAAATTTGCCACAGCGATCTTTGTAAGAAGTTGACGTGCTCTTCTAAAGAAAAGGCACGGGGTGTAACTACTATTTCACAAATAGTGGATTTAATCCTGAGCTAGAGTTCTCAGGCCTGGACTAGTCCGCCACGAGGGAAACCAGGTTAAAAATCTGTTGCGTTTGCGTATGCTCTCTTGATCTTTTTATTTTCGTATTTACTACTCTGATTATTTACTGTTGGTAAAAAGAGTTAAATTTTATTTGGCCATTATCGTTATAAACTCTATTCACCCCTCTCTAGAGTTGCCTATCTGTTCTTCAGCATGGAGAAAGGTAATGCATTAAAGTTGCATGTAGTCATCATGGGGATGGACTCGTTTCCCATAAATTTCCCCATCCATCCTCATGAGGATAAAGATTTTAAATAATACTCATACCTGTCATCAAGTTATGCTTCTCTTTTGGTAGAGGCTTCTTCATCATATCATACGGTTTTTGCTTGTATACATCTTCTTAATATGCATAAGGCGATTCTCCAAAGCATCTCGAATCCAGTGATGGTGTACATCGATGTGCTTTGTCCTTGAGTGATATGTAGCATTTTTACTTAATTCAATGGCGCTTTGACGGTCACAATATAGAGTGTACTTATCTTGCTTGAAAGATAACTCCTTTAAAAAATTCTGCATCCACCAGAGCTCCTTGCTAGCTTCTGTAGCAGCGATATATTCAGCTTCTGTAGTGGATAGAGCAACACACTTTTGCAGCTTTAATTGCTATGATACGGCTCCCCCTGTAAAGGTAAATAAGTATTCTGATGTGGACTTTCTTTTGTCTAAGTCACATGCCATGTCAGAATCAATGTAACCTTCCAAGATAGGTTTGCCATCTCCAAAACATAAAGAATATTTGGAGGTTCCTCTAAGATATCTTAGTATCCACTTTACTATTTTTCAATGTTCTTTTCATGAATTGGCAAGAAAGCGACTTACCACTCCAACTGCATGTGCTATGTCGGGTCTTGTACAATCATGGAGTACATCAAGCTTCCGACGGTCGAGGCAAATGGAATGTTCTTTATCTCCTCCTTCTCCTTCTTATTTGAAGGTCTTTATTGTGTATTTAGCTTAAAATGAGCTAAAAGCATTGTGCTGACTGTCTTGGAGTTCAACATATTGAACTTCTCCAGAACACATTCTATGTATCTCTCTTGTGAAAGCCACAACTTTCTTACATTTCTATCTCGAGAAATCTTCATCTCCAATATATGTTATGCAGCTCCTAAGTCCTTCATGTCAGAAGACTTACTCAGTTCCTTCTTTAACCTGTCAATCTTGGATATATCTTTTCTAACAAGGAGCATATCATCAACATACAAAGAGAGAATAATAAAATCATCAACAGATAACTTTTGGACATAAATACGGTGATTTGCATATGTTCTTTTGTACCGATGGTCAAGCATAAAAGAATTAAACCTTTTATACTACTGTCGTGGTGCTTGCTTGAGTCCGTATAAGCTCGTTTTTAGTTTGCAAACCAAGTGTTCTTTGTCTTTTATCTTGAAACTCTCTGGTTGCTCCATATGGATTTCTTCCGCCAAATTACCATAAAGGAATGTTGTCTTCACATCTAACTGCTCAACTTCAAGATCTTGAGAAGCAACAAGACGAAGAATAATCTGAATAGAAGACATCTTCACAACTGCAGAAAATATTTCTTCATAATTAATACCTTGTTTCTGATTGAAGCCTTTTACCACGAGGCGAGCTTTGTACTTGACTTGGCCGTTTCCTTTATTCTTGATTTTGAACATCCATTTCTTCTTCAAGGCTTTTCTGTTCTTAGGTAGCTCCAGATCATAAGTGTGGTTCTTATGCAAAGAATCTATCTCCTCTTGCATTTCTTTCTTCCACTTGGCACGATTTTTATGAACTTGTGCTTCACGAAACTTTTTGGTTCACCTGCATTTGTCACCATAGTATACTCTGAAGCAGGATATCTAGTTGAGGGTTGTCGATCTCTCTTCGACTGTCTCAATTGAGGTATTTGTGGCTGATCCAAATGTCGTGGCTCTGCATGTTCATGCTCTCCCTGCTCAAAACCTGGAGAACCTGTAATTTCTTCTTCATTTTAAAAATTATTATTTTCTAGGATAGGAGAAGGAACAATAGGTGTGGATATTGGATTTGGGACAATGTGAATATTTTGTGCTCATCTTCTTTTTAAAATCAGCAAGTATTTTATCTTCACAAAATACAACATCCTTGCTCCTCACAATTTTATTATTTTTTAGGATCCCACAACCTATATCCAAATTCATCACTTTCATATCCCAAGAAGATGTATGGAATGAATTTATCATCAAGTTTATTCTTTTCCCCTTAGGTACATGCGCAAAGGCCTTACACCCGAACACCCGCAAGTGGGAATAGAAAATATCCTTTCCACTCCAAACCCTTTCAGAAATATCTCCATCCAAAGAAACTGGAGGGAACGAGTTTATCAAGTAGCAGCAGTTCGCACTGCTTCTCCCCAAAATATTATTGGTAATTTAGCTAAGGATAACATACTCCTTATCCATAATTGTGCGGTTTATTCTTTCTGCAATCCCAATATGTTGTGGTGTGTGTGGGACAGACTTTTGGTGTCTAATGTTATATTTAGAGCAATAATCTTCAAGCATCCTTGAAGTATACTCATCACCATTATCTGTATGAATACACTTCAAGAGCTTCCCAGTTTCTCTTTCAACTTTGGTATGAAAGTCTTTGAAAACTTCAAAGACTTGATCTTTGGCGTTTAGAACATACACCCACACCTTTCTAGATATATCATCTATGAAGGTCACAAAGTAGGAGGCACCACAAAAGATTTTAACATTTATGGGTCCGCATACATCCGAATAGACTAAGTCCAATATGCTGGTTTTTTTTTGGTTATATTTTTTAACAAAAGCTACTCGATGTTGTTTTCCAATCAAGTAATGATCACATTGGTATCACTACCAAAATATATTAAATAGCGACGTTCTTAGCGACGTTATTTTCTAACGTCGCTATAATCTATGAAATTAGCGACGTCTTAAAAGAATGTCACAGGACATTGCTATTAGCGACTGCCCGCGACGCTTAGGGACTACAAATAATATTACGAAAGTCTATGTCGCCATATGTCGTAAAACGTCGCTATTATTTTTATTATAGCAACGTTCAGCGACGTTATATACCATACGTTGCTAAACATTATAAAATTTGCGACAATTAGCGACGTTTTTTAAGACGTCACTAACATTGTCCATATAGGTTAACAGATCGATTTTATTTCCCCCATCCTTCCAAAATTTTCCAAAAAAAAAAAAATTTCCCCCATCCTTCCCCACACGACCCCCTCCGGATTTTCGTCGCTAAAATATCGCTAATCACAATTAGCGACGTTTTTGTACATTTTAGCGACTTTTTTTGCGTCGCTAAAATGTCTTATTTTGGTAGTGAATAATTTTATGCATTGCATGGATGGAAGTAGCTGTCATCTTGTAAGATATTGTAGCCCTTTCTCGCTCATGTGGCCAAGTCGCTTGTGCCACAAATCCATTGAGGTACCTTCTATTGTTCCAAGTTCATCATTCTCCAAATGTAACTGAGTCTTGTAGAGAGTGCAACACTTCTTTCCTCTCGCCAGTACAAGTGATCATTTGGTAAGCTTCCAACATTCTTTATCAAAGCTACTTGTGAATCCTTCTTTATCAAGCTTGCCGGTGGAGAGAAGATTGAGACGAAGATCGGGCACAAATCTAACATCTTTTAGCATCATCTTTGTTCAAAGGTTAGTGGTAACACAAATATTTCCAATGCCAAGAATTAGAGAAGAGTTTTTGTTACCCATTTTTACCGTTCCAATGTTACCTTCACAAAGCAAAGTGAAGTAGTCCTTCCAGGGAGTAGCATGGTAGAAGGCACCAAAATCAATCACCCATTCTGAATCTTGACAAGTGAGGTTTGCACATTTTTGTTCACATGCCGAAAAAAGTACAATTTCATTGTCATCGATAATGGTTACACTTTCATTCTTTTCTTGCTTTTCATTGGTTCTCTCTTCATTTTGTTCTAACTTAAATTTGCGGCATTCTCGTTTTATGTGACCACTCTTACCATAATGATAGCAACTGATGTCCTTTCTAGCCTTTGATTTTCCTCTTGACTTGTCTCGGTTCTGAGGCTGTCGACTTTTGCTCCTCCTTTTATTCTCGGTAACAAGAGCATAAGAATGGGAGGATCCGAATGACTTTCTTCGGATTTTTCATTCAAAATGCTGCTTGTAACTTGGTTCATGGATACAATTTCGTCATGTACGGAGTTACTAAGAGACACTACCAAAATCTTCCAACTATCCGGCAACGATCTAAGTAAAAGAAGGGCTTGAAGCTCGTCGTCCAACACCATCTTCATGGATGCAAGCTGATTCACAATACTTTGAACTTCATTTAGATGTTCAGATATGGAGTCACCTTCCTTAAACTTGAGATTGGTAAGCTTCTGAATCAGAAAAGCTTTGATTCCGACGGTCTTCCTCTCGTATAGATCTTCAAGTTTCATCCACAGCTGTTCACCGAAGTCTCATTTGACACATGGCGGAATACAGTGTCATCCACCCATTGTCGAATGGTGCCAATAGTCTTCCGGTCGAGCTTCTTCCATTCTTTCGCCGTCATGGACTTTGGCTTGGAGGATTCACCTTCAACCAGTACGACAAGGTCCTTGCAATAAAGAAGGTCTGTCATCTTTGTCTTCTATATGATCAAATTGCGGCCATTCAAGTTGATCATTCGAATACCGCCAATGTGAGTCTCCATCTCAACACAAGAAGATTAGCAACATGTGCTCTAATACCACTGTTGGAAAAAAAATAAGACCTTTCCCTTCTTTGTGATGAGATGAGAATAAACTAAAAATAGAAGAGAAGAAAAAATAAGGAAGATTGCACACACACAAGATTTACCAAGGTTCAGTTCAATTTGAGCCTACGTCCTCCGTCCGTCCCTTCTTCGTCGTTTTCACCATAATCAAATGAAAGATTACAAAGGGCCTTCTCTCAAGTTGGTACAACTTAACTTGAGGATCACTTTCTCTCACAAACTCACTTAAGGTGGATTACAAGTGGTTGTGTTGTTCTTCTTCTTCTTCATGTTCTCAACCTTCACCATCTTTCTCCTATTTATATAGAGGATATGCATATTGGGTACACCACATTTGTTGTATGTAGTCATCATGGGATGGAGCCTATTTCCATCAACTATCACAAAAATAAATAAGTTCAAAATTAGTAAATTTAGAATAGATAATACGAAAATTAATAGTGCCTTGGATGACGTAGGATCCTTGGATGACGTAGGATCCTTTTTGTTGCTTAGTGACTCTGATAGATAGCACCGCAAATAGCGACTACGAGCGACATTGTTGTGACAAAGTTAAAAAATTAAAAATTAAAATCGCTAATCACCAAATTTACATCGCTAAAAGAGAGTAGATACATAATTAGCGACATTTTGACGGGTCACTTATTTCCTAATCGCATACCAGTAAAACGTCGCTAAAAATGTTGTGATGTCGTCAAATTATTGACGTTTGGCGGCACAAAGCTAGAACGGCGCCAAGTTAATGGTGACTTATTGGATGCTATTTGTTGCCCAAACGACGACTATATAGCAAGGTTGCATTAAGACTAGCAACTTCTATGCTGACATGGCAATAGTCTGGCATATTGGTGACCAGCTTGCGATGTATGGCGACATGTTGTATTTCAGTTTAGCGACGTATGTTGTCACTAAACATCACTATATATCTCTACCTTAGGATACATAGTAGGGACGTCACGACTAGCGATGTACTCCCTGTGTCGCTAAATATAAAAAATATTTAAAAAATTGCAGCAGATTTAGTATCGCAGAAAGCATAAACTATCAAATAGAGATAGACAATATATAACAGAATATAAGAACCAAACCACGAATCTAATACAGTACATATCAAACAATGTTTGATACATAAGAAGCTAGCAACGTTAGAAGGATAGTGAGGTTGTGATATAGTTAGCAACGTTAGGATAGGAGACCAAGTTCACCTTTGAGGGATGCAAGGCCAAAGTAAAATGGAGAGACGCACCAAGATCGACCAAGCTCCACAAGTCATTTCCCTCCATCCATGTTCATCGAGAAGATCAACAAATCCGTCGAGTATTTGACAATAACTTCTATTCCTTTTTTAAGCATTGAAATTGAATTTAAAGTAGTTAGGTATTTGCTTTTGTTTTAGAAGAATATCGTCTGAGTTCTTAAATAAAAAAATTTAAAAAAAAAACTCAAATCAGTTTGTTGAGTATTCCAAATCTACTCAAGTTACTCGCAAAATACAAAGCTGAACTTAAATAGAGAACCTCACAAGTATTATTTATAACCAAAAACACAACATATTATGTAATGTGTTCTGCAATCCAATTGCACCCCCGCTGTAAAATTAGTAGAGCTCAGCCACATCACAACTAAACATTGTAAATTACACCTCTCTCGAGATCAAAACTATATGGGAGATTAAGATCGATGCCATTGATGACGAACCACCACCTCCCATT
The DNA here is from genome assembly GCA_029216955.1 of Iris pallida. Lineage (NCBI taxonomy): Eukaryota > Viridiplantae > Streptophyta > Magnoliopsida > Asparagales > Iridaceae > Iris > Iris pallida. The sequence continues at coordinate 4,273,791 of JANAVB010004399.1, forward strand.
CCAACATGTCTACAATGCTCCCGAACCAGAACCAAAACCACCACATGTATATGACTATTCCCAAAATTGTAAACAGCAGCAAAATTCACAGGATCCTATTTTGCAAATCATTCACGAGGGAGGAAGCTATAGAAGTCAATTTCTTCCCCGTCTCTCCAGCAATGTTTTTGAGGGAGGACATATCCTGTGATGCCTGTGAAACGAACCACACGTTCAAGTAAGTCCGATAGAAAAATCCCAGACAGAATCTCATTGACTCGGAAATTATTAGGGAATTTGATGCCTACCGATGTCATTAACTGGCCAATCACTGAGAGCACCAACGTTTAGCATATTACCTGGAAGGAGATTCTGTTGATGAGGTCAGCAGCAGTCAAGTCTAGACAAGAATCATCCATGTCATTACCGAAAAGATCAGCGCTCGAGATGGCTGTTGAGCTCTACCAAAAGAGTAGTTCCATAAAGTCAGCAATCATACGAGGGGTCATTAAACTTAAAGGTTGATCAATCAAGTAACAGGTCATGCAAATCTAAAGATCATTGCAAATCATTTACAATTCTGCTATACCTATTCCACAATTGCACACAATGAATCTGTGTGAAGGAAAGCCCCAAGTATTAAATAGGGTATTTCATAATAGGCCATAAGCAAAAAGAACATATGCCAATAACTTGGTTTATCAGAAAATATCAGACAATGTTGGCACATACTGTATACTTCTGGAGGGAGAGTTGAGCCTCTTTATCCCCAGGCTTAACCTGATCGGCGAAAAATTGGGCTGATGATATAGATTTTGCATTTGAAAATTTTTGCCTCGCTTCATTACTTTCCTGGAGTTGAACAAAAAATAAATATCACAAAGAAACTTGATGTGTGCAAAGGGAAACAAATATGATCTTGTGAATACAATATACAGCAGAATATATAGCATGCCATAAGGAGTCTAGAGCAAAATTTGGATTTAGCTAACAACCTGTATGATGGCAACAAATTCAAATAGGACAGAAGCATACAGATTCAAATTCAATGTGACCAAATATTGAGTGGATAGGACCACAGGAATTAAGGCGAGGAAATGAGGAAATAGAGCCTAATTATTGCCAAACATTATTTGGGTGTATTCAGAAATTATATTTCCTTAATTTTGGTCAAACTTCCTTAGTTCCTTATCCTAGTGTTTTTGGCCGATTACTACGTTCTTGGCCAGTTCAAGACACGTCAGGCACACCCACGAACTGTAATTTCTCATATCTTTCTAATTTTTGCTTTTGGCTAGTTCCTAGATTCCTCGTGAAAGGTAGAATCAGGAACTAGAATCCAAAATCCAGAGAAATAATAATGGGCCTAATTACTAGAATCATAAAACATGTGGATGAAAACAGGTGCTTTACTGAGGAACTAAGCAATTCATGCTTTAGACCCAAAGGGCCTAATTACTAGAATAATGAAACCTGGATACCAAATTGGTGTTTTACTAAGGAATTGGGGAGTTTAAGCCAAATTGGTGGTTTAAGCCCAATTCCTGTTAGTAGGAGTTTAGGAATTGATTTCCTCGATTTCAAGATTCTGCACATCCTTGTTCAAACAGTGACTTAAGAGGACAGTAATATATGTTAGGTATAAAATTGATCTCAGTCAAAGAAATGCAAGTCAAAGATCTTGAAGTCTTATTAATCTTGATAGGTCCTTATATGCTAATCAATCAATCAGCCTTGCTGTATAGTATATATTCATCATGCAAGGTAACAGGTGTTATGTGCCACATTACCAAGTTCGTCAGAAACAGAAATTCAAAGACAAATGGAAGAAAGGAGAGAACCATACCTGAACGTTTGATGAGGTTGCACTTGGTTTTTTCTGGAATCCACTATCCATTCCAAAGTCCGCAAAGAAGCTTGACAATTTTGGTGGTGCTAAATGTTCGGTCGCTTGAACACCTCCAGAACCAGCCTCAGCACCCGGTAAGTCTTCCATATGTTCTAATTGAGAAGGAAAAGATGATGCTTGTGTAGTATTGGAAGTAACCAAAGAAGTCACAGCAGGTGCTGGCTCTTCAGGTTTTTGGTCATATAGACTCTCATTTGACAGCAAGTAAAATATCGAGTTAAGATGGTCAATGTGATTGTCCTAAGAAGTAATTAGTTTCTGTGACAGTTATTCAAAGGGAAGACGAAAAATTTCTAAAACACGTTACTGATGTATTGGGTCCTAAAAGAGAAAATTGAGCAGTTTGAGGCTGAAGAGATCCAACAGACTGACCAACGTCCGACGCTTATGGGAAATGACAATATTATAACTCGTACAGTTAAAAATATACATTGAAGGTTTTTTTTTTCTGAAGAAGGTAAATCTTTATTATTAAAAAATAGTAACCATGTACATATTGTAATCCTCACTAATGACCTCCCTACAGAGGACTCAAAATACCCATATCATACTCGATGACAATTCCAATCAAAGGAGTAATTAATCCCTCATAGGGACGATTATTTCTTTCTTTCCATAGGTGCAATTCTGTAGCCGAAAGTCTGATACGCGCCAAACTGAACCATCCTGATCCCCTACTATGCAGACCTTTGATTTCTTCTATAGCCCCATGAATATCCTGTCCTCCTGAGATGAGAAGTCCGAGTTTGAGCGTTGTTGATTCCACACCCTTGTTAGCAATCACCCGAATAAAACTCGTATTATACGCAAATTTTTCCGTATCTTTCAGAAACATATAATACTTGCGTACTTATGAATGATTCGATTCAGTATGTAAACTTTAAGCATGCGAAGTTTTAAAACGTGTTCCATATAAATTATTGAAAAATTTGGTACAAAAAACGTAGTGGGAACCTGTTTAATTAACCAAATTTGACAACATATTTAAGAATGTGAAGTTTCTAACCTCAATATTTCTATTCTTCAAATATTTGACCAAATTTTTTGACGTATTTTATTTGCACTAAGCCGATTTATATTCGTACTTTATCGTCCCGTATTTTTCCCGTTTGCCAAATTGCTAACAAGGTTCCACACGTACTGCGCCACTCTGCAAATTGAAGAACAAATGGTGCATCGACTCTGCCTCCTGGCAACACATCTTACATCTGTTATCCAGGATCTCAAATCCTAATCTCTGTAGCCTCTCCAAAGTGAGCAATCGACCTTGAAGAGCCTTATACATACACAAGTTCATCTTGGTGGGAGCTTTCTTTACCCATACAAATTCGAAAGAATCTATATGTGGGTATTGCACTCTTACCTGATCATATCATAATTTGGAGACGAACTTACCGGTGCTCGATTTATCTCAAACCCACTTGTCTTTGCAAAGGGTGCAGTCTACTGTGACCGCCCCTATAACTGCTCCCATCCCAACCTTCTTCCCAACGGGTGCACCTCCGGAAGCCAATCGCCTCCTACAAACAGCTCCCTGACTTGATCCTCCTTCTTACCCCATACTTCAAATGCTTCCCATCCTAGCCAATTCACAGCACTCTTGTGTTGAATCCATAGGTCTAACCAAAGGTTAGTATCCCTTACTTGGCTGATCACTCTCGATATCATTCGTTTAAGCTTCATTCGGCTCTTCAGTATAGTTTTGTAAGGGTTTTTTCTAAGGGCACCACCCTTTTTGCTAGGGGCTAGCCCAAAAATGTTTCAAAATATTACAAGTTTGCCATCAATTTTTTTTACTTGGGGCTAGCCCAAGCAAAGGTATAAATACCAACTTTTGTTTTCTTTTTCTCTCTCCCTCTACTCTTTTCTTTTCTCCCTCAACTCTTTTCTTCTCTCCCTCAACTCTAGGTCAAAGAATTTAACTCCAAGTTTTTTCCCAACCTACATTTTTTCTAAATTTTTCTCTCAACTCTAGGTCATTGAATTTTATCCCAAATTTTTCCCTCAACTCTAGGTCATTGACTTCTCTCATTTATTGGTAAGTCATCGAATTAATATATGTTTAATGTTTTAAAAATGAATTTCACATATAAAAAGTTGAATTATGTGTTTAATGTAGAAAAATATTGAACATGGAACAACCGGGATCATCAAATGTTGTATACTCTCTTCCTGCCACGTCCGAAGAACACTTTGATGCATCGGAAGCCCTCTTGGTAACTAAATTTTAACTTTTCATCGGATGAAAAATCGGGTTGTGACACAGAGGACTGTCACCTCTCTGGCAGTCCCGATCATAGATTAGGACTGCCAGAGATGTGGCAGTCCTTCACATATGTAGGACTGCCAGGGGCCTGACAGTCCTACATATGTGAAGGACTGCCACCTTTCTGGCAGTCCTAATCTATGAAACCTATTTGCTTTATGATGTTGTCTAATTGTATTAACTTTTAAGTTCTATTGTAGGACTTGAGATCTTCCGATTTTGCGGTACCTGCTCCAATTGCAGTCAATGTAGTCCATTTATTCTGGACCGATCTTTATTTTGAATCAAGCGAGGGTGCGGTATATTGGTGTCGAAAAGTTGGACGGAAAAACAACATAGTTCTAGTGATATCCAGATCGGCCCGAAATCGCCCGGGAGGACAAACTGTGGTGGCTGACCACTACGAGTATGGATATATTTACAGTTTGACATTTTGTATATGGAGGACCACTTTTGTATACAGTGAAATATGAAGTTCAGTATGTTATATGTGTATACATGTGCGCTATCTGTGTTATATGTGTCTACCTGTGTGCTATCTGTGTTATATGTGTCTACCTGTGTGCTATCTGTGTTATATGTGTTTACATGTGTGCTATCTGTGTTATATGTGTTTACATGTGTGCAAGTATGTGTGGCAAAATATACTAATTTGTTAAAGTATCCGATCCAGTGTCAGGACTGCCACCCCCCTGCAGTCCTACATTCAATTAGGACTGCCAGGGTGCTAGCAGTCCTAATTGATACTTGCTACATTCAATTAGGACTGCCAGGGTGCTAGCAGTCCTAATTGATACTTGCCAGCAAGTATCAATTAGGACTGCCAGCACCCTGGCAGTCCTAATTGAATGTAGGACTGCCAGGGGGGTGGCAGTCCTATTTGTAAGTCTCTGTGATGAGAGTTTTGAAACTCTCTATCACAGAGAGTTTCAATTAGGACTGCCAGGCAGTCCTACACAAAAGGAGGACTGCTAGGGTACTGGCAGTCCTAATTGAAACTTGTTATATAAATGGCCATTCTCCTGTGTTTTAGCACGAAGAATGGCTATTCTTCGTGTAATTTAGCACGGAGAATGGCCATTCTCCGTGTAATTTAGCACGGAGAATGGCTATCTCATCCAGTATCAGGACTGCCACCCCCCTGGCAGTCCTACATTGAATTAGGACTGCCAGGGTGCTGGCAGTCCTAATTGAAACTTGCTGTTACAGCAAGTTTCAATTAGGACTGCCAGCACCCTGGCAGTCCTAATTCAATGTAGGACTGCCAGGGGGGTGGCAGTCCTATTTGTAAGTCTCTGTAATTTAGCACGATCATTCTCCGTGTAAATTAACACGGAGAATGGTCATTCTCCGGCGTTTTAACACTGGAATGACCATTCACCATGCTAAATTATACGGAGAATGGCCATTCTCCGTGTAAATTAAGACGGAGAATGAATTCTCCTGCGTTTAAAATACTGGAATGACCATTCTCCGTGCTAACTTACACAGAGAATGACCATTCTCCGTGTAAATTAAGACGGAGAATGGTCATTCCAGTGCATTTTATGATCAGTTGAAACTTTGGAGGGCCATAACTTTTAACTGGAAGGTCGAAACGAGGCCCAGTTTGTCGCAAAATGAGCGTATCTTCGAGGAGAATGAGATTAACAGCTTCATCGTTAGACGGCCTTCCGAAATTTTAGAATCGCAAAAAAATGATGTTTGGACCTCCATTTTAGCACTTTTGCCGAAATTTTAGAATCGCAAACAAATATTAATTCAATGACTTACAAATAGGACTACACTTATGTAGGACTGCCAGAGTGCTGGCATTCCTTATTGAGCAAGTTTCAATTAGGACTGCCAGGACCCTAGCAGTCCTACATAAGTGTAGGACTGCCAGGGTGCTGGCAGTCCTGATACTAAATCAAGAATATCAGGAATTGGCCAACAACTTAAATTTCCAAACGTAAATAACAACTACATATCAGACAACTACATATCCAACAAGTACATAAATAAAACATAAATCACAACTACATATCAGACAAAATATCGAACTTCAAAAAAATAACATAAGTGTCAACTACATATCCTTCAAAAGTCTGCCCAACAACTTAAGTTTCCAAACAACAAATATATCCTTCAAGTTTCAAACAACAAAAACATCTTTACAAAAACATCCAGATTACATCCAACTAATGATCATTCCACATCCAACTACATATCATGTCGGGCCTTTCAACGAGACTCCCTATTATTCATGAAGGGGAACTCGACCACGTCGTCGATGCGATCAAGCTCGTTGGCGACCGCGACACTAGTGTCACTTTGGCAACCTCTCCAGAGTGTCTGGGCCAACTCCTTCACCTTTTGAGACTGTAAATGAAAGTATAAGTAAATTAAGTCTACAAACATGGAAATCTCAGTCTAATTACAAATACGGAACTCACCATCCTCACCAACCCAACATAAATAGGACATGCAGTTACCCCTCGCATATGAGAATCATGCAGTTACCCACCCCCATATCTCATTACAGTATGACTGTCAGGCCTGTGGCAGTCCTAATGTAAATCAGGACTGTCACAGTCCTGACAGTCCTCTTGTGAAAGAGGACTGCCAGGACTGTGGCAGTCCTAATTTACATTAGGACTGTGGCAGTCCTACTGTATTCAACCCGTACGGCCAAAAACGACATGCTCGTTTGTCGTGTTCTAGGGTTAGAATTTCAAGATAAAATGTGGGTTTCTTGTGTTCGAAAATTTCTTTCATGAACCATAAAGAGATTCTAAACCTAATTTATCAAAAAAAATTAGAGAATTAAAAGTATTCTAGGGTTTTGAATAGAATGTACAAAATTCTTGAAGAAATTAAGGAAGAACGTACCTAGATTCCGGTTGCTTTGACTTGCGTGTCATCTCTTCGAATCTACGAATGTTGTGGAAGAAATCTTGGTGGAGGAATTAGGAGTGGAGTGGTGGAGAAGAAAAAATTAGGGTTTTGGGAGAGGGAGAGGGAGAGAGCTCTTTTTTTCTTTTTGAGGAGAGAGAGTGTAGAATGAGTAACGAGAAGAAATAAAGGGTTTGGGGGGTTGGGCTGCCCCGAAGCAAAATTTGGGTGCCCCTAGCAAATTCTCCACCTTCTTGGGCTGCCCCCAAGTAAGGGTTGCCCCCAAGCAATTTTTGTGGTGCCCTTAGAAAAAACCTTTTGTAAGTCACTACTCTGTTGACTCCAGAAATTGTCTCCTTTTTAAGTATCTTCTTTTCATCCAATCTAACCACAATTTACCCCCTTCCAAAAACTTCCAAGCTAATTTTTAATTCAACACTCTCTCTAAGGGTAGACAAAGATTTAAGGCCCACCCCTCCTTCCATTTTCGGCCGACAGCGATTCCACCAAGCTATGGCATGAATGTCGCCCCTCCAAACAAAGTCTACGCCATGGTTTAAAGTATCGGCCGATGCCGATCCGATACAGTCGATACCGATACGATTTGGCATGTCCCGATCCGATACCGACCGATACCCGTTACTGACCGATACCGACGTTGGGGTTCGCTTTTTCAGTCAATTCGGCAAAGATAATTAAACAAAAAAGACAAATCAGCAAGGGTTTAAAACATAATAAGGTTGTAAAAGCATGTAAAAGAAGAAAATCAATCTATTGTCTATAAACCAATTGGTAAGGGTGACTACTATTTCATTTAATTTCAAAACTACTAAGAAATAACACTGAAAATACTTAAAATTATGCCAAAATGTATAAAATATATGTTTTAAATGGAAACAATTTATTAATAATTATTTGTTTTTCGATACCAAAAAATTCGATACTCCGATCCGAAACCTTCGCGTATCGCCGATACCAATACTCATAGGAATAGTCTGATACCGATTCCGATATCGATACTGTGAACCTTGTGCGCATTTTTTCTCGATATTTTGAATAGTAGCTTTAGGTACATGATAGTTTGGAGCCAAAACATAGTTGTAGCTGAAATAACTGATTGGACTAGCTCTAGTCGTCCTCCAAACAACAAATTTTGAGCATGCCAAACCTCTATTTTGCGCTATACATATTCTACCATACTTTGACATTCCACCGCCTTAGCATAATTTACAGATAAAGGAAGTCCGAGATATTTGACTGAAAGAGTACCCCTATCAATGTTGAGAGTCGCTGCCAGACCTTCCTGTTTTGGACAATGTTTATTAAATAAACTTTGCTCTTATCTTTACTCAGCTTTAATCCTGACAATCGTCCGAAACCTTCCATGACCCCATTAATTGCTGCCAACCCCTTAGCCGATGGAATGAGGAACACCAATAGATCATCCGCATAGATAGATGAAAAACAACAGGGAGCACCTTTGGAAACAGAGGGATGATCTCTTTTCTATGAACAGCAGCATCCATCATGCATGTATAATACTCCATAACTATCGTAAAAAGCTATGGTGAAAGAGAATCCCCCTGTCGCAATCCATACTTGCTTTGGAAGTAACCATAAGGTTGGCCTTCTATCAGCACTGAAAACGTCGGAGAAGTGATACGTTCCCGTATCCGTGCCACCCACCAGCTGTCAAAGCCCATAGCTCCCATCAACTGACAAACAAAATCTCTATTGACCTTGTCATAAACTTTCCTCAGATCTAGCCTCAGACAAGCCTTCTTCCCACCTTTTTTATTAAAATCTCGGAGGAGTTCATGGGCTAATAAATTATTTTCCGCAATCGTTCTCCCTTTGACAAAAGCGGCTTGATTAGGGGACATCAAATCCTGCATAATGGCCTCCATTCGCCTACACATCATGTGTGCAATAATTTTATAAATGAAATTGCAACACACTATCGGTCTAAATTCTGAGAGACTAGACGCTCCTTCTTTGGGATTAAGACCAGGAAGGTATGATTCATTTCCCTTAACAACCTACTATTGCAAAAGAATTCATCAACTAATTCAAATACCTCATTCTTTATATCAGCCTAGTGAGTTTTGAAGAATTGGCTACTAAGCCCGTCAGGACCCAGGGTCTTATTGGAATATGCATTCTTTACCACCGCCTCGATCTCCTCCATTGTCACCGAAGCCCCGAGCATTTGATTGCCCTTGACAGTAACAACTTTCTTATAGATTAACTTTGTGTCATTAATCAGCATACTAGCTTCCTCATTATAAAGTTTGTAGTAGTAGTTTATATCCTCTGACTGAATCGACGATGGCGAAGTCAGCTCCCTTCTATTCTCGTCAAAAAGTCAACGGATACAATTTCTGAGTTGCCGGGTACGTATCAGATTGTAGAAGTACTTGGAGCACCTACCATGGCTAAATGCTCCTGGCTAAATACGTATCAGATTGTAAACTACTACTCCAACCTACCAATGTAGAGCTACCATTCACACCAGCAGCAAGACCCTAGGCCACTGCTTCATGGTATCCTGGTAAGGATCTCCATGAGTTGTATCGAAACGGCCGCGCGCGACCATTAGTCGCCTCAAGCATACTAACCACCAGTGTAAAATGATCGTTCGTGCCCTTGGCACTACCTTCTGCTCCTACTAATGGGAACTTCTTGAACCACCTATTGCTACCCAGAGCTCTGTCGAGTTGACAAGCGATACGGTTCTGGAGAGCTTTGTTAGTCCAAGTCCACCATTGTCCAATCCTCTCTAAAGGTTGGAGCCCCGATTGGAGGAGGCAAGATTGGAAGTTTTGAAGGATTGAGTCAGGGACTCTCCTTCCTCCTACTTTCTCTAAGATGTAAAGCAACGCATTAAAATCCCCCACTATCAAAAGAGGCAACTCCTCCTGCGCTTCGGCTGTTGGAGAATGATTCAAACATCCAACGTTTCACTCAATATAAGTTGTTGTGAGGCTTTGTAAGGGTTGCTAATATGTAGGAAAGTCATGAGTCATGACCTGGTTCGTATGAGTGAGCTGTGAGCACCTCCCTTCTTTTTTACTTTTTTGTTTGTTCTTTTACCTATTTAAAGCACAGTACTCTGAATGAATAAATCACTGAACCTTTTGAAGCACAATTTGTTCTTGCTATTTTGTTGCTAGCTCTGCTATTTTTTGTTGTCTCTTGCTATTAGTTTTAACATTTTTGATATCAGAGCTTGGGTTCGTGTTAAAGCTGGGAGCAAATTTACATTGTAGGAAGCTAGCTACCGCTGCATTTGAAGGTATAAAGCAGGAGTTACTCTAGTAAGATTTGATACCAAAAATGTTAAAACCAATAGCAAGAGACAACAAAGAATGGAAGAGCTAGCAACAAAATGACAAAAATAAATTGTACTTCAAAACGTTCAGTGATTTATTCATTTAGAGTACTGTGCTTTAAATAGGTAAAATAACAAACAAAAAAAGCAAAAATGGAGGAGGAGATCACAGCTCACTCCTACGAACCAGGTCATGACTCATGACTTTCCTACATATTACCAACCGCTCACAAAGTCTCACAACTCAGTCATATTGAGTGCAACGTTGGATGTTTGAATCATTCTCCAACACTCCCCCTTGATTCAAAATCTACAACACCAAGAAGATTTCTGAACTTGAAGAACTTATAAATCCATCGACAATTTGATCATTTGTAGAACAGAACTTCAACTCAACGACTCCTTTTGTAACAGCTTCACGCATGAAATGGTAACGGAGCTCAATATGTTTTGCCCTGCCATGGAAGGATGGACTCTTTGTCATACATATTACTGCTTTGTTGCCGCGGTATACAAGTGTTGGAGATGTCTGAATCTCGAACAAATCCTCCATAATTCTTCTCATCCATGTAGCTTGACAAAGAGTTGATGTCGCAGCAACAAACTCAGCTTCTGAAGAGGATAATGCAATACTATTTTTTGACATCCATGAAACCGCACCGGAACCAAGGTTGAAAATAAATCCACTTGTACTATTCTTGTCGTCTAAGAAACATGCCCAATCACTGTCAGTAAAACCAACTAAATTAAAATGAGAGGAAGGATAATACCAAATCTCATAGTTCGTGATTGTTCGAATGTAGCGGAGAATAGGTTTTGTTGCTCCAGATGATGTTTGGAAGGATTGTGCATGAACCTTGATATCAAACTTCTACAAATACAATGTCAGGCCGAGAATGAGTCAAGAACATTAGTCCACTAACAAGCCCTCTAAAGTATTTTGCATCAGCTTTTTTTGTGCCAACTTCTAGAACCAGCTTCTCATTTGCATTCATTGGGGTTGAACATCCTTTACAATTTTGCATCTAAAATTTATTGAGAAGGTTGAAAGCATACCTCTTGAGAGACAAAATTAAAATTTGTTGTCTGTTAGGCCTGAAGACCAAGAAAATATTACAACAATCCAAGATTGACATTTCAAATCCATTCATCATAATGGTCCTAAAGTCCTCAATAAGAGACATAGAAGAACCCGTGTAGAATATGTCATCCACATATACACAACCAATAAGTATTTAGATTATGTCATCCACATATACAAACCAATATGTATTTTATCTTTACCTTGTGTCTTCACAAATAGTACAGGTTCATTATCACTTCTATAAAATCCATTTTTATGTAGATAAAAGTCAAGATGACTATGGCATGCTCGTAGTGCTTGTTTCCGTGCATATAGTGCCTTCTTGAGTTTATAGACTTTCTCCTCCATTCCTTTGATCACAAATCCATGTGCTGCTCAACATAGACATTCTCATTCAAATATCTATTTAGACATGCAGATTTGACATCAAATTGAAAAACATCCCCTCTTTTTTGAACTGCAAAAGCTAAAACTAGTCTAACAGTTTCTAAACAAGCAACCGGTAAAAAAAATTTATAATATCTACAACATAGACTTGTGCATACCCCTTAGCAACTAGACGTGCTTTATAACTTTTCACATTACCTTCTTCGTCATATTTTACCTTGTATGCCCATTTTACCCTGATTGCATCTTTCCCAAGGGGCAAATATGTTAATTCCTATGTTTGGTTCTTTTCAATTGCACTATTTTTTTTTCTTTCATAGAAGTCTCTCATTCCTCTTTTCCACATGCTTCTTCATAGCAAATTGGCTCTGCAACCATTAAAACAAATTGACATGATTCAAAAATCTCTGACAAGGATTTTATCTTTCACTACCAGAATAGGTCATATTAGCGACGCCAGAAAACGTCGCTAAAATGACAAAAAGCGTCGCTAATCGTATTTACCGACGTTTTTAACGACGTTTTCCTGTGGTCGCGGAAAGCCATGTCGCTGACAAGCAAAACGTCGGTAATCATTGCCATTACCGATGCTAAATAAACGTCGCTAATCACCGACGTTCACCGACACCACGTCGAAAAAATGGTGACGTCTCTCTGATGTCGGTCAACGTCGGTGAATTTAGCGACGTATGCTACTTTTTACCGACGTTTACCGACTCTGTAGCAGAGAAAAAATGGGTCGGTAAACGTCGGTAAACGTCGCTATACCTGGTGATTTAGCGACGTTTACTGACGTTTAGCGACGCAGATAGACGTCGGTAAACGTCGTTAAACGTCGGTAAAATGCAAAAAAAATAAAAAAAATAAAATACAGAATGTCCACAGAATTACATTTTCTTCCTGCAGTTTAATAAATAACAATAAATACACAGAAGCACATTTTCATCCTGGGTTCGCCGACCCCTTCGGTGGAACACTTAACACCGGTACATCACAATATACATATGTATCTACACAAACAAGAGTAAAAGTCTAAAAGAGTAAAATATCCAAAGTCGGTAATCGTCGATCCAAAGTATACAACCAATATCCACATGAATCCACAACTAATAATGAAAGTCTACACAAACAAATAATCCACAACCAATACTGAAACAAGATAAACAAATACTAAAAAACTGTCCTAACTCGGACTACTGCGGATCTGGAGGAGGGGCACCACCGCGTCTCAAGGAAAGGAACATCTCGTACTCCTCCCGTGAAATCGTCACCGATGAAGGTAGTGACGTCGGTGGAGTCGGAGGTAGTGACGCCGGCGGAGTCGACGACGATGAAGGCGCACCCGGAGGACAATAACGCTCCAACGCTGCTAGTCACTCGTGGTAGGAATGCATGGTAGATAACAGCCTCGTACTGCTATCAACCATCGAATCCTGCATCAACGTGAGCCTCTCGTCTATGGACAGCTGTGCTGCCTGCAGATCCGTCACGTTGCTCTCTGTCGACGCTCTAAGATCAGTGACGCCCCGCTCTGTCCTCTCAGTCACATCCCTGAGCTCCATAATGCTGCGGTCGAGCGTATCCAATCGTGCTATGAGCGCAGCATCGTCCGTCTGGTGTTGCTCCTGGATCCGTCGTAGCAGCTCGTCACGGACAGACTCCACCATCTGCTGGACTCGGGTAGACTCCTGGGAGGGCTGTGGGCCATGCACTCTAGCATGGGAGGCCCTAGAGGACTGTGTCGCAACTAAGGCGCCATAGGATCCCGTACCGTAGTACGAACCCCTGTGGAGACCACCAGCAGCGGTCACCCACAGCTCGTCCTCCGACGGAGCTAGAGCGGGCTGCGAGGAAGTACCGGCCTCTCCCGCAGCATGTGCACTAGCAGCCGCCCGCTCCTTAAGCCGTTCAAACTCAGCCTAGAAAGCATGGATACTCTATAACTTCTAATGTTTAATGTACTTATTATTACTAACTACATGAATATCTATTTGCATGCATATTTACTAAGTTATATCAAAACTAACACGAAGTATTAAAATTAATAAATAGAATTGTAATACTTACATAGGCCTGCTCCGCCCTCTCGTCAATAAGCTTCCCGCCCTTCCGATGTGTGGCAAGAAAGACAGTCACCATATTGGCATCATCACCCCTCCTTACCTGTAATTAAATATATCATATTTTACTAATTTATCGAAGTTGCATTAAAATAATATTTCTGAAATAAAAAACATACCAAACGACGGAAATGTTCCGTCATCGGAATCGACCCACCGCACAACTTTGACCCCTGCTTCCTAGCCGCCTTGGCCTTCTCAGACTTTTCCTTCTACCTTGGCTCGTCGAATCGAGCCTTCATCGCAATCCACTGCTCAAGGGTGATCCAACCTTGGATCGACTTTCCGGCACGATCACGAGTCTTCTGATCATTAATAGCCGGCACGATCACGAGTCTTCTGATCATTAATAGCGTCGCGGATCAGCTTAGCAGCGACAGCAGGAAACATCCCCTCGATCATCTCGACCCAGTGCGGTGGATAGAAAAACATATTCTAGAAGAGTGCAAACCAAATATTTATCAGTTATATATAATACGCAAAAATTATATGATTCATGTTAAAAGAAAATATATTTTAACCTTGAAGCAAGCAAACCAGTAGGCCTTCCTCTCGTCCGGAGCATCAGAGTAGTTTATCCAAGGACCACCATAATTAGTCCTCAAGAAGTGGCCTAGGCGTCTCTGTACCGACGGGGGACGATATCTATACAGACATATTATATTCATGAGAAAAGTTCATTTATGATAAACACAGGAAAAAAAATGATAAACCAAAACACTTACTTTGTACCGTCGGCCCAGATCTCCGTCCTCGTCTCCTCCGAAGGTGCGCATGCATCATCTGCCTGATACTGGTCGGTCGTCGGTACAGCCTCCTCCATCTGCTCATCTGTCTCCATCGTCGTGTCAGCAGGAGGAACGCTAGACGACGGAGCAGTCTCAGGCCTGGAACTACTCGTCCCAGGAGATATGTCACGTAGCATCGTGGCAGGCGGAGGTACTGTCCGATACACAGGAGTACTGGACGACGAGGATCCAGAGCCGGTACTAGTAGGAGGTACCGAAGGAGTACCCTGTCCTCTGCCAGTAGTACCCCGTGCCCCATGTCGGGACACGCGGAACGATCCGTGACGACCTGTCATACCTGATAACAACATATGATGAGATACAACAAATAATAGTACATTAGAAATATGAAAATACAACAACAATAAGATAATAACCAAGACAACATATGATGATACATTTTACAAGAAACATCTAAGTCCAGATAGTATATTTTACAAGAAACATCTAAGTTCAGATAGTACATTCTACAAGAAACATCTAAGTCCAAATAGTACATTCTAAAAGAAACATCTAAAAAATGAAAGTACATCTCTCGCAATCATCTTCAGAATATTCATCTTGTTCGTCTTCCTCGACCTCATCTTCCTCCTCCTCATCTTCAGTTTCATCTTCGTCTTCGTCGGCTTCGCCTTCCTCTTCGGATAATTCTACATCTTCTACATTAGTCGTGTAATGCGTAACTTCCGTGGAGTCCACATCAACAATATTGGTTACAAGAGGTAGCTCGTCCTCCTGATAAGCTTTTTCGTCAACATCAAAAGTATCTCTAGCTTTAGTCATGCATACTGCCCACCAGTCAGACTTCGTTGCTCCCCGTCTCGGATAAGCTGTGAAGTACACGAGCTAAACCTGAGTTGATAGGACAAATGGTTCGTAGCCTTGATATCTACGCTTGTAGTTTATATCCACAAGACCATGCTTGTCAATTTTCCAACCTTGATTTTCAATCGGATCGAACCATTCACACTTGAACAACACGATCTTTGCTGGTTCTCTGCCATAATTATATGTCAACTCCACAATCTCTCGCAAGATGCCAAAGAAATCATTTCCTGTATCGACGTCTTTGTAGTTCGAAGATTTGATACACAAACAACTGTTTTTCGTGGAATCAAGATCCAGGAAGCTGTCTCTGATCAAAGCATTTGTCGACTTGAACCTAAAGCCATTGACACAGTAACTTGGCCATATTTTAACAAAAGTAATTGGTACCTTGGCAAGAGTTCTAATTAATTCAATCTCTGGTAAAATTAGACGATCGACCTGAATACCAAAGAAGAGATAATAAGTTTTTTATTGCGCAGTCGCATTAGAAGAGGCCAGTAATTACCGAGTTGCTTACATATTCGCTCAACCAAGAAGGAAAATGACGTCTCATTTCTTGTTCTAATGCTTCGTCTGTTAGGTAGGGTCTAACCGACCTCAACTCATCATTATATGTGCTGAAAAACAACGAAGCAACCGCCGATTAGTACAATAATATTAGCTTATACTATTACATTGAGATGACGTAAACTCATCATTAATTACTTACCCCTCTAGCTTCTCCACTTCATCCTCGTCGCAATTGAGTAATATATACAACTGAGCAGCCCTTAGCTCTTCGTCATTCAAATATCTCTTCTTCATTTTTCCCGAAGGCTTTCCAGACGCATTGAATACTTTCAGTATTCCATCATTAGATTCTTGATATGATCCGTCGTCGTTTCTCAGAGCCCTCGTTCTATTCGTAACAACATGAGGTTTGAAATACGTCTAGCAGAAGTTTGTAATTTTCTCGAGAATATAGGCTTCACAAATAGAACCCTCGACCCGAGCCTTGTTTTTCACCTTCCTCTTTAGGTGGTTCAAATGCCGCTCAAACGGGTACATACACCGATAACCGACGGGCCCACCAACACGTGCCTCGTAGGAAAGATGAATTGGCAAATGCTCCATGGAGTCGAAGAATCCAGGAGGAAATACCTTCTCGAGCTTGTACAATGTTTACCCAATCTGACATTACGCGGATCAGAAGCAAAATCTGGATACTCTCGATCAAAGTGCTTCCATGCTTTTCCATCAGATGGGTGATCCAACACTCCTTCGGTCTGTTCTCGCTTATGCCAACTCATGTTTTCTGCAGTTTCCTTCACCATAAACAATCGCTGCAACCGCGGCGTCAACGGCAAGTAGTGCATCGAATCGGTAGGCTTCCTTTCACCGACAGACTTTCCTCTACCACTGTCCTTGTAGCGATCAGCACCACAAAATCTGCAGGCGTCTTCATCCTTGTCGTCTTTGTAGTACAACATGCACCCGTTGCGACATGCATCAATTTTCTCATATCCCATCCAGAGCGATCTCACCATCCTCTTAGACCGGTAAAAATCTTTAGGCAACTTAGCACCCTCAAGCAATATTTCTATAATCAACTCCATAAGTCGGTTGTAGCAATCTTGCGATATATTAAAATCGGACTTGATGCTCAACAATCTTGTAACCACCTCCAACGGTGAATGATCCTCACAACCAGGATATAATGGAGTCCTTGCATTCTCCAGCAACTCAATGAACTTTGCAGCATCGGCGTTCGGTGCCTCCTCAGGTGCATCATGATTGTCCGGATCGAAACTAGGCCCCGCCGCGTCAAAAACCATGTTCACCAACCCATCATCGTAAGCAGCGTGGTTGTAGACATCCACATAAGGCTCATACTTCGATGCTAAGGACACAAGTTCTCCGTGTGCGCTCCACTGATAGTAATTCAACGTGAAACCCTTCGAGTATAAATGATATGTGTCACGCCCCAGAACCAGAATACTGGAGAGCGGGGGAATGACTCAGCCAGCTACGTATTACGGGTAGATGAATACCGTATAATACGATCAATGCTGTCTAACCAGACGAGGGGGTGCATACTACATAAAAGTCATACTATGGTCACTTCACATCTATTGTCTCAATCATTCAAACAAGGAACAGAAATAGAGAACATGTAAGATAAAGCAGTAAGGCGTCCCAAACGCTCTGTCAAAATGTTCTTGACATCTGGCTTTACAAAACATAGCCAGATGATGTAGTAAGGTATACACAATTGTTATCAGCTGCAGTCTGACTTTAGTTACAATTATGTAAAAGTAAATACAGGACGATCCGACTAACATGTCGGTGCCAAACGGCAAAGTATAAGGTAAATAACAAAACGAGCGGTGAAGTAAAGAACCCACTCGAGTCCTCCTGCGATCATCCCTCTAGTATTGACCATCTTGGAGGTGGAAGTAAGCTGAGTCCTCGGGAACCGGCTCTAAATCTGGCCATGCAAAACCAGAGAGGTTAGACCTCTAATAGCAAGTACCGCAAGGAAGCACGATATGAAGGATTAAACCAGTAAATAAGGGAATATACTAATAGATCTCTGCTTGCTACTGGGATTCACATAACATCACGACACTTCGAACCAACCTCCCAACCAAACAAGGACAGAAGTTGGCCCGTCATGTCCTGACATTCTGATCATCTCAGTTAGGTAACAGAGTAAGTACAGTACACAAACAAATCAATTTAAACGGCCATCCAACTCCTACGGCTTACTACTGTGAGTCCCAGGTTATCCTGGAATTATGCAATAAAGGATTCCTCAGTTCTTACTATGTGCGAGCAAGGCTAGTCTATCCAATCAATCAATTGTGCCAATCATGTATTTAGACGAGTCCCAGCGGGACGCCCGTCGTTAATATATCATGTACAATTTAATAATATAAGCAGATGCCGTTCCCTGCCCGTGTGGCAGATTTACAGTATCTGTGGGAACCAGCCGGCCTGCCGGGCACTTAATAGTCCCAAGAGGGTTGCCATGTAAGAACTCGGGAATCCGTTCTCTCCATGCAATCATTATTTTATTTAACTTAATAGTCTCTATGTTAAGCGAAATCCCATGCCGTGGATCATGGTCATTCAAATAAGTACTTTCGTACGGGGTACGATATGCGCAACTCTACAACGATACCCGTGCGGCTAGGTTGTAGGTCTTACATAGCGTAATGCAACAATCAAATCTAACCACGGAATAATCATGCCTTGACCATAAAGTACACATGCTGCTTTGTAGAAAAATAAATAAATTGAAGCCTGCACATGCCTGTATGTCAATATTCGGGATCGGCCAATCGATTATAATAGTTCATAGTTAATATGAACGTGTCTCATTCATTCAATTTAATAAGACGACCAGCCAGTCTCTTAGTTCCAACTAGGAACGCATGATTAATTATTAGTCAAGTAACAGTCGGGGTCAATTCGTGACGAGGCATAAAAGTCAAAATAGTATTACGCATGGTCGAGTCCATAACTAGTATAAAATAGTTGATAACACATTCTTGAAGCCAAGGAAAAGATCTACAACTTTCATGTTGGAAGCTAGAAGAAATTCGGGCCAGAAAACAGTCAAAAAGAGCATCAAACAATCAAAATCAGTCAAAATCAGCCTCATGCGGCTCAACAATGCTTATGCGGTTCAAAAATGGTCATGCGGCCAGAAATGGTCATGCGGCCAGAAATTTTTATGCGGCTCAAAAATGCTCATGCGGCCAGAAATGGTCATGCGGCCAGAAATTCTTATGCGGCTCAAAAATGCTCATGCGGCCAGAAATGGTCATGCGGCCAGAAATGGTCATGCGGCTCAAAAATGCTCATGCGGCCAGAAATGATCATGCGGCCAGACACTATTCATCGTCCCTGCCAGAATCAGGACAGATGAACATAGAAGTCTGACCAAAATTGTTTTGGCCATAACTTCTTCAAATCAAGTCAAAATCTAACTTTTCAAAAGCCAAAATTGGGTAGAATTGAATTCTCTACAACATAGAACAATCAAAACATGGAAATGATGAAGTTTGATAGATCAAAACCCAAGAAAACCGAAAAGGAGAAAAACTTAGATCTACACAAAACTATCCATGGAAAACAAAAACTACAAGACCTAAACATGTAGAGAAAGAAGAGACAAACACAATAGACTAAAAATGAATGGGGATGCATGAAATCCTCCATGATTGTGCAAGATGTACTTGGCTCTCCAATGGGTGGGTGGGAGAGTAATGGAGGAAGAAGAAGAGTAATAGTGAAGTAAATGAAGAGAGAGAAAGGGGATGGGCTTTAAATGAAGGAGTGGTGGTATGTGGGGAGTTGGGTTCATGAAGAACCAAGAAAAATCCGAAAACAAACTAATCTAGGCCGAACCCAATAACCAAAGCAGAAGGTAAAATGCAGAAAGTAAAATACAGAAAAATAATTAACGTGAAATTAAAAGAATTTAAATACAGAACAATACATGATAAATATTAAATAAATACGTATTCTGGGAACGGGAAGTGACATCTCTACCCTCTTTAGAAAAAATTCCGTCCTCGGAATTTCAAATCCAAGCAGGATGAGAACGTCAAAGCTAAATTAATCCAAGTACAAGCAATGGGAGCAAGAAATCATTTTACAATATCAACAGCAAGATATCTATGTTTAACAATCTACGACATCAAGCAATTCTATTCATAAGGTGATAGGCATGAGGAGTTAAAACAATCAAGGTATACAGGAAGAAATATACCTTGTGAGTCAAACAGGTGTGGATACCGTGATCGGATATCATCCTCACGTTTCCACGTTGACTCTCCTAAAGAGTGATGACCCCAAGCAACCCGGACAAGGCTAATTGTTCGGTTCTTGAGTATCTTCTCTCTTCGGTCCAAGATAGACACAGGCTGCTCCTCGTAAGACAGGTTGGTACCAACAACCAGCTCAGAATGATCGAGGCTATGGCTTGGGTCCGATACATACCTTCGCAACAGAGATACATGAAACACGTCATGCACCTCTCGTAACGAAGGTGGAAGGGATAAACGATAAGCAACATCGCCTATCCGATCAAGGATAACAAACGGGCCCACGTACCGCGGACTCAATTTCCCGCGAACGCCAAATCTAATGACCCCACGGGTAGGTGAGATCCGTAAGAACACGTGGTCCCCAACGGAAAACTCTAGCGGCCTACGATGTTGGTCCGCCTAATGACGATGCCGATCCTGCGCAACTCGAAGTTGCTCTCTAATTCCCTTGACCACCTCAACTGTCTGGACAATTATTTCCGGGCCTAACATCTTCCTCTCCCCAATATCATCCCATGCCAGTGACGACCTACACTTCTTACCAAATAGTGCTTCAAATGGCGCCATCTGGATACTGGCTTGATAACTGTTGTTGTACGAGAACTCGACTAAGTGCAGGTGGCTCTCCCAAGATCCTCCAAAATCCATAGTGCAAGCTCGCATCATGTCTTCTAAAGTCTGGATTGTTCTTTCTGATTGCCCGTCCGTCTGTGGATGGTAAGCCGTGCTAAATCTTAACTTGGTACCCAGACTATGATGTAAGCTCTTCCAAAAATGTGATATAAAACGTGTATCTCTATCTGACACAATACTGACAGGGACTCCATGTTGCCTGACTATCTGTCGCATATACAACTCTGCCAACTTTTCTGTAGATTGCCCTACCCTGAAAGGAAGAAAGTGTGCTACCTTTGTAAGTCGGTCCACTATTACCCAAATAGCATCTTTACCACTTGGTGATCTCGGTAAACCGGTCACAAAGTCCATTGTGATGTGCTCCCACTTCCATTCCAGGATAGGAAGTGGCTGTAATAATCCTGCTGGCCTCTGCTGCTCTGCCTTCACTTGCTGACATATCAAGCAACGGGAGACGAATCTAGCTATCTCCCTCTTCATTCCGTTCCACCAGAAGTGTTGCTTGATATCTTGGTACATCTTGGTCCCTCCAGGGTGTACAGAATATTGAGAACTGTGAGCTTCTGTCATAACCTCCTGTCTGATATCTCCACTAGGCACACATAGGCGTGATCCAAACCTAAGTGTACCGTCTTCGTGGATTCTCATCTCCTTCCTGAGTCCTGACTCACATTCTGTCCTAAGTTTCTGAATCCTTGGGTCCTGCGCCTGAGCTGCCTTGATCCTATCTACCAAGTCAGATTGAACTTGTAGACTCGTCAGTACTCCTACATCACTAGGAAGTATAACCTCGATGCCCATCTCCTGAAGGTCTTCTAAGATATGCCTCTGTGTTGTCAACATAAATGCGCCGCCTCTGAATGGTAATCTCATGCCTTCGGGTTGCCGTCAATACTTCATCAAAAGTCTGGTAATTGTGCCCCTCTATCAACTGCAAGAGCTCTAGATGAAACCCTTGCTAGAACCTCATAGCCCTCTGGCTCTCCGTTGCTACCATCTCTGGGACGAACCTGCTTAATCTGCAGAACTCCGCTGCATAGGCATCTACCGTCTTGCCGGCCTGCTTGAGGTTGATAAACTTCTGTTGTAGCTCAAATTGCGCCACAACTCCGTAGTACTTTGTCTTGAATCTTACTGTAAAATCGTCCCAAGCAACGGGACGTCTGATACCTACTTCCTCAGATTCCCACCAATCTCGGGCGAGATCCTGAAGTAACAACTTCACCTGATCCACACGTTCTTCTGCCGGCACCTTAGCTGCTGTCAAAATAGCCTCAATGTCCTTAAGCCATGCATCTGCTGAGATGGCATCCTCCGTGCCTTCGAAACGGCGGGAGTTGTACTTGCAAAACCGGGCTGACGCTCCTGAATCCGTCCTTGCCCCTCTTTCCAATGCCGTCTGCAACCCTTGGTTGAGTAGTACGTTCTGCTTTTGCAACTGAGCGTGCATGCGCTGCTGGGCTAACATCTGGTGTTGTTGAGTGGCCATCATCCCTCTCATGATCTCCAGAAGGGCTGGTGTGTCCACTTCCACAGGGGTCGGCAAAACTATTGGTGGTGTTGGAACCTCCGGATACTGCGGTCCAGTTGCTGGTTCCACTATTACTTCTTCTTGAATAATCTCTTGGGGTCGTACTGGCCCTTGTTGCTAACCAACCTGGTCATGTTGTCCATGCTGCCCTTGTTGTTGTTGTCCAGTCCTGACAGATGCGGACGAGGTGCCCCTAAAAAAGGGACAAGAGAACAATCAAACGATCGGACAGGAAAGATCAATGAAGTCAAAGGATACCGGAATGTCAAGCTAGAGTCGAGAGTAACGAATCATGAGATCAAGGAGGAACATGTGTGATTGAGACATCCTATAAATTAAAACACCCCACAAGTCTGAAATCAGACCTGCATGGGCCACCACTAAAACCTTGTCATGCCCCAGAACCAGAATACTGGAGAGCGGAGGAATGACTCAGCCAGCTACGTATTACGGGTAGATGAATACCGTATAATACGATCAATGCTGTCTAACCAGACGAGGGGGTGCATACTACATAAAAGTCATACTATGGTCACTTCACATCTATTGTCTCAATCATTCAAACAAGGAACAGAAATAGAGAACATGTAAGATAAAGCAGTAAGGCGTCCCAAACGCTCTGTCAAAATGTTATTGACATCTGGCTTTACAAAACATAGCCAGATGATGTAGTAAGGTATACACAATTGTTATCAGCTGCAGTCTGACTTTAGTTACAATTATGTAAAAGTAAATACAGGACGATCCGACTAACATGTCGGTGCCAAACGGCAAAGTATAAGGTAAATAACAAAACGAGCGGTGAAGTAAAGAACCCACTCGAGTCCTCCTGCGATCATCCCTCTAGTATTGACCATCTTGGAGGTGGAAGTAAGCTGAGTCCTCGGAAACCGGCTCTAAATCTGGCCATGCAAAACCAGAGAGGTTAGACCTCTAATAGCAAGTGCCGCAAGGAAGCACGATATGAAGGATTAAACCAGTAAATAAGGGAATATACTAATAGATCTATGCTGGCTACTGAGATTCACATAACATCACGACACTTCGAACCAACCTCCCAACCAAACAAGGACAGAAGTTGGCCCGTCATGTCCTGACATTCTGATCATCTCAGTTAGGTAACAGAGTAAGTACAGTACACAAACAAATCAATTTAAACGGCCATCCAACTCCTACGGCTTACTACTGTGAGTCCCAGGTTATCCTGGAATTATGCAATAAAGGATTCCTCAGTTCTTACTATGTGCGAGCAAGGCTAGTCTATCCAATCAATCAATTGCGCCAATCATGTATTTAGACGAGTCCCAGCGGGACGCCCGTCGTTAATATACCATGTACAATTTAATAATATAAGCAGATACCGTTCCCTGCCCGTGTGGCAGATTTGCAGTATCTGTGGGAACCAGCCGGCCTGTCGGGCACTTAATAGTCCCAAGAGAGCTGCCATGTAAGAACTCGGGAATCCGTTCTCTCTATGCAATCATTATTTTATTTAACTTAATAGCCTCTATGTTAAGCGAAATCCCATGCCGTGGATCATGGTCATTCAAATTAGTACTTTCGTACGGGGTACGATATGCGCAACTCTACAACGATACCCGTACGGCTAGGTTGTAGGTCTTACATAGCGTAATGCAACAATCAAATCTAACCACGGAATAATCATGCCTTGACCATAAAGTACACATGCTGCTTTGTAGAAAAATAAATAAATTGAAGCCAGCACATGCCTGTATGTCAATATTCGAGATCGGCCAATCGATTATAATAGTTCATAGTTAATATGAACGTGTCTCATTCATTCAATTTAATAAGACGACTAGCCAGTCTCTTAGTTCCAACTAGGAACGCATGATTAACTATTAGTCAAGTAACAGTCGGGGTCAATTCGTGACGAGGCATAAAAGTCAAATTAGTATTAAGCATGGTCGAGTCCATAACTAGTATAAAATAGTTGATAACACATTCTTGAAGCCAAGGAAAAGATCCACAACTTTCATGTTGGAAGCTAGAAGAAATTCGGGCCAGAAAAAAGTCAAAAAGAGCATCAAACAATCAAAATCAGCCAAAATCAGCCTCATGCGGCTCAACAATGCTTATGCGGCTCAAAAATGGTCATGCGGCCAGAAATGGTCATAAAAATGCTCATGCGGCCAGAAATGCTCATGCGGCCAGAAATTCTTATGCGGCTCAAAAATGCCCATGCGGCCAGCAATGGTCATGCGGCCATAAATTCTTATGCGGCTCAAAAATGCTCATGCGGCCAGAAATGGTCATGCAGCCAGAAATGGTCATGCGGCCAGAAATTTTTATGCGGCTCAAAAATGCTCATGCGGCCAGAAATGGTCATGCGGCCAGAAATGGTCATGCGGCCAGAAATTATTATGCGGCTCAAAAATGCTCATGCGGCAAGAAATGGTCATGCGGCCAGACACTATTCATCGTCCCTGCCAGAATCAGGACAGATGAACATAGAAGTCTGACCAAAATTGTTTTGGCCATAACTTCTTCAAATCAAGTCAAAATCTAACTTTTCAAAAGCCAAAATTGGGTAGAATTGAATTCTCTACAACATAGAACAATCAAAACATGGAAATGATGAAGTTTGATAGATCAAAACCCAAGAAAACCGAAAAGGAGAAAAACTTAGATCTACACAAAACTATCCATGGAAAACAAAAACTACAAGACCTAAACATGTAGAGAAAGAAGAGACAAACACAATAGACTAAAAATGAATGGGGATGCATGAAATCCTCCATGATTGTGCAAGATGTACTTGCCTCTCCAATGGGTGGGTGGGAGAGTAATGGAGGAAGAAGAAGAGTAATAGTGAAGTAAATGAAGAGAGAGAAAGGGGATGGGCTTTAAATGAAGGAGTGGTGGTAGGTGGGGAGTTGGGTTCATGAAGAACCAAGAAAAACCCGAAAACAAACCAATCTAGGCCGAACCCAATAACCAAAGCAGAAGGTAAAATGCAGAAAGTAAAATACAGAAAAATAATTAACGTGAAATTAAAAGAATTTAAATACAGAACAATACATGATAAATATTAAATAAATACGTATTCTGGGAACGGGAAGTGACATCTCTACCCTCTTTAGAAAAAATTCCGTCCTCGGAATTTCAAATCCAAGCAGGATGAGAACGTCAAAGCTAAATTAATCCAAGTACAAGCAATGGGAGCAAGAAATCATTTTACAATATCAACAGCAAGATATCTATGTTTAACAATCTACGACATCAAGCAATTCTATTCATAAGGTGATAGGCATGAGGAGTTAAAACAATCAAGGTATACAGGAAGAAATATACCTTGTGAGTCAAACAGGTGTAGATACCGTGATCGGATATCATCCTCACGTTTCCACATTGACTCTCCTAAAGAGTGATGACCCCAAGCAACCCGGACAAGGCTAATTGTTCGGTTCTTGAGTATCTTCTCTCTTCGGTCCAAGATAGACACAGGCTGCTCCTCGTAAGACAGGTTGGTACCAACAACCAGCTCAGAATGATCGAGGATATGGCTTGGGTCCGATACATACCTTCGCAACTGAGATACATGAAACACGTCATGCACCTCTCGTAACGAAGGTGGAAGGGATAAACGATAAGCAACATCGCTTATCCGATCAAGGATAACAAACGGGCCCACGTACCGCGGACTCAATTTTCCGCGAACGCCAAATCTAATGACCCCACGGGTAGGTGAGATCCGTAAGAACACGTGGTCCCCAACGGAAAACTCTAGCGGCCTACGATGTTGGTCCGCCAAAAGACGATGCCGATCCTGCGCAACTCGAAGTTGCTCTAATTCCCTTGACCACCTCAACTGTCTGGACAATCATTTCCGGGCCTAACATCTTCCTCTCCCCAATATCATCCCATGCCAGTGACGACCTACACTTCTTACCATATAGTGCTTCAAATGGCGCCATCTGGATACTGGCTTGATAACTGTTGTTGTACGAGAACTCGACTAAGTGCAGGTGGCTCTCCCAAGATCCTCCAAAATCCATAGTGCAAGCTCGCATCATGTCTTCTAAAGTCTGGATTGTTCTTTCTGATTGCCCGTCCGTCTGTGGATGGTAAGCCGTGCTAAATCTTAACTTGGTACCCAGACTATGATGTAAGCTCTTCCAAAAATGTGATGTAAAACGTGTATCTCTATCTGACACAATACTGACAGGGACTCCATGTTGCCTGACTATCTGTTGCATATACAACTCTGCCAACTTTTCTGTAGATTGCCCTACCCTGAAAGGAAGAAAGTGTGCTACCTTTGTAAGTCGGTCCACTATTACCCAAATAGCATCTTTACCACTTGGTGATCTCGGTAAACCGGTCACAAAGTCCATTGTGATGTGCTCCCACTTCCATTCCAGGATAGGAAGTGGCTGTAATAATCCTGCTGGCCTCTGCTGCTCTGCCTTCACTTGCTGACATATCAAGCAACGGGAGACGAATCTAGCTATCTTCCTCTTCATTCCGTTCCACCAGAAGTGTTGCTTGATATCTTGGTACATCTTGGTCCCTCCAGGGTGTACAGAATATTGAGAACTGTGAGCTTCTGTCATAACCTCCTGTCTGATATCTCCACTAGGCACACATAGGCGTGATCCAAACCTAAGTGTACCGTCTTCGTGGATTCTCATCTCCTTCCTGAGTCCTGACTCACATTCTGTCCTAAGCTTCTGAATCCTTGGGTCATGCGCCTGAGCTGCCTTGATCCTATCTACCAAGTCAGATTGAACTTGTAGACTCGTCAGTACTCCTACATCACTAGGAAGTATAACCTCGATGCCCATCTCCTGAAGGTCTTCTAAGATATGCCTCTGTGTTGTCAACATAAATGCGCCGCCTCTGAATGGTAATCTCATGCCTTCGGGTTGCCGTCAATACTTCATCAAAAGTCTGGTAATTGTGCCCCTCTATCAACTGCAAGAGCTCTAGATGAAACCCTTGCTGGAACCTCATAGCCCTCTGGCTCTCCGTTGCTACCATCTCTGGGGCGAACCTGCTTAATCTGCAGAACTCCGCTGCATAGGCATCTACCGTCTTGCCGGCCTGCTTGAGGTTGATAAACTTCTGTTGTAGCTCAAATTGCGCCACAACTCCGTAGTACTTTGTCTTGAATCTTGCTGTAAAATCGTCCCAAGCAACGGGACGTCTGATACCTACTTCCTCTGATTCCCACCAATCTCGGGCGAGATCCTGAAGTAACAACTTCACCTGATCCACACGTTCTTCTGCCGGCACCTTAGCTGCTGTCAAAATAGCCTCAATGTCCTTAAGCCATGCATCTGCTGAGATGGCATCCTCCGTGCCTTCGAAACGGCGGGGGTTGTACTTGCAAAACCGGGCTGACGCTCCTGAATCCGTCCTTGCCCCTCTTTCCAATGCCGTCTGCAACCCTTGGTTGAGTAGTACGTTCTGCTCTTGCAACTGAGCGTGCATGCGCTGCTGGGCTAACATCTGGTGTTGTTGAGTGGCCATCATCCCTCTCATGATCTCCAGAAGGGCTGGTGTGTCCACTTCCACAGGGGTCGGCGAAACTATTGGTGGTGTTGGAACCTCCGGATACTGCGGTCCAGTTGCTGGTTCCACTATTACTTCTTCTTGAATAATCTCTTGGGGTCGTACTGGCCCTTGTTGCTAACCAACCTGGTCATGTTGTCCATGCTGCCCTTGTTGTTGTTGTCCAGTCCTGACAGATGCGGACGAGGTGCCTGTAAGAAAAGGGACAAGAGAACAATCAAACGATCGGACAGGAAAGATCAATGAAGTCAAAGGATACCGGAATGTCAAGCTAGAGTCGAGAGTAACGAATCATGAGATCAAGGAGGAACATGTGTGATTGAGACATCCTATAAATTAAAACACCCCACAAGTCTGAAATCAGACCTGCATGGGCCACCACTAAAACCTTGTCACACCCCAGAACCAGAATACTGGAGAGCGGGGGAATGACTCAGCCAGCTACGTATTACGGGTAGATGAATACCGTATAATACGATCAATGTTGTCTAACCAGACGAGGGGGTGCATACTACATAAAAGTCATACTATGGTCACTTCACATCTATTGTCTCAATCATTCAAACAAGGAACAAAAATAGAGAACATGTAAGATAAAGCAGTAAGGCGTCCCAAACGCTCTGTCAAAATGTTATTGACATCTGGCTTTACAAAACATAGCCAGATGATGTAGTAAGGTATACACAATTGTTATCAGCTGCAGTCTGACTTTAGTTACAATTATGTAAAAGTAAATACAGGACGATCCGACTAACATGTCGGTGCCAAACGGCAAAGTATAAGGTAAATAACAAAACGAGCGGTGAAGTAAAGAACCCACTCGAGTCCTCCTGCGATCATCCCTCTAGTATTGACCATCTTGGAGGTGGAAGTAAGCTGAGTCCTCGGGAACCGGCTCTAAATCTGGCCATGCAAAACCAGAGAGGTTAGACCTCTAATAGCAAGTACCGCAAGGAAGCACGATATGAAGGATTAAACCAGTAAATAAGGAAATATATTAATAGATCTCTGCTTGCTACTGGGATTCACATAACATCACGACACTTCGAACCAACCTCCCAACCAAACAAGGACAGAAGTTGGCCCGTCATGTCCTGACATTCTGATCATCTCAGTTAGGTAACAGAGTAAGTACAGTACACAAACAAATCAATTTAAACGGCCATCCAACTCCTACTGCTTACTACTGTGAGTCCTAGGTTATCCTGGAATTATGCAATAAAGGATTCCTCCGTCCTTACTATGTGCGAGCAAGGCTAGTCTATCCAATCAATCAATTGCGCCAATCATGTATTTAGACGAGTCCCAGCGGGACGCCCGTCGTTAATATACCATGTACAATTTAATAATATAAGCAGATACCGTTCCCTGCCCGTGTGGCAGATTTGCAGTATCTGTGGAAACCAGCCGGCCTGTCGGGCACTTAATAGTCCTAAGAGGGCTGCCATGTAAGAACTCGGGAATCCGTTCTCTCCATGCAATCATTATTTTATTTAACTTAATAGCCTCTATGTTAAGCGAAATCCCATGTCGTGGATCATGGTCATTCAAGTGAGTACTTTCGTACGGGGTACGATATGCGCAACTCTACAACGATACCCGTGCGGCTAGGTTGTAGGTCTTACATAGCGTAATGCAACAATCAAATCTAACCACGGAATAATCATGCCTTGACCATAAAGTACACATGCTGCTTTGTAGAAAAATAAATAAATTGAAGCCTGCACATGCCTGTATGTCAATAATCGGGATCGGCCAATCGATTATAATAGTTCATAGTTAATATGAACGTGTCTCATTCATTCAATTTAATAAGACGACTAGCCAGTCTCTTAGTTCTAACTAGAAACGCATGATTAATTATTAGTCAAGTAACAGTCGGGGTCAATTCGTGACGAGGCATAAAAGTCAAATTAGTATTAAGCATGGTCGAGTCCATAACTAGTATAAAATAGTTGGTAACACATTCTTGAAGCCAAGGAAAAGATCTACAACTTTAATGTTGGAAGCTAGAAGAAATTCGGACCAGAAAACAGTCAAAAAGAGCATCAAACAATCAAAATCAGCCAAAATCAGCCTCATACGGCTCAATAATGCTTATGCGGCTCAAAAATGGTCATGCGGCCAGAAATGGTCATGCGGCCAGAAATGGTTATGCGGCCAGAAATTCTTATGCGGCTCAAAAATGCTCATGCGGCCAGCAATGGTCATGCGGCCAGAAATTCTTATGCGGCTCAAAAATGCTCATGCGGCCAGCAATGGTCATGCGGACAGAAATTCTTATGCGGCTCAAAAATGGTCATGCGGCCAGAAATGGTCATGCGGCCAGAAATTCTCATGCGGCTCAAAAATGCTCATGCGGCCAGAAATGGTCATGCGGCCAGATACTATTCATCGTCCCTGCCAGAATCAGGACAGATGAACATAGAAGTCTGACCAAAATTGTTTTGGCCATAACTTCTTCAAATTAAGTCGAAATCTAACTTTTCAAAAGCCAAAATTTGGTAGAATTGAATTCTCTACAACATAGAACAATCAAAACATGGAAATGATGAAGTTTGATAGATCAAAACCCAAAAAAACTGAAAAGGAGAAAAACTTAGATCTACACAAAACTATCCATGGAAAACAAAAACTACAAGACCTAAACATGTAGAGAAAGAAGAGACAAACACAATAGACTAAAAATGAATGGGGATGCATGAAATCCTCCATGATTGTGCAAGATGTACTTGCCTCTCCAATGGGTGGGTGGGAGAGTAATGGAGGAAGAAGAAGAGTAATAGTGAAGTAAATGAAGAGAGAGAAAGGGGATGGGCTTTAAATGAAGGAGTGGTGGTAGGTGGGGAGTTGGGTTCATGAAGAACCAAGAAAAACCCGAAAACAAACCAATCTAGGCCGAACCCAATAACCAAAGCAGAAGGTAAAATGCAGAAAGTAAAATACAGAAAAATAATTAACGTGAAATTAAAAGAATTTAAATACAGAACAATACATGATAAATATTAAATAAATATGTATTCTGGGAACGGGAAGTGACAATACGTGACTTCCACATCTGGATGATATTTTAAGTTACGACATCTCACACACGGACACTTAATTTTGGAACCGTCCATGTACTGAGGGAACGTCTTGGCAAACTGCAGGAACTGTTGTACACCCTCTATGAATTCATCCCGTACACCGCACATGTCATCAGGATGACGGTTGTAGATCCACGAACGATTCCGCAGATAGTAATTCAGCTCCATATCCATTTGAGGATAATTCTGTAAGATAGATACAAGCACATCGTTGAAACACATGCATATGAATGTATTTATCCTCTTTATCCAAGAGATGAGTTAGAGGCTATTTATAGCATGTCAAAAAATAAAGTCTTGCATTGTCAAGTTAAAGGTTTAAATATGAAGACGTGATATATGTCAGTATTTTTCCCAATATTAATCCTAGTCTCTTTAGCATAGTGTTTAATCAATAAATTTGGTAGATTCGTGTCCATATCAAACATGGACATGGGCTTATGTATAAAGTTTAGCAAGCTCGGGCTTGGACCTTAGGGTGTAGCCCTTCGATAATGTATCACAAGAAGCTCTCAAGTCTCCATTTGAAGTCTAATAATGAACAATATATGTGATAGGGAGAACAAGTAAAAATGTAAAAACAGACAGATGTGTGATAACGAGAAACCTGTTAGACAAGTATACAAACAACAAGGATACTAGGATACTAGGATACTCTATTACAAGGATACTAGGATACTAGGATATTCGGTGTGTTAAACGTATCTATCTGATTTATATTTATAGATATCTACTATTTGGAATTACCTTAGCCATCTACCCTTTACTTACTCTCTAATGTCCTATACCATGCCATACCATATGCTACACACATGCATTACTCTCTAGACAGGGGCGGAGCCAGGATTTTGGAATAGGGTGGGCTAGCTAACAGACTAAATTTCGATGATTCAAAATTAGACAATAGAAAGAGGTGGGACTCAAACTGAAACACCAAGCAGTATAAACCGAGGATTAATGCTTAATCAAATTAGACAATAGAAAGAAAAATGTGCAAGTTCGTGTTCAGCCTAAAAAACAAAACGAATTCAATGAAAAGCCTTTCCATAGTCATTCCCACTAGTCCACAGGACCAAAATTGCTGCAAACAGAGCCAAGGAAGGCACATTCACAAAGTAAAAGTTTGGCATATAATTTCCACAGTAAAAATTTGGCATATAATTTCCACATTCACAAAGTAAAAGTTTGGCAAAATTGCTGCAAACAGAGCCTTTCCTCTCCATATAATTTCCACAGTTCAACATGAAATCATTTATATGTTTGCTTAAAGTTTGGCAAGCTCCAACATGACAGGAAGGCACATTCACAAAGTGAGTGAATATAAAATTTAAACAAATATGTATCAGTATTAGTCAAGTACTAAGGATCAACCTTAAACGAGCCACATAATTTGAGACGATAACATACACTATGCCGCATAATTAGTCAAGTACTAAGGATCAACCTTTAAGTTTTATGACAGCAAAGTGCACATAAAAGTAGTACAAAACAGTAAGCAGAGCTCCACTTAAGCATGACCTTCAAGAAAGATGCACTTTCCAACCAGTAAGCACATAAATTTACCAACCAGGCACATAAATTTACCAAAACAGTAAGCAGAGCTCAAATATAAAAGTAGTACAAAACAGTAAGCACATAAATTTACCAACCAGGCTCCTCTTGAAATCACCAAGCATGACCTTCAAGAAAGATGCACTTTCCAGAAGTGAAGTACCCATCAAGCTAGAAAAACTCTGCTCAAAGAAGAAGAAGAAGAGCAGCTGGTTATCAGTGTAATTTGAAGAAGACAGTAAGGCATAATGAACAAATACATGCAAACAAATCATTAATTTGAACAAATGCGTGTGCATTTATTGATGGTGAACAAAAAGAAACAAAAAAGAAGAAATATACCCTATCGAAGTTGCACTCTTCGGTTCTTTAGAGAATAGAATTCGTCTATGATAGAATCTGAGTCAATATCTTCAGTAATTTCTCGTTCAATGTAAATAACCATAGCATCGGCTAAGAACTCATCGTCCATTTTACTTCTCAGATTAGTTTTAATAAGCTTCATAGCTGAAAATGCTCGTTCTGTAGTTGCTGTGGACACAGGAAGAGTTAAAACAAGACGTATCAACTTGTCGATCAGATTGTAGTACTGTGACTTGTTTGTTTCAACTAATGACCGGCATAACTCAGAAATGGTTGATATATTTTGGAACTTCTCATGGTGAAGTACATCAACCTGATAATGCTCTAGCTGACATCTCAAATAATGCATATCTTGATCATTGAAATCAGCCGGGTAAAACTTCTCCGCAAGAGTGCACAGATGATAATTTGAAGTGATCATTTGGTTGTAAAGCATAGCTCAACTTAAGAATTTCTACTGCCTCATCATTGAATCTATTATTCAACTCTTCCAATTGAAAATCTATTGTAGAGTTGAATATATCAAAGTGATAGTGATGCTCAAATGTAACAGAATCTCGTTGCTGGCAAGAACGACCTCTAGCCCCTCTGTAACAAGCACTCATATTAGGTATATCAATGTCATATTTTTTGCAAACTGATTCCACATAACTAAGAAGACCACCAAAACCATCATCTCTTAAAGTTTGAAGCAATCTTTTAGTTGAGGATACTAGATCCATTGCATTCAAGATGTCCAAAGATTTTTGTTGTAAAGCCCGACAAAGCAAGTTTGTAATCCCCATGACTTTATGCATCAAGTACAATATGAATATGAAATCAAAAGACTTCATCACAAGCAAAGAACCAGCTGCTTCCCCACGCATAGAATTAGAGGATCCATCATTTACCATGCTTTCAAGCACTTTAATAGTTGCTTGATACATATCGATTAAGCTGCAAATAGAATCAAAATGAGAGCTCCATCGAGTAACAAGCACTCATATTAGGTATATCAATGTCATATTTTTTGCAAACTGATTCCACATAACTAAGAAGACCACCAAAACCATCATCTCTTAAAGTTTGAAGCAATCTTTTAGTTGAGGATACTAGATCCATTGCATTCAAGATGTCCAAAGATTTTTGTTGCTTGATACATATCGATTAAGCTGCAAATAGAATCAAAATGAGAGCTCCATCGAGTAACAAGCACTCATATTAGGTATATCAATGTCATATTTTTTGCAAACTGATTCCACATAACTAAGAAGACCACCAAAACCATCATCTCTTAAAGTTTGAAGCAATCTTTTAGTTGAGGATACTAGATCCATTGCATTCAAGATGTCCAAAGATTTTTGTTGTAAAGCCCGACAAAGCAAGTTTGTAATCCCCATGACTTTATGCATCAAGTACAATATGAATATGAAATCAAAAGAC
Source organism: Iris pallida (assembly GCA_029216955.1). Classification (NCBI taxonomy): domain Eukaryota; kingdom Viridiplantae; phylum Streptophyta; class Magnoliopsida; order Asparagales; family Iridaceae; genus Iris; species Iris pallida. The sequence continues at coordinate 4,308,301 of JANAVB010004399.1, forward strand.
TTCATCACAAGCAAAGAACCAGCTGCTTCCCCACGCATAGAATTAGAGGATCCATCATTTACCATGCTTTCAAGCAATTTAATAGTTGCTTGATACATATCGATTAAGCTGCAAATAGAATCAAAATGAGAGCTCCATCGAGTACTTCCAGCCCTTTGCAAACTACCAATCTGATTAGCCCCTCTACTAGTATCACGTTCACCGCTAGCCACCATATGTGCAATCTCAATAGCTTGAGCAGATTGTAACTCAGTATGACGCTTAGGAGAAGCACTAACAAGATTGACAATGGTAGTCAATTTCGAAAAGAATAGCCAAACTGAAGTCTCATTACTAGCTGCTGTAACTAGAGCTAGTTGTAGTCTATGTGCAAAACAATGAACAAAATATGCATATGGACAATCTCTAAGAAACAAGGCTTGTAATCCATTCCATGCTCCACGCATATTGCTAGCACCATCATATCCTTGCCCTCGCATATTGTGGATATGTAAGTCATATCGAGTAAGTACATCAGATATTTGTTTCTTCAGGGTTGAAGCAATGGTGTCCCCAACATGCACAATTTCAAAGAAACGCTCCTTTAGGATACCATGAACATCAACAAATCTTAGAACAATAGCCATCTGCTCTCTGTTTGACGCATCTCTGGCTTCATCAACCAAAATACAAAACTTTGCATCCCCAACTTCTTCACGAATTTTACTTCTCACCATGTTGGCCATGATATGCAAATTCTCTTTTTGAATAGTTGGTGAAGTATATTGTGCATTCTTTGGAGCTTTCTCCAATACAACATCATCAATGTTGACATTCAAACTCCCCATCAATTTTATCATCTCTATGAAGTTTCCACGATTATTAGAAGCCGGTGATTCATCATGACCTCTAAATGCACATGCTTGCAAACTGAGCCACCGAATACTAGCAATTGTCGTCTTAAGCCGTAAACGATTCTTCGAAACTTCTTCAGAAGATTGTGCATTAATCACTTTATCAATATGTTGAGTAACATTTGATAAATCTTCCATAGCTTTTATAGAATATCTATGGGTAGATGTGGGACCTCCCATATGTGTCAGAAACACACATCGAGTTCCCTCATTAACTCTCTTCCAATTTTTAAACCCTTCGACAGTCAATGTGCAATGGAGAGCATTATCATTTTCAAAAAGATAACATGGGAAACAAAATGCTGCATCCTTTGAAGGAGAGTACTCTAACCAAGGAAATTGTTGGAACCAAGAGTATTGAAATCGACGAGACTGTTTTCCGAACTCAGACGGTGGAAATGATGCCAATTTCGGCTGATATGGACCCATTTTGATATATGTCCGTCTGATTTCATCCCTATAATTAACAGGATGTCCACGTATCGGAATTCGTAAACCTGGGTCTCGTTCAAGAGAATTTAGATCAACTATTAACTCATCCCTATGATCAACACTTGGGGTTGAAATATTAACATTCGAAGGAGGTGGAAGACTTTCACTTCGGGATGTTTCACCCCTTGGTTTAAAGAATGAAAATAGGGTTTTCTTTCTCTTGCTTCCTTGATTTTCCATTAAGTCCTAATAAATAGTGAAGTAATTAACATCAAATCAAACATCAAAAATTTAGGGGTTTGTTTTACAAAAATTAGGAGGTTAGGGTTTTTACCGGAGCGGAGAAGACGGTCGGGCTGGTCCGGCTGGAGACGGACGGGGACTCGGGCTGGAGACGGTCGGGGGACGGGGAGAGCAGCCGATGGGTCCTATTAAATAGTGAATTAATTAAGATCAAAGCCTCATAAAATCAAAACAAAAAAAATTTGGGAATTAGGGTTTTAGAAAAAATTGAGGGCTAGAGTTTTACCAAAGTAAGACTACCGCTGCCTGTTGGATTGGAGAGGACGAGGGAAGGGAGGAGCAGCCACCGGCGCACCACCGGTCGGACTGGAAAGCAGCGGGGGAAGGGAATCAAGGGATGACTGCCGCTCAGGCCTTTCCTTGAAACTTTTCTTTTTTTTTTGACAAAGAGGGGTAGTTAAGTTTGCTGGAGACTGGAGTTGAGTGGAGACATTACAAGAGGCTTAAGTTTGCTGGAGACATTAGCTAGAGGGCTACCTGGGCTAGTTACTTGTCACAGATGGGCTTTACAAAAAAAAAAAAAAAAAAAATTAGCAAATTTTTTTTTGCACTGGGCTACAGCCCAGTGCACACATACAGTCCCTCCGCCCCTGTCTCTAGATTACCCATATTAAGTATACCTTTATGGTACCATATCATGATACCACACTATGTCCTTTACCCATATTTACATTTAGCCTATCCCTAAAACCTTAACACCCTTAATACCCTATACCAAGGATACTAGGATACTCTATTAGAGGCACTTACCTAAGGTATAACCCAACATCAATGGACATACCCTCTTAATACATACCCTATATGCATACAGGATATAGTACCCATGGTTGTCTATCCATGATGTTATACCTATATAGTCCTATAATTATCTATTTACCATAAATACATGCATTGCTATAGGCTATACCTATGGGGTTACCCTTACACCATTTTTATATCAATAATACTCATACTATAACTATATGTTACATAGATGCATATCCCGATCATCACAATATATATAGCTATAGCTAATACTTATAGGAATACCTTACCTTTCCTATATAGGTAAACCAAGTGCCCATCTCAAAATTACATAATATCACCCTCTTACCTATCATATACATTACAATACTCTACCACACATTACTGTCACATTGGGACTTTCTTCGATACTCTCATGATACTTACACCAAACCTTGTCCGAATTGGGTCAGTGTCGGTAAAGGCTGTGACTTGTAATTTTTTTTAATAATGACACCAAACAATGTAAAACCATATAACTTTATTTAATAATGATCTCGATTTTCCAATAATTTTTTTACTAGTTAGAATTTTTTACTTATTTGTTTTACATCAAATCTTTATTTTCTGTCAGAATTAAGTTTGTGTCGTGTCAGTGTATGTGTTCGTGTTTGTGTCGTGTCCATGTCAAATGGCTAGTAAAGAAATGGTTAGGGTTTACCTGATTTTGGGGGTGACCAAGGAAGGGGATGGCCGAGAGGAGGAGGAGGTCGGCGCGTGTAGGCGGTTGAGGAGGAGGGGGTCGGTGGAGGAGTAGTCCGGAGAGAAGGAGGAGCACGCAGCAATGGAGGAAAAGAAGGAGGAGGGCGGTCGGTGATGGAGGCGAGCGGCCGGCAAAGGAGGAGTAGGAGGAGGAGCTCGGTGGAGGCGGAGGAGCGGTGGAGGAGGAGGAGGGGGCGACGAAGTAGCACAGGGGGTCGTCGGCGTGTGGGGGGGGGGGAACGAAATATTTTTGGGAAATTTTCGAGTGAGAATGGAGGGAAAGGAAAACTCGATCGATAAATTAGAAATAAATTAGCGACGTCATAGTAAGACGTCGCTAAACGTCGCTGTATTCTAAAAAATTAGCGACGTCTTACATTGACGTCGCTAATAGTCGCTGATAATAAAATCATAGCGACGTCCACCGACTTTTCTGCGACAAAAAATTTTGTTATACAAAATGTAGTCGCAATATGTCGCTGATAGTCGCTAATAGTGACGTATTACGACGTAAACTTTTTACGTCGCTAAGTTGCAAAATTATAGCGACGTTTTGATTAAGCGTTGCTAATTGCGTCATTGATATGACTTATTTTGGTAGTGTTTCTTGGAAGACTTTCTTCATCCGAAGGTGGAGGACTTTTATTTATAGGAGAAGAACTTGTTGGAGTTGCTGATGGAGATGCGATCGATGTCGAAGATGTTGGTTGAGTCACCACTTCATCACTTGAAAGATGTGGTATGGATGAGTTTTGCCTTTCACCAATCTTCTGCACCTGTTGATTAACATTCCATCCAACTAGCATTTTATAGCATGTCTACTTTGTTTTTCAACAAATGCCTTAAACTCTTGAAACTTAGCAAAAGCCCCAGACTTTTTGTTATAAAATATACTCAACTCATTCGAAAAAAATCATCAATAAAGAGCAAAAAAAAATATCTATTCTTATTTAATGATAAAGTCTGCATTGGACCACAAATATCAGCATGAATAAGTTCTAGAGGCTTAGTAGATCTCTATGATTTTACAACAGAAAAAAAAAATTAACGATGTTGTTTCCCATAAATACAACCTCTACAAACAGTATCAACACATTCAATTCCTTGTAAGCCTAGATATTCAATTATTTTCAAAGATAATACATGCTTGACTATGTCTAAAAATTGTCTAAAAATTCTAATATGCCAATGTTGAAGATTCTTATAGCTAAAAACAAAATGTTTCCTCTTGAAATTGCATGTCTCGATGCTTATGCCTTTAGTATCTAATGTAAAGAATGAATCTCGGCTATGGCATTTGCATTATTTACATTTCAATGGCTTAAAGTTGTTAAGTCAAAAACGGATGGTTCTAGGCTTACAAGGAATTGAATGTGCTGATACTTTTTGTGAAGGTTGTATTTATGGGAAATAACATCGTTCATCTTTTCCTGTTGTAAAATCATGGAGATCTACTAAGCCTCTAGAACTTACTCATACTGATATTTGTGGTCCAATGCAGACTTTATCATTAAATAAGAATATATTTTTTTGCTATTTATTCATGATTTTTCTCGAATGAGTTGGGTACATTTTATAACAAAAAAGTCCGAAGTATTTTCTAAGTTTCAAGAGTTTAAGGCATTTGTTGAAAAACAATGTGGACATGCTATAACAGTCCTCAAAACTGATAGAGAAGGAGAATTTCTATCGACTGAATTTTACATTTTTTTGTAAGAAAAATAGTATATGCAGGGAGCTTACAGTAAAGTACATACCTGAACAAAATGGAGTCGCCGAGAGAAAGAATATAACTACTGTAGAGATGGCCCGGAGCATGCTGAAAGAAAAGAATCTTTCTAATAGTTTTTGCGTGGAAAAGTTGTGGCAACTTCAGTATATTTTCTAAATCGCTCGCCAACGAAAACTGTACAAAAAATGACATCATATGAAGATGGTTTGGAAGAAAACCAGAAGTGAGTCATCTCAAGGTATTTGGTTATATTGCGTATACATTTGTTCACCCCCAAATTCATAGAAAGATGATAAAAGTGAAAAATACATTCTTCTTGGCTATAATATTGAATCAAAAGCATATCGATTGTATAATCCGACAACCAAGAAGTTAATTATTAGTAGAGATGTAATATTTGATGAAATTGCTAGTTGGACGTGGAATGATAGTCAACAAATGCAGAAGATTAGTGAAGGGCAAAACTCATCCATACCACATCTTTCGAGTGATGAAGTGGTGACTCAACCAACATCTTCGACATCGATCACATCTCCATCAGCAACTCCGACCAGTTCTTCTCTTATAAATAGAAGTCCTCCACCTTCGGATGAAAAAAGTCCTCCAAGAAAGGTAAAATCCTTGTCAGAGATTTATGCATCATGTCAATTTGTTTTAATGGTTGTAGAGCCAATTTGCTATGAAAAAACATGTGAAAAAGAGGAATATGAGACTTCCATGAAAGAAGAAATTACCGCAATTGATAATAACTAAACATGGGAATTGACATATTTGCCCCTAGGGAAAGATGCAATCAGGGTAAAATGGGTATACAAGGTAAAATATGACGGAGAAGGTAATGTGAAAAGGTATAAAGCACGTCTAATTGCTAAGGGGTATGTGCAAGTCTATGGTATAGATTTTTATAAAAAAATTTCACCGGCTGCTCGTTTAGAAACTGTTAGGCTAATTTTAGCTTTTGTAGCTCGAAAAAGATGGGATGTTTTTCAATTTGATGCCAAATCTGCATTTCTAAATGGATATTCGAATGAGGATGTCTATGTTGAGTAGCCACAAGGATTTGTGATCAAAGGAATGGAGGAGAAAGTTTATAAACTCAAGAAGGCACTATATGGGCTGAAACAAGCACCACGGGCATGGTATAGTCGTCTTAACTCTTATCTTCATAAAAATGGATTTCATAGAAGTGATAATGAACCTATGCTATTTGTGAAGACACAAGGTAAAGATAAAATACCTATTGGTTTTGTATATATTGATGACATAATCTATACATATTGGTTTTGTATATGTGGATGACATAATCTACACGGATTCTTTTTTGTCTCTTATTGAGGACTATAGGACCATTATGATAAATGAATTTGAAATGTCGGATCTTGGATTGTTACAATATTTTCTTGGTCTTCAAGTCCAACAGACAACAAATGGTATTTTTGTCTCTCAAAAGAGGTATGCTTTCAACCTTATCAATAAATTTCATATGCAAAATTGTAAAGGTTGTTCAACCCCAATGAATGCAAATGAGAAGCTGGTTCTAAAAGATGGCACAGAAAAGTCTGATACAAAATACTTTAGAGGGCTTGTTAGTAGACTAATGTTCTTGACTCATTCTCGACCTGACATTGTGTTTGCAGTAAGTTTGATATCAAGGTTCATGCACAATCCTTCCAAACATCATCTTAGAGCAGCAAAATGTATTCTCCGCTAAATTTGAGAAACCACGAACTATAAAATTTGATATTATCCTTCCTCTCATTTTAATTTAGTTGGTTTTACTGCCAGTGATTGGGCAGGTTCCTTAGACGACATGAATAGTACAAGTGGATTTATTTTCAACGTTGGTTTGGGTGTGCTTTCATGAATGTCAAAGAAGCAAGAAAGTACCGTAGTATCCTCTTCAGAAGCTAAGTATGTTGCTGCGACATCAACCATTTATCAAGCTACGTGGATGAGAAGAATCATGGAGGATTTGTTCGAGATTCAGACATCTCCAACACTTGTATACTGTGACAACAAAGTAGTAATATGTATGGCAAAGAATCCATCATTCCGTAGCAGGACAAAATATATTGAGCTTCGTTACCATTTCATACGTGAAGCTGTTACAAAAGGAGTCATTCAGCTGAAGTTATGTTCTACAAATGATCAAATTATCGATGGATTCAGTGAGGCATTATCCTACGAAAATTTCTTCAAATTCAAAAATATTCTTGGTGTTGTAGATTTTGAATAAGAGGAAGTGTTGGAGAATGATTCAAACATCCAACGTTTCACTCAGTATGACTGAGTTGTGAGGCTTTGTGAGCGGTTACTAATATGTAGGGAAGTCATGAGCCATGACCTGGTGAGTTCCTCCCTTCTTTTTTGCTTTTTTTTTGTTCTTTTACCTATTTAAAGCACAGTACTCTGAATGAATTAATCACTGAACGTTTTGAAGCACAGTTTGCTCTTGCCGTTTTGTTGCTAGTTCTGCCATTCTTTGTTGTTTTAACATTGGCTACCACACTAATATGAATGATACTCTGCCATAACTCTTCCATTTTCCTCCTATCGTTATGACCATATACTGCGCTATATATAAATTGAAATCCTCCTCTATTAGAGTGAATACAATTGCTATCATCTGTTCAGAACAAAGTACCATATGTCCAAACCACACCCTACTATCCCACGTAACCCAGATCTGTGCCACATCGTAGACATCCAAATTATTCACCTGATCCCAGTTTAATAGGGTCCTACTTTTAATCTTCCTCATAGACTAAATTTCCGTCTCTAATAATGAAGTGATCGAACTTTGAACCTTCTTCGCTATATATATATATATATATATATATATATATATATATATATATATATATATATATATATATATATATATATACCGCCAATGACCGCTAGCCCCAAGTGGTTAGTGTGGAGGCATGCGGCTTGTGGGCGGAGTTCGAATCCCAGTAGGAGCGATTTCGGAAACTAATTACCATTTTCCTATATATAGTGTGGAGGCATGCGGCCCTTGTGGGCGGAGTTCGAATCCCAGTAGGAGCGATTTCGGAAACTAATTACCATTTTCCTATATATATATATATATATATATATATATATATATATATATATAGAATCCCCTAATGTCTGAAGAAATTCACCTTTGTAGTAAGCTTGCGGACACCAAGGCTCCCAGACTTACTTCCAGCTTTTCTTGTACCGATTGGCTTCTTCACAGAACTAATAACTGTTGAATGGATAGGAGCTTTAGGCGACTTGGTAACCGCGGGGGTTTCAAGCTTGACAATGGAACTTTCCTTTGGGTTTTCTGAAAGCTTCAACTGAGGAAGACCATTAGCCATATCTGGAGTCTGAGATGATGCAATAGGTGAAGAAGGCAAGATGTTATCATCCGCCAAGCTTTTAGTAACTTCTTTCGAAAGTAGCTGTCTATATAACTCAGCAGCTCTTGATGTATACTTCGCTTCAATTTTTCCTCCATCTGTCCATCCATGTTGCTTAAAGAAAACCTGTGCTCGACTGTTACCACCAAATGTCATCATCTTCAGCTGCTCTGGAGACCATGAGTCCAAATTGGTAGACCTGGAAGTCAAAAGTGAAACTGTCAACATAGCATCATCTGGGACTTGTATCTAAAATTTGACACAACATGGTTACGTTATTAATATCGTATAGAATATATGCAAAGTTGACACATAACTAATAACCTCAAATAGAATCAATGCTAACTTGACACATAATGATGCACTTACAAATCATAATGGCAAGTCACACAATGAAATGTTATATCTATTCTGATTTCCGACTCATTATAAACTCGCCTATGCTTTTCTTAATTTCTTACTGTTTACACTGCAAATCCAAGATCAAACAAAGGGTGATGGTTGTGTTACTTGTTGACAACCAGCATAAAACTTTGTCATATGAATTCTTATATAGATAATAGGAATATAGTTAAAAAATAATCTACAGAGGTAAGTAAGAATATAGGTAAAAATGATAATCTATATTAAGATATAACATTTTTACTAAATTATACAGAGCACAGGTTTGTTTACTAGTGTGCGTGGGTGCGCGCGCACGCGTGTGCATGTATGTTAATTATTGAATACTGAGCAACTAGAACACCTCTCTCATGGATTAAAGTATCGGTCGATACCGATCCGATACGGCTGATACCGATACGATTTGGCATGTCCCGATCCGATACCGACCAATATCCGATACTGACCGATACCGACATTGGGGATCTCTTTTTCAGTCAATTCGCCAAAGATAATTAAACAAAAAAGACAAATCAGCAAGGATTTAAAGTATAATAAGGTTGTAAAAGCATGTAAAAGAAGAAAATCAATCTATTGTCTATAAACCAATCGGTAAGGGTGACTACTATTTCATTTAATTTCAAAACTACTAAAAAATAACATTGAAAATACTTAAAATTATGCCTAAATGTATAAAATATATGTTTTTAAATGTAAATAATTTATTAATAACTATTTATTTTCCGATACCAAAAAAATCCGATACTCCGATCCGAAACCGCCGATACTACCGATATCGCCGATACCAATACTCATAGAGATAGTCCGATAACGATGCTGTGAACCTTATCTCTACTACTAAACTGATTGAAAAGGACAATAAAAAGTGGACCAAGAATTATTTTCAAGACCATTTTTAAGGGAAAAAAATGAAAAGCAAAACCCAGATATCACACCCAGGCACCCCTTTACTATAGATTCTCTACTACTTATATCATTGATTGAATATTGAGTAACTAGAATGTATCCATTCTCTACTACTACTCAACTGATTCAAAGGGACGCACAGCAGAAAAAGTGGTCGAAGAATTATTTTCAAAAACGTTTTTTTAAGAAAAAATGAAAAGCAAAACCCACATATAACACCCATCCACCCATATCCTACTTTCATCACCATAAATAGTCTCCTCTCCAAGGTATTTTGACCCTTCGTCATCCGTAGGTATCTCTCCCATTGCCTAGTCACTTCGTTTATATTCATGAACCATGTTCCTCACCTCCATCATCGACATGGAACCCGACCAGAACAAGTCCAAGTTTTGGGGACCATGACAAAATTTAAAATAGTGTCCCTTTTTTTAGAAAAAAAAACTATTAAAAAAGTAGGTTTCACTAGGCTTTGAACGCATGACCTTTTACAAAGTAGCTTTAAGTGAAAACAAACTACACTAAGAGCATCTCCAACCCTATTGTCTTGTTAAGTGTTGTGAGTCTTAGGTGGCTCCCATGTGGCATGAGCCACAAGACAATGTCTTGTTTATGTGGCAAAATTATATCTCAAAAGACAATGAGATAGAAAAACTCTCTCCAATGCAAAAGTATTGAGAAGACAATAAAAAGTATTTTTTCCAACTTCCAAGGCAACTTTTAAGACAACTACTCATCTTCTTTCTTTTTTCTAATATTTTTTATTCATAATTGATGACATGGAAGAGAAGACATTGTCAAGTGCATTGTCTAGAACAAGACAATCAACTTCACAATGTCTTCTTAAATTTTTGCCACATAAGCTTCACAATTGACTTGACAATTGCATTGGAGAAGAACTTTTGAATAAAATTTTGTCATTCCTATGTGGCATTAACTTTTTTCCAAAGTCACAATAGGGTTGGAGATGCTCTAAGTATGTCCGTTGGGGTGTAGCCCGTTGGGTACACTTGTGGGTCCCGTGGGGATGGGCAAGGTTCGAATCCCCTTGCGTTGCTCGCCGGCCCAGAGAAAAGGACACCTAAAACAAAAACTACACTAAGTACATTACTTAGCCCACGATCCCAGCTGATAATACTTCATAGGAGATTTGATATCATCAAGATGCCTGAACATTCTTGCCAGCAAGAATTGTGATGCATATTTTCTCTACAAAAAGGACAATGTGTTTGGGAAAAAAGGGTGTACTTTCTGGATGACGAGGAACATGCTGATCCTGGGAATGAAGCCCTAAAATTTGGTCTTTTCTCCAAGACGAAATTGTCACCTGACGAAGCTGATGTGGACGCCGAGGCTCCGATGGACTGCCGAGCAGTCGATGCAGAGGAAGATCCCGTACGTCACCGACGCCCACGTCGGGTTCCTCGCGTTGCAATCGAAGCACATCTGCAACCAAAAAAACAAAACAAAAACAACCCAAAGATCCATGCGGAGACCGATCAGATCTCGGAATTCCAAACTTCCAGATCCACAAACCCCCTGAACCGGAACCCTAACGGAGTGTTGGATCGATCACCTTGTTCTCCGACCGAGACCTGAGCTTCCTGAACACCGCGTTCTTGTCGGAGAGGCCGCCGGACGCGGAGCACCGGAGCAGAATTTGTTTATTTGTTTATAGGCTTTTTTGCGGTTTTTTTTACCCGAGAGGAGGAAAGAGAGTTGTCGAGCGGAATTCCTCCTCGAGGGAGAGAATGAACCAAAAATATGAAGAAATGGACCGATTAATAGAAAGAGACTTTTACATTTTAGCCCTTTAACTTTACATAATTGTCTCAGTTTGATTTCATCCTGCTAAATCACTTGGGCTATCTATAATTTGAATTTCTAAAACAGAAAATTTTACAGGGATGAAGTTTGTGGTATTTACGCAAAAAGGGATAAGTTTAGAAAAATTACGAAGAAGAGAATGGCGCCCAAAAAAATAAAATTCCTGGCGCCATCCCGCCCAACATATGGTCCAACCCCCCCCCCCCGGCGCCATTACTAATGTCGTCCCACTTCGTTCATTTTTTTTTCAATCCACCCGACGCAATCTAAGATGTCGTCCAAGAACGCAACGTTCGTTTTTTTACAACGGTTATATTTCTATCCGTTTGAGAGTGAACCTATATAAATGGTAGATGTGAGTAGACCTGTCAATGGATAGTCGAAAATTCGAATCCGATCCGATTACGTATCTGAACTTTCGGATATTTTTCGAAATTTCGGATATCGGATTCGGATATCCGAATATTTTTCGGATATTATCCATTTTCGGATACGAATTCGGATATTAAGGTATTCGAATCCGTTAATATCCGATCCGACTTTAAATTGCAAATTTCGGATATCGAATTCGGATATCGGATTCGGATATCCAAAATTTTATATATATTATAGTATAATGTATATGTAATATATATTAATTAATAGAGAAGATTAAAGTATTTTATTCTCAACTAACTTTTACATAAAATAATTATAATATAATTTATATATAATAGTAATATATATTAATTACAATTTACAACCTAAGAAGAAATGACTCAAATATGTAGAGAAATTGAATTTGGTTTTCGGATATTCGGATAATAACTAAATTTTTAATATTTCGGATTTCGGATATTCGGATACTAGCATTCGAATTTTTTAGCTAATCGGATCGGATATTATCCGATATCCGTTAAACTAGACGGATACGAATTCGGAGTGTCAAAAGAGATATCCGTTCGGATATCGGATCGGATTCGGATATTACAAAAAAAATTCGGATACGGATATTGTCATGTCCGTACCGGTAAGCATCCGTTGACACCCCTAGAAGTGAGAGAGTCTCATTCAAACTTTCTATTTTCCTTCACTCTACATGTTCATTAATACCCCAGATTAGAAGTTCTACATTTTTTCCAATATGGATCAAAGCCAAAGAATATTGTGCTCACATGGAGGTACAGTAAATGGGCTATCATACGAAAGAGGTTTTACGCAACTTCTTATAATCGATCGTAGTAGTACATTAGATAGTTACTCTGATTATTGACAGTTTTTCTATTCGATATGAATTTATATTAAGGCATGTTTTCGTTTCTCATTGTTTGTTAATAGATTATGAACAAGCATGAAATTTTGTTCTTGAAGTTAATTTGCAATTGCCGTTTATAAGTATTTTTGTTACTCAAGTTGCACCAACGCTTGAAATTTGTTCACGTCCACGTGTTTCTAATTATCAAGTTGGTGCTAGTTCTTCTCGACAGCTTCCAGCTCATGAAGAAGAACATGCAGTAGATGTAGCTAGTAATGATGATTTTGATGATTTTCAAACTATTGAAAATAGTGATAATTTAATAAAAAATTTAGATGATGATTTTGATGATGTTGTTAGTAATGCTACCACTCATGAATTATTTGTCGGACAATAATTTGCTAGCCGTTCTGAGTTTAAAAATTTTGTAAGTAATATAGCAATTGAATACAACTTTACATGTTCAACTAGTGATATGAACAATTCGAAGGAAATTATTTATACTTGTGATCAAACAACTTGTAATTGGAGAGTATATGCTAGACCCCTTGGTATAGGAGAAATATTTGTCATTAGTACATTAGAAAGTCGACATTCTTGTTTAAGTGGACTGACAACATGCAGTCATCCATTAGCTACTACTAAATGGATTAAAAATAAGATTATTGATATAATTAGGGATAATCAGTCGTATAGTCCGTCACATGTAGTAAAGGATATACGTAGAGAACATCGGATAGAAATTTCTTATGTCAAAGCTTAGAGAGCTCGAGAGGTGGCATTAGCTGAAATAAATGGTGGTTATGTCGATGCGTATGCTAGTCTTGAAGAGTATAATTTAAGAATTATGGAGACAAATCCAGGCAGCAGAGTCTGTATAAAGACAACTAAAAATAATAGTTTTGAAAGAATTTTTATTTGTTTCAAAGCATGTATTGACGGGTTTTTTAGGAGGTTGTTTACCGGTTATTAGTATCGATACCACATTTCTTTCATCTAGATACCAAGGTATATTATTTATTGTTTGTGCTCATGATCCTAATTATCAAATATATCCAATTGCTTATGCGGTTGCTGAAGGTAAAAATACCATTCATGGATATGGTTTCTAAACAGTTTAAGAATTACTTTCGAACGATATTTAGATGATTGGAGTATATTTTCATTTATATATGATAAGAAGCAGCTAATAAATGTTATGCGTGTTATTTTTCTAGAATCACCACACTTTTTCTGTATTCAACATTTTAAACAAATTTAAAATCTGTTACCAAGATTAAAAATTTTTATTGAATGTTAGACTCTCTCGCTAGATCGTACAACAAAACAGATGCTGATTATATATTTGAAATCATTAAAGCCGAAAACATTGACATGTTTAACTGGCTTGTTGGGGTGAATGATTAAAATCGTAGTTTTGAACACTGGATAGCTGCTTATTCTCCTCGTGCTAGATTAGATATTCATATTTCTAATCTGACAGAATGTTTCAATAACTGGGTAAAAATTTACGTGATAAACCAATAACAACGCTACTTGATGGCATTAGAGCGAAGATTATAATGTTTCAAGGGAAGAATAGACACCACGTTCAAAAACTAGAAATAGAGTTTTGTCCGAGAATGATGAAAACTATGGCAAGTATAAATAAACAAAATATTATGTGCAAATGTTACGCATTGATAGTCGCCTATTTGAAATGTTAGATTATAAAACAAGAAGAACCTATTTAGTACGCTTGAACGAGAGCTATTGTTCATGTTTAAGGTGGTATCATACACTTATACCATATATACATGCATGTTATGCTTATAATTATTCCAATAACAGTATTAAAAAAATTTATTCTTTAATATTTTCTACTGACAAGTTGAAAAGTGTATATATGCCGCACATGGAACCAATTCCAGTGCCCTACGAGCTTGAAAATACTTTGATACGAGGACCAATTGGACTACCAGATATTAGACACAAAGCTGGAAGACCAAAGAAAAAGCGCATCCCATCAAACAATGAATCTACAAGAGATTTACGTTGCAGTAACTGTCATGGAGTTAGACACAACAGAAGAAAATGTATTAGTCAACCTATGTAGTAACTGATGCATTCAAGTGGATAAAATGTGATTTTTTTTAGAAAAATGTTCAAGTTGATAAACAAAAATGTACTCAAATGACAAACAGAAATATTCAAATTGATAATAAAAAATTTTATTTTACATATTGAAAATGAAAATGTAGTCAGCTATTTTTTCTTATTCACCCAACGGTCATAACTTTTCCAAAGAGTTCTTCTAAGGCCAGCACTATGACTCGGTGGTCGATGGCGCTCTGGTGCTGGGGCATCCTCCGGTTCTGGATCCAAAACTGGACTATCGAGCTCCTGAGTTGGCCTTGGAGTCAAATTCCGTGGGTCTCTTGAGTTGGCATGGGAACTGATGGAGTCGACAACAACTGTGTATATTGTTACATATCCCTGAACCAATCTGTAAGAGTAGGTTGGGACCTGCTCTCGCTAGCATGACCAAATGTTCCCTCGCCAGCATAATAAGATGTTCCCTCGCCAGCATGATAAGATGTTCCCTCTCCATAAATATACGTAGGCTCTGTTACATATATATGGTGCTCCCCACCAACGTCTGTAGGTAATATCACCTAACCCTGTATCATTTGAACCTAATATATAAGCCAAACAATTACAAACTTGAATAGAACTAAGACATAAGATTTAAACTTACAGTCTACCGAGGATTGAACGTGTCGTGACATGTTCAATATACTATATTGATCGTATCTCGCAGCCCATTCATGGAGAAAATCTTGAATTCTAGGAAGGCGTCCACTTTTGCCATGACTTATATTGGCGGAAGCATCAGGAATAATTTGTACGAACCCAAACTGTCAAAGAACACGATCCGCTGGGTGGTACATAGTCCGATAATCATATAAGATGATAAAATTATAATGACTATTGGAATACGATATCCTTTGAATGTCGGGAGCATCAGAACGTATAATATACGGCATCCATGTAACCTATTTGAGATATTATCAAGTCAATAAAGGAACATAAGTTAAAATAAATAGAAATATAAAATTATTCTTACCTCTGAATGTGTTAGAGAGTCAAATTATGTTCGATAAATCGAGATAACTGGATGTTCACAATGTGCCTGGTCCACCACATCAGTCGTCCAACGTCTATCTACTGGAAAGATACATACTTCACGACTAATACCGGTCACCGGTCTACCAATCATAAAATGCGCATATGCCCAAATATGCCAACACTGCGACTCCCTATGCATTCCGTATCGGTTGAATCCAAATTTTAGAAAAAAGAAAGAAGACGAACAGTAATCCTACATGCAGTTGCATTCGGAAAGAGAAATGAACCACATAGAGCGAGTAGATACGCCCTTATGCAACAAATAATCTGAACACGTATAGTACTATGAGATCCATATTCTAAATATAAATATATAAATAAATGAGTTAAACTAAATACCCGCTCTTCGTCTATGTTAACTGGACCGTCAATAGCACGGTCAAGATCCATGAAGTTTTCATGCAACCAGTTTATATTGACGTCGGATATTATGTTTGTATCTTCTAGCGGATCAAAACCAAGATAACGTCTAATTATACCAGCAGCGCTTGATTGATTTTCAAAAAATATATGATCACTTATAATTTTAAATTAGATTTCTAGATAAACTATATAAAATTT
Source organism: Iris pallida (assembly GCA_029216955.1). Classification (NCBI taxonomy): domain Eukaryota; kingdom Viridiplantae; phylum Streptophyta; class Magnoliopsida; order Asparagales; family Iridaceae; genus Iris; species Iris pallida. The sequence continues at coordinate 4,324,636 of JANAVB010004399.1, forward strand.
TCTAAACGAAATAATATTTAAGCAATTATTTTACCTGTAATAGGTAATCCTAAAAGGTTGACTACATCCAGTAGAGTAACAGTCATATCTTCTACCGGCAACTGGAAAGTGTTGCGTTGGGGCCACCAACGCTCAGCCAAAGAAAACAATAATCCCTGTTGTGTACCAAGAATCGTAGCTCATCTATATATCGAAAACCAAATACATCAACTATGCCCTTTTGGTACATAGTTAACTCCCATGTGGCGTAGTTTGATGCGTAACGTCATTGTCCACGTTCACATAACCGTACATTGGGCTTATAATCAAATAACTACAAATGTAAATGAAGTGTATAAATCAACTCAGTTAAAAAATAGAATAAAATAACAAATAAATATTAATTTTTAAAAAATTACCTCTCCTGTAAATACCAGTCGAGATATGTGATTTTTTCGTTCTTGTATCTCTCTTTCAGTCGTCGGTCCGCCAGAAATACGACCATCATTTCTTGCATCCATCCTCTTTCTCTCTTTTTTCTTTGAAAACTTGAGTGAATATGGTGAATTTTATCTCAACTTCTACGACATATATATAACTTCAACCGAAGGACCACAATTCAAACCACACACAATCTAAACCACACATATTTATTAAGTCAACCACATTCCTTCATTTTTTCTCAATTCGAACCCCAATCCGAACCCCAAAGCCTCTGTAAGCCCCTGTTTTTCAAATTTAGTTTTATTAGTGCTAATTAAATTTTTATGTCATTTATAGCCTTAAATAATTATTAGGAAATTTTTAGGAATTTTTTAGAAATTTTAAAAGATTTTAAATGATTTTTATATATTAAGAATATCATTTTATAATTTATTCAAATGTTTTAATATCACTTTGCAATTATTAGAATTATTTTAATACAGTTTTGTAATTATTTAAGTTACTTTTATATCAGTTTGCAATTCCTTAAATGTTTTAAATTAGGGAATGCAAATACTATTTTGCATTTACTCACCATTAAAGCCTTTATGTAATTTCCTAATCTAAGGGGACCTAACTGCTAATTACCCAACCCCCCCCCCCACCCGAGCAGCTCTCCCTCTCTCTCTCCTCTCACCCGCTCCCGTTGACCCCTGCCCCGACCGACTCACCGCCCTGCCCCCGCCTTTCCCGGCTGACCCCACCGACCTCAACCCCCCTATTTAAACCCCCTCTCCCCCCCTGACCAAACCCTAACCCTAAACTCTCCCCACAGCAACCGACAACCCCGTTCTTCCCCGACGAACACCCAAAACCCTAACCCTACTCCGGCGAACGCTGCCCAGCCCCACCGTCGACCTTCACCGCCAACCACCACCACCATTCGACGTGCCCCGACGAGACGCGTCGATCGCTACCGCTCCGCCACCGTCCCGACCGCTCCTCCGCCGTCCACGACCGTCGAACCCCCCCCAGATCTGGACACGTGAGTATTTGTGTCATACTGTGTCGTGCGTGTCTCGTACGCATGTATGTTGTTCGTCGTGTCCTGGTGAGCATAGGTGTGGAACTGGACACGCGAGATTGAACTCGTGCGTGTCGTACAGGCCTAGGACATGAGAATACCTGTGTCCTTAACTGTCAGGACACAGGATGGTTTTTATATTTTTTTTATGTGTAATCTAACCTAAATGAAATAAAAGAAACAAAACCCTATTCCTAACAGTCGGGCCAACTGGCCCACTGGCCAACGCACAATAAATAAACCCCTCTCCCCCCCTCCCGCTCTGTTGGCTCGAGTTCGAGCCCCCTTTCTGTTCTCTTTTTCTGTTTTCTTTTTTCTTTTCTTTTTCCTTTTGTTTTGTATATATATTTATATATATATGTATATGTATATATGTATTAATGTATGTATATATATATGTATACTGTTTTTAACAGTATTTTATATATATGTATATATACTTTATAGTTAGTAAATTTTATGTATATATGTTTGTATATATGTATATATTTTTTTATGTGTATATATATTTTTATGTGTATATATATTATATATATATACACTTTATAAATAAGAATTTTCTTGTATATATATATATATATATTTGTATATATATATAGATACTTTACAAATAAGTATTTTCCCTATACATAGATATATGTACTTTCAACATAGTATGTATATATTTATTTTGAACTTTATTTAAATATTAATATTATTTTTGTACTTTTACCAAGTTATATTTTTATTGTATTTAAATTACTGCAACCATTTGGTATCCAAGCCTAGCATGGGTATTTGGGCTCAAATGTGTTTCCACACATTCAAGACCTGTACAAGTCATATTGGACTTGATTCATGGCCTTGGGTCCTGTATTTGAACTTTGGTTCAAATTATATACATGGACAAAATACGCAGATAATTAATTATTGTGTACAATGCTGTTTTTTATTTTTCTAAAAATACCTAAAGTACTGCAAAAATTGTGGAAAAATAGTATTTAGATACTATGTTAAGTTAGCTAATTTAGTATAATTTTTGTAGTATTTAATTTACTGTTTTGCCACTAGTTTGGCATATGAAACCAAAACTCATTTTCTGTACACTTAGGAAAACTGATTTTTATAAAATATTTGTACTGGTTAATAAATTCCAGAAAAATTATAATAAATTTCTATGATTAACAAGGATCACTTTGATACTTTACTTTAAACAAAACTAGGCTTTTTGTCTATCTCTAAAATTGTTAGAACACAATGATCTTTTGATTTATTTATTGATTAATTACGACTTGTAGCTTTTTGTGTTATTTGGAGTTTTAGTCGTGTTAAACCCCATCCCTCACTAGTGTAAAGACCCTAGAAAGTTAGTTAACATAGTGTGTCACCCCACATTGATCTCCTATGTCGAAGTCATTATTTTGGCTAGGTGCCCAATCACAAGTCGTGTTTCACCAATTAGTGTCCTAGTGTTTTAGCTTAGTGTAAAACTAAGTTATTGTATTTGACTTCTACAGCGACGAGTTACTGGACATCCATAGCACTGTTATCGCAGCTTGTTTTATTTTGCTTTGCTAGAGGCAAGTACTTTCTACGAACTTTACATGTTGTTACATAAATGAACTGCAAAACCCACCATGTTAAATGCTGATCCTTGGGGTAGCAAGTTAAAACGTCACATGTTGTACTTTCCATTACTACCATGCTTAGAACAGCCTTGATGTATCTCTCACATGATTAGGATATGGGTTATGGGAAAACTGTTAGTAACGTACGTGATCATGCCCCTTACTCGTACGTACGTACCGAGCAAGGTTGACATTTTATGTATACCTTGTCGTAGGCGCACCAGCTGTATTTGTACGCATGTACATCTATCGCTTGCTTTACTTGTACGTATGTACATTTTATTTACATTGTACCTCAGTACATTGTACATCTATTGACCGATCACGTACTTGCTACAGTTTTAAACATTACATACACGTTTGTCTATATGACATATGTGTCCTTGCCATGATAGACTATGTGATGCCATGCTTTCCAGTTATTTACTCTTATGTTCATTCCCATGTTTCATATGCTAGTTTGCTAGATTTAGTACTTGCTCCCGTCCTGACAGGATAACGTTGTAGGTGTCCTTACTGAGGAGGAGTTACTCTGCGACACATATTATGGGATTACTGCCGAGGACCCGGCTCTGCTTTACGAGGATGATCCTGCGGGGAACCTCGCCTAGTTGTCTTTTGTTTACTTAGACTTTTGAGAGTAGACATGTATTAGACTATATCATTTTGTAACTGGATATGTATCCAGTTTTACATTTCAGTTTACTTGTACTTGGACATTTTACTATATACGACGACTTTTGTGTTTGGAGCATTTATGATTCTTCTTCACTTATAGAATTGTTAGTACATTTAGTCTTATCCTGTTGTCTTTAGAACAGCTTACTACATTTTATCTCAACGTAGGCTGGACATGACTCGGCCTGGCCCAACAATTTGGGTAGCGGATCGTGACATGTTTTTAGTGGTGGCCCATGCAGGTCCTGACTAAACTGTTTGGTTACGTTATTGTACCAAGCATGCCTGCAATTAGGAACTTAAGGTAATTAGACAACATTAGGAAAGACGCTTAGAACACCTAGAGGAATGCTAGGATTGCAACATAGAAAATATATCACATGTTTGCTATTATAATTAGATTTTCTTGTATATGATTGCTTACTTTAAAACAAGTCCTTATAAGTCTTTTTATGTGTAATTTAGATGGTGCTTACTCGTTCATCCCAGTATGTTACCCCCGAGAATGGGGCCCTCCATATCCAGTTAGCTGACCCGTTGACTGATACACCTCCACCTACCATATTCCCCCACTCCACAGATCCACAGACCCAGATACCACCTTCCACATCCCAGGCCCGGCAGGACCCGATACTTCCACCACCCCCTATTACAATACCCACCCAGGCTTCCGTCATACTCGACGGGACCCAGTTGCTCACACTGATCCAGGGGTTTCTAATAACCCATCAGGAGCAGACGACCCTACTCCGCCAGAGCATGGAGCGTTCTGAGGGACTTTCCGTGGTCCCACCACATGTAGAGCCACGGCAGAGAACGGGGACGATCAAGGACTTTATGGGTCTGAATCCCAAGGAGTTCTCAGGGACTGAGGGCATAGTAGTAGCTGATGACTGGCTAGATTCTGTAGAAAGGAAGCTTCTGGGAGTTAGGATGCCGGATGACCTTCAGGTCGAGGCAGCAGGAATTCTGCTGATAGACTTAGCAGGAGTCTGGTTCAGGAATGAGCCGTTGTTCGCGAGAGGTAGAGCCACTTGGGACCAGTTCAAGACCCAGTTCAGAAAAAAATTCTTCTCGACCACTGCTAGAGTAGCCATGGGGCTACGATTCCAGAACATCCAGCAGGGGAACCGTTCTGTTGACGAGTATGCGGCAGAGTTTAGTCGCCTGAGCCGTTTTGCTCCTAGTCTGGTTGCTGATCCAGAGGAGATGACCCGTAGGTTTTGCCATGGTCTAATTCCAGACATTGGCATTCTTATAGTGGCAAACGGTACGACTGACTACTACCAGAGCCTAGAGTTGGCCCGGAGTATTGAGGAGCGTCTTCTGTCATGCAAGAGGCCGGCTTCTGTACACCATGAGGGACCGTCCAAGCGTCAGGCTTTCCAGCAGAGAGCACCGACGCCACCCCAGCAGACTTACCGTCCCCCTACACCACATCATCAGATCCCGCCAGTTCGAGCCCCGGGACCCCGACAGCAGCAGCAGCAGAAGGGAGCTATATGTTCTTTCTGCGGAAGACCAGGGTACGATTACTCCATCTGCAGGAAGAGGTTGAAGCAGTGCTTAGTTTGTGGGTCTGCCACCCACATGATCCGGGAATGCCCAGTAGCGAAGACTAGAGGACCACTCCCGACTCAGCAGCAGAGGTTTGGGCAGCATCTGCAGCAGCAGAAGGGACCTCAGGGGAAGGTCTATAGCCTAGCCTTTGAGCCGGAGCCGGAGCAGGTTTCGGAGCCAGATTACTTAGCTGACGTCATCACAGGTCATGTTTATTTGCATACTTTTCTAGCTGTATGTTTGTTTGATTCTGGTGTATCTCATAGCTTCCTATCATTAGAGTTTATGCATAAACATCATCTAGTAGCTACACCTACTACGGAGATTAGTAGAGTGATGACAGGAGGAGGACCAGTGCCTATTAGATCTATCTATAGTTGTTCTATTTTTATAGCCGGGAGAGAGTTCAGGGGGCGATTCTTTGTGATGCCACTTCCTGGTTATGATATCATATTGGGGATGGACTGGCTTAGCTATGCCCATGCATCTATAGATTGCCATGAGGGTAGTATTTTGTTCAGTCCCCCAGGCACAGCACCATTCAGTGTCAGGAGGACAGGGCCGGAGATCAGCCTAGAGCCGAACTGTTGTGCGACAGTCGGGGACGCAGCACCGCCACACCCTATCATTAGGGAGTTTATGGATGTATTCCCAGAGGATCTTCCAGGACTTCCGCCTGACAGAGATGTGGAGTTCACTATAGATTTAGTGCCGGGTTCATCACCAGTATCCCGGGCTTGCTATAGAGTGAATCCCAAGGAGGCCATAGAGATGAAAGAGCAGATTGATGACCTGTTGAAAAAGGGTTTCATTCGATCCAGTGCTTCTCCATGGGGAGCACCAGTGCTCTTTGTGCCCAAGAAGGATGGTACAGTCCGGTTGTGTATTGACTATCGGGCCTTGAATGCCATCACCATCAAGAACAAATATCCTCTGCCCAGGATAGATGATTTGTTCGACCAGTTGAGCGGGGCGAAGGTGTTTTCCAGGATAGACTTGAGATCCGGGTACCACCAGGTGAAGGTTAGGCCAGCAGACATCCAGAAGACGGCGTTCAATACGAAGTACGGGCAGTACGAGTTTCTGGTGATGCCATTTGGTCTCACAAATGCGCCAGCTGTCTTTATGAACTTGATGAATAAGATATTTCACCAGTATCTGGATAAGTTCGTCATGGTGTTTATCGACGACATCCTGATATACTCGAAGACGCCAGAGGAGCATGCAGAGCACTTGCGGATAGTTTTGGGGATTCTGAGGCATGAGAGATTGTTTGCCAAATTGCCGAAGTGCGAGTTTTTTTTAGACCGAGTGGAGTTTCTCGGCCATGTAGTCACTGGAGATGGAATCTCGGTGGATCCCAGAAAGATTGCTGCAGTTGAGACGTGGAAGGCTCTGACGTCAGTTTCAGAGATCAGGAGCTTTCTGGGTTTAGCAGGCTATTACAAAAAGTTCGTCCAGGACTTTGCTAGGATAGCTGAACCCATGACGAAGCTAACGCAGAAGGACGTAGAGTACATCTGGTCAGAGGATTGCCAGGCGGCATTTGAGGAGCTGAAGAGGAGGCTGACGACCGCTCCAGTTCTGACTTTACCTTCAGGTTCTGGAGGTTTCACCATATACAGCGATGCTTCTGGGAAGGGGCTAGGATGTGTCCTACAGCAGCATGGAAAAGTAATTGCTTATGCATCTAGGCAATTGCGGACTCATGAGAGGAATTATCCTACCCATGACCTAGAGTTAGCTGCGGTGATCTTTGCACTCAAGTTATGGAAATATTACTTATACGGAGAGCGTGTGGAAATCTTTACTGACCACAAAAGCTTGAAGTATGTGTTCACGCAGAAAGAGCTGAACATGAGGCAGAGACGATGGTTGGAGTTGATGAAGGACTTCGACATCGATTTACAGTATCACCCCGGGAAGGCAAACGTGGTGGCGGATGCGCTGAGCAGGCATCCGATGGCATGGTACCTGATGATTGATCGACATTTGCGGGAGGATCTGGAGAAGCTCGGTATCGAGCTAGTTCGGCCAGGATCAGTGATACAGATGATGGCGCTTAACATACAGTCAGGTTTGATGGAGCAGATCCGGAAGGCACAGTCTACAGATGAGAGCCTTCGCAGACTTCGACCCCAGGCATTAGCTGGATTGCTGGATGACTTCACTATAGCAGAGGATGGATCCCTGAGGCATGGCAGCCGATTGTGCGTGCCGAAGGGAGAGCTGGTAGAGGCAGTCTTGCAGGAGGCGCACCGATCGAGATATTCTATTCACCCTGGTGCTAACAAGATGTACCGTGACTTGCGGGAACATCTTTGGTGGCACGGGATGAAGAGGGATGTATCACGTTTTATCTCGAGATGCCTAGTTTGCCAGTAGGTCAAGGCGGAGCGCCAGAGGCCAGCTGGTTTGTTGCAGCCGTTACCCATTCCTGAGTGGAAGTGGGAACATATTACGATGGACTTCGTTTCAGGGCTTTCTCGTTCCCAAGGAGGGAAGGATGCCATCTGGGTCATCGTAGACAGGCTGACGAAGTGTGCGTACTTCATACCCTTCAAGGTGGGGCTTTCCACCGAGAAGTTGGCGGAGCTATACATGTAGCAGATAGTTCGCCTACACGGAGTGCCGGTGAGCATCGTGTCAGACAGAGACAGCAGATTTACATCCCACTACTGGAGGAGCTTGCAGGAGGAGTTGGGCAGTAGGCTCAAGTTCAGTACGGCGTACCACCCACAGACAGATGGGCAGTCCGAGAGGACAATACAGATGCTGGAGGATATGCTGAGGACTTGCGTGCTGGACTTCGGAGGATCATGGGAGAGCCATCTGCACTTGGTAGAGTTTTCATACAACAGCAGCTACCAGGCCAGTATTGGTATGTCTCCTTTCGAGGCGCTATATGGACGATGATGTCGCACACCGCTCTTTTGGGATGATGTCGGAGACAGAGTTATGCTTGGGCCAGAGATGATCACGGATGCAGCAGAGAAAGTCGGGATGATCAGAGACAGGCTCAGAGTAGCTCAGGATAGGCAGAAACACTGGGCTGATGCTAGTCGCAGGCCGATGGAGTTCGCAGACGGTGATATGGTGCTAGTGAAGATATCACCTACTCGAGGGACGATCCGGTTCGGACGAGGAGGGAAGCTGAGCCCCAGATACATCGGGCCATTTGAGGTACTTGGCAGGATCGGAGAGGTAGCTTACAGGATTGCACTTCCACCCAACCTAGCAGGAGTTCACGATGTCTTTCACGTATCTCAGTTGAGGAGATATGTTCCAGACCCCAGTCATGTGCTAGATCATTCAGAGTTGGAGGTCGGACCGAGCCTTACAGTTTCTGAGCAGCCAGTGAAGATATTAGACCGGAGAGAGAAGAGGCTGAGGAACAAGGTTATACCCCTAGTACGAGTAGCTTGGAGCCGTCACTCCCCAGGTGAATCTACTTGGGAGAGGGAGTCGGACATGATGGAGAGATACCCTTACTTGTTCAATCCAACCGCTGCGAGGGAACCACCCGTTCCCGCTTGATACCTTAGAGGTTAGTTTCGATCGCAGCCTTAGTCATTTTGTTGCATTGCTTGCTATGAGAATATTGTAGGTCTTCAATCCTTGTGAATTTCGAGGACGAAATTTTTCAAGGAGGGAAGACTTGTAAGCCCCTGTTTTTAATTTAGTTTTATTAGTGCTAATTAATTTTTAATGTTAGTTTTGGCCTTAAAATAATTATTAGGATTTTTTAGGAATTTTTCTATAATTTTAAATGAGTTTTATATAAAAATATCACTTTGCAAATTATTTGAAATTAATTAAATAGGTTTTGCAATTTTTAGATTTGATTATATATCAGTTTGTAACAATAGGAAATGTTTTAAATAGGAAATGCAAATATTATTTTGCATTTTAATACTGATAATTCCTTTATGCAAATCCTATTTCCTAAGGGGGCCTACTGCTAAACCTAACCCCCCCCCCCCGACAGCTCTCTCTCTCTCCCCTCTGCCTCTCACCAACTCCCGCTGACCCGACGACTGCCCCGACCGACCACGACCGGCTGACCCCGCCTTTCCCAGCTGCCCCCACCGCCACAAACCCCTATAAAGCCCCCTCACTCCCAAGACCCAAACCCTAAACTCTCCCCACGACCAACCGCCGTCCTCCTTCTTCCCCGACGAACTCCCAAACCCTAACCCTACTCCGGCGAACGCTGCTCCGCCCCAGCCGTCGACTTTCACCGCCAACCACCACCACCATTCGACTCGCCCTGTCACGCCGACCCCAGCGCCACCCGACCGCCCTGACCACGACGCCTCCTCCGCCCAGGCGCCACCCCGACAGCAGCCCCTCTCCGGACACGTATGTCAGTTGTGTTTTCGTGTCCTCTTGTGTCTCGTTTTCATGTGGACAACTCGCCAGGACACGGGGATGTTCGTCCAGTAGCTGGACACGAAAATCAGTGTTCGTACGTGTCGTGCGTAGCACGGACACGAGAAACCCTGTGTCCTTAACTGTCAGGACACATGATGGTTTTATATTTTTTTTTTGGTGTAATCTAACCTAAATGAATAAAAGAAACAAAACCCTTTCCCTAACACAACTGATGGGCTGACCCCCTGGCCAGCCCATCCTAACCTAACCCCCCCCCCGGCTCTGTTGGCTCGGGTTCGAGCCTTTCTGATTCCTTTCCCTTTTCTTTTTCAGTTTCTTTTCTTTTTTTTCTTTTTGTATATATATTTATATATATATGTATATACATTTATTTGTGTATATATATGTATTACTATATAACTATTTATATATATATATATATTACTTGCTGTTTTTATATATATATTTATATATATACTTCCTCTTTTATACCTTTATTATGTATTATGTATATATAGATATATATATATATATATATATATATATATATATATATATATATATAGTATTATGTATACATATTTTTATATATATTTCCTTGTGTATATAATATATATTATTATTTATATATGTATATGTATACATTATTTTGTATATTATATATATAATATATATATATATATATATATATATATAGATATTATATTATATAGTTTAGTATTTCTTATATGTATGTATATATATATATATATATTTGTATATATATATATATATAATATATAGTTGAGCATTTTCCTATATGTATAAATATCCCTATATTATTATATATTATTTTTGTATTTCACTTAGCTTAGTACAAATTATCTTTATAAGATAATATTCATACTTTTATAGTTACTATGTAAAACTTTACCTTATTAAAATAATAATATTATTTTGACTATTTTCAAATTGTATTTTTATTGTATTTAAACTACTGCAACCATTTGGTGTCCAAGCCTAGCATGGGTATTTGGGTCCAAATGGTTTTCACACATTCAAGACCTGTACAAGTCATATTGGACTTGATTCATGGCCTTGGGTCCTGTATTTGAACTTTGGTTCAAATTATATACATGGACAAAATACGCAGATAATTAATTATTGTGTGCATTATTGTTTTGATTTTCTAAAAATACTTGAAGTATTGCTAAAATTATAGAAAATAGTTTTTAGATACTATGTTAAGTTAGCTAATTTAGTATAATTTTGTAGTATTCAAATTACTGATTTACCACTAGTTTGGCATATGAAACCAAAACTCATTTTCTGTATACTTAGGGAAAACTGATTTTTATAAAATATTGTACTGGATAATAAATTCCAGAAAAATTATAATAAATTTCTATGATTAACAAAGATCACTTTGATACTTTACTTTAAGAAAAACTAGGCTTTTTGCCTATCTCTAAAATTGTTAGAACACAATGGTCTTTTGATTTATTTGTTGTTTAATTACGACTTGTAGCTTTGTGTTATTTGGATGTTTTAGTCGTGTTGAACCCCATCCCTCACTAGTGTAAAGACCCTAGAAAGTTAGTTAACATAGTGTGTCACCCCACATTGGTCTCCTATGCCAAAGTCATTATTTTGGCTAGGTGCCCAATCACAAGTCGTGTTTCACCAATTAGTGTACTAGTGTTTTAGCTTAGTGTAAAACTAAGTTGTTGTATTTACTTCTACAGTGACGAGTTACTGGACATCCATAGCACTGTTATCGTAGCTTGTTTGTTTTGCTTTGCTAGAGGCAAAATACTTTCTATGAACTTTACATGTTGTTACATAAATGAACTACAAAATCCACCATGTTAAATGCTGATCCTTGGGGTAGCAAGTTAAAACGTCACATGTTGTACTTTCCATTACTACCATACTTAGAACAGCCTTGATGTATCTCTCACATGATTTGGATAGGGGTTATGGGAAAACTGTTAGTAGCGTACGTGATCATGTCCCTTACTCGTACGTACGTACCGAGCAAGGTTGACATTTTATGTATACCTTGTCGTAGGCGCACCAGCTGTATTTGTACGTATGTACATCTATCGCTTGTTTTACTTGTACGTATGTACATTTTATTTATATTGTACCTCAGTACATTGTACATCTATTGACCGATCACGTACTTGCTACAGTTTTAAACATTACATATACATCTGTCTCTATGACATATGTGTCCTTGTCATGATAGATTGAGTGATGCCATGCTTTCCAGTTATTCCTCTCATGTTCATTTCCATGTTTCATATGCTAGTTTGCTAGATTTAGTACTTGCTCCCGTCCTGACAGGATAACGTTGTAGGTGTCCTTACTGAGGAGGAGTTACTCTGCGACACATATTATGGGATTACTGCCGATGACCCGGCTCTGCTTTACGAGGATGTTCCTGCGGGGAACCTCGCCTAGTTGTCTTTTGTTTACTTAGACTTTGAGAGTAGACATGTATTAGACTATATCATTTTGTAACTGGACATGTATCCAGTTTACATTTCAGTTTACTTGTACTTGGACGTTTACTATATACGATGACTTTTGTGTTTGGAGCATTTATGATTCTTCTTCACTTATAGAACTGTTAGCACATTTTTGTCTTATCCTGTTGTCTTTAGAACAGCTTACTACGTTTTATCTCAACGTAGGCTGGACTTGACTCGGCCTGGCCCAACAATTTGGGTAGCGGGTCGTGACATTTATTGCATGCAAATTGCATGCATTCCCAATTGCTAGCTAACTCTAGCCGCATATGGCCATGGGCCATTTATGGCCGCATGAGCCATTAGCATTTGCTAGCCGCATAGGCCTTTAAATAATTGCCAGGCCATTAATGTTTGCATGGTCATTTATTTTATGGCCGCATATGCATTTGTGCATGACCAAGTTGTTTTGGCCATTAAAATATTTGTCTGGCCGCATGGTCAATGCCATGCTGGCCGCATATGGCCATTTGTTAATTTCCTGGCCGCATGGCCATTTGATTGGGCCGCATGGCCACTATTTAATTGCATGGCTGCATGGCCCTTTAATTAAGCTGCTTACTTGCAACTTGCCTGAGCCGCATATGGCCAAGTGACTTGCTGGCCGCATGTAATAATTTTCTGAGCCGCATGAGTCCTCCACGGCCCTTGCTCCTGCTAATATTAATTACCACTTGTATGCTTGTGCCATATTAATTGTTCCCTGACACGATGGTGACCCGTTGTGGTACACTTTTGACAATGACATGACATGATAGTGGTCCGTCGTGGCACACTCCTGACAGTAAACTTGACATGATAAACTTGACATGATAAACCTGACATGATATCTCGACATGCTGTTGCGACGGCTAACATGACATGGCATGACAAGATCGAATAACCTGGACACCGTGGACGATTGTGATTGTACAAATGAATTCGTCTTGTCTTGCATCATGTCTAGGACAGGGATCCCTGAGTACCACGGTCAGGGGTACCTACTGTAATTGACTAAGGCTAATAACTAGAATAATCCAATAGTCATGAAGAGATCTCCCAGCTACAGGCAATCCCGTTACCTGGGCGCACTTGTAGATTTGTAGCCTGCCGACGAGTAGGACACACTTCCAGCACACTGTCATGTGTTGCACCCTTATTGTACTAATATTCGATCTGGGTAGCCTGGATGGTCTGCAGGGCTTGTGGCTGTGGAACAATCTCATTACATCTTGCTAGTAACTAAGGCTTGTGATAACCCTAGTTAGTTAAAGTATCAAGCCGTACTTATTGCTTGGCCGTGAATGATGGATGAAGTTCAATCAGTCTAGTCTTGTCTTGATCCTGCACAAGATTGTCACATGACCTGATTGTTTATATTCACCCTGCCGATAAATGGTGGGAGAAACCAAGTTCTGTTCAGACGAAGGGTTACAACCCCGGTCCTTGTTTGGTTTACGGGTTGTAACCTGGTTATCTGAATAGTCCTATGGTTATCTCATCGTATATCACCTGTCATGCTTTTCCTTAATTACTGTCTTTTATTTAATTATATTCTTGTGCTAATTGCTGGTTTTAGTTCCTAAGTGAAGCCTCCTTTGTGGCACTTGCTTTCTGGGATCTGACCCAGCTGGTTTTGTATGGCCAGATTTCGGAGCAGCTCCAGAGGTTCTACCGACTTTCCAGCCCGATGGTGACCACCAGACGTAACCAGGGCAACGAGTGGATTATTTTGGCTCTCCCACTCTATTGTAAAAATATTCTTTTGAGGCGTTTAGCCGGCGAGCACCTGTTAGCTCGTATTGCATACCTTATTACTGTCTTCCTACAGGCTGTAACATGATTGACAGATCCTATGGTTGATCATGTTTGACTAAAACTTTTGCTAGTTCTGACATTTTGTAACGACTAGCTTCATGATCAGCTGAATATGTAATATTTGGGACGCCTTACTATTGTATATTTGGTGATCTTATATCTTTTAAACATTTACTTGCTTGTGATTGAGACACTAGGCTTGTTATTGACCATAAGAGACTGATGGATTGTAGTTAAACCCTCATATCTAGACAGCCGTGACCGTATAGTGGGATGGATTCTCATTATACGTAGCTGGCTATGTATGCCCCCGCTCTCCAGTATTCTGGTTCTGGGATATTACATGTTTTAGTGGTGGCCATGCATGGTCTTGTAAATCAAGATATGTGAGGGTTTACCGAATAGATGTCTCAATCAGCACTCGCCCTTGATCTCTGCCCGTATCTTCTCATCCCTGAGATTCTCGACCTGATCACATGCTTGTATCTTTGATCTGTCTTGGTCCTTCCTTATTGTTCCCTATGTCGTCTTCTTCAGCGGCATTGTTCCTGGCCTGCCGATCAGCAAGGCGGAGCACCCCGTGGACCAGCAGCAACCAAAAGATCAGGCCCAGCATTCAGGAGTAGCCTCCAGAGTCTTCCAGCAGCAGAGACCCCAACAGTATGCCCTGACCCCAGCTCGGATTCAGAACCGGCAGAGAGGTTTCTAGCATGATGTCTTCCCTCTTCCTCATGCCTTCAAATTCCTTGCTTGCATGATTGATTGTTTGATTGATTGCTTAGTATAGCTTGTATTTGCCACTCTAGTCTCTTGATTAAATTTCGATGACGGAATTCTTTAAGGTGGGTAGAGTTGTAATGTCCGTGGTTCGTATTACGTATTTGTGTACATGTACGTTATCCCGACCTGTAGTTAGACTTGTCGTACTTGTCTTGAATCCTGGTTTAGCTTATTTTGGGCTCATCCTGGTGAGGTGGCTTGGCTTGCTTGGTTTTGTTTGGTTGGGTTCGGTTGGGTTTGGGTTAGCATGAACCCCTACCTACCACCACCAATACCATTTATTAACCCACTCCTCTCTCTCTCTCTCTCTCATTAATTCTTTTCCATTATTTCTTCTTCTTCTTCACCATTACTTCTCCACCAACCTGAGAGTGGAGGTCTAGGCAAGTGCATCTTGCTTCATAGAAGAAGTCCATTTTTATTGTTCCATTGTCTTCCTCATGTGTTCCTAACCACTTTAGTACTTAGCATTTTTTATTCCATGGTTAATTTCTTGTAAATCTAGCTTTGTGGTATTTTCGTTTTTCAGGAGTTTTGATCTATCAAACCTGCTATTTTTGCTATGTGATGGTTCCATGGTGCAGAGAATTCCATGTTTGCCCAAATTTGACCTACGGGAGTCTGGATTTGGGTTCCTATTGTTGTTTGGTGGAGCATGGAGGCCATGATATTTTCCATGGACATGTTCTCTGTGGGAGCAATTAACTTCACTTCTGGCCGCATGAGCATTTTTAGCTTCTGGCCGCATGAGCATTAATTAATTGCATGGCCCTTTTATTTTAGTTACTTGCAAACTTGCATGCATTTGCATGCAACTTGCCTGAGCCGCATAGGCCATTGGCTTTATTGTTTGGCCGCATAGGCCATTGGCTCATTAGCTGCTCGCATATGCACAATTTAGTGTTTGGCCGCATATGCACATTTTGTGCTTGGCCGCATATGCACTGTGCTTGCATTTAATTCTGTTTGCTGACCGCATAGGCCATGACTCTAAGTTGGCCGCATGGCCTTTATATTAAATTACATTATTTAAATTGCCTTTGACCTTTACTTTAGTTGCATGCTGCTTGCATTTAATGCATGCATTAGCATTTTGCTTGCATCTGCAAGCACTGGCCGCATGGTAACATTTCCTGGCCGCATTGCATGGTTTAGTCCTTTGTATACAATTGTCTTTTGCATGCATATGAAAATGCATCAGCTTGCATGCATGCATTCAATGCAATACAATTTCAAGCAATGCTTGCATGCATATGTTTAATTGCATGGCCTTTGCAAACACTTGGCCGCATGCATGCATTTTATTTTGCATGCATTAGTAATGCATTGGCCGCATGGCCTTCCCATTTAATTAGTTGCTTGCTGCTTGCATGCATTTAGCTAATATTGCATGGCCAATCATAGCTTAGCCGCATATGGCTAAAATATGCCTGGCCGCATATAGCAAGCTATGCTGGCCGCATATGGCTCTTGCATTTGCATGCAAATGCATGCATTAGCATTAGCAATATTTGTATGGTCAACCTCTCATTGGCCGCATGAAAAATATAATTGTTGGCCGCATGAAACCCATAGATGGCAGCATGAAATTCACTATTGGTCGCATATGGCCTAGCATATATGGCCGCATGGCTATTTTATATCCAGGCCGCATGGCCAAGTGAAGTATGGCCGCATGGCCTTTTCTTTTTTTATTATTTATTGCATGCACATTGCATGCATTGCCAATTGCTAGCTAACTCTAGCGCATATGGCCATGGGCCATTTATGGCCGCATGAGCCATTAGCATTTGCTAGCCGCATAGGCCTTTAAATAATTGTCATGCCATTAATGTTTGCATGGCCATTTATTTTATGGCCGCATATGCATTTGTGCATGACCAAGTTGCTTGGCCATTAAAATATTTGTCTGGCCGCATGGCCAAATGCCATGTTGGCCGCATATGGCCATTTGTTAATTTTCTGACCGCATGGCTATTTGATTGGGCCGCATGGCCACTATTTAATTGCATGGCTGCATGGCCCTTTAATTAAGTTGCTTGCATGCAACTTGCCTGAGCCGCATATGGCCATGTGACTTGCTGGCCGCATGTAATAATTTTTCTGAGCCGCATGAGTCCTCCACGGCCCTTGCTCCTGCTAATATTAATTACCACATGTATGCTTGTGTCATATTAATTGTTCCCTGACACGATGGTGACCCGTTGTGGTGCACTTTTGACAATGACATGACATGATAGTGGCCCGTCGTGGCGCACTCCTGACAGTAAACTTGACATGAAACTTGACATGATAAACCTGACATGATATATCTCGACATGCTGTTGCGACGGCTAACATGATATGGCATGACAAGATCGAATAACCTGGACACCGTGGACGATTGTGCTTGTACAAATGAACCTGTCTTGTCTTGCATCATGTCTAGGACAGGGATCCCTGAGTACCACGGTCAGGGGTACCTACTGTAATTGACTAAGGCTAATAACTAGAATAATCCAATAGTCATGAAGAGATCTCCCAGCTACAGGCAATCCCGTTACCTGGGCGCACTTGTGGATTTGTAGCATGCCGAGTAGGACACACTTCCAGCACATGTCATGTGTTGCACCTTATTGTACTAATATTCGACCTGGGTAGCCTGGATGGTCTACAGGGCTTGTGGCTGTGAAATAATCTCATTGATCTTGCTAGTAACTAAGGCCTGTGATAACCCTAGTTAGTTAAAGTATCAAGCCGTATTTGCTTGGCCGTGAATGATGGATGAAGTTCAATCAGTCTAGTCTTGTCTTGATCCTGCACAAGATTGTCACATGACATGATGTTTATATTCACCCTGCCGATAAATGGTGGAGAAACCAAGTTCTGTTCAGACGAAGGGTTACAACCCCGGTCCTTGTTTGGTTTACGGGTTGTAACCTGGTTATCTGAATAGTCCCATGGTTATCTCATCGTATATCACCTGTCATGTTTTCCTTAATTACTGTCTTTTATTTAATTATATTCTTGTGCTAATTGCTGGTTTTAGTTCCTAAGTGAAGCCTCCTTTGTGGCACTTGCTCTTACTGGGGTCTGACCAACTGGTTTTGTATTGCCAGATTTCGGAGCAGCTCCAGAGGTTCTACCGACTTTCCAGTCCGATGGTGACCAACAGGCGTAACCAGGACAACGAGTGGGTTTATTTTGGCTCTCCAACTATTGTAAAATATTTTAAGGCGTTTAGCCGCGCGAGAACCTGTTAGCTCGTCCAGCGAGCACCTGTTAGCGTATTGCATACCTTATTACTGTCTGCCTACGGGCTGTAACATGATTGACAGATCCTAGGGTTGATCATGTATGACTAAAACTCTTGCTAGTCCTGACATTTTGTAACGACTAGCTTCATGATCAGCTGAATATGTAATATTTGGGACGCCTTACTATGTATATTTGGTGACTTACATCTTGTAAACATTTACTTAGTTGCTTGTGATTGAGACACTAGGCTTGTATGACCAGAAAAGATGATGGATTGTAGTTAAACCCTCATATATTTAGACAGCCGTGACCGTATAGTGGGGTGGATTCCATTTCATTATACGTAGCTGGCTATGTATGCCCCCGCTCT
>JANAVB010004399.1:4365834-4385834 GCA_029216955.1 Iris pallida
ATATATATATATTATATATATATATATATATTATATATATTTTACTCTAGTTTTATAATTGTAAAATAGAAATATATATAGATAGTTGTTACAAATTAGTTTCACAAACCTACAGTATTTTTGCCTGAACTAAAATTTTGGAGCATTTACCTAAAAACATATTCTTACTAATAAAAATATAGCTTTCTAAATGTAATATTCTATTTTGACAAGATATAGTTTTGGCCTAAATAAGTTATTAATATTTCGGTTATTAATTAAAACATCTTGTTTATGAAGTTTAGTTTCTATTATAAGTATAGCTATACAAACTTTGGGTTTTAAACCTAAATATATTTATTCCACTGTTTTCAAATATTTATCAAAATTGTTTTACTAGTAAATATATCTTTAAAGTATTTAGTTTTCTAAAAACGTATTATATATATAGATATATATATATATATATATAGATATATATATATATCGATATATATATTATATATATATATTATCTATATATATTTATTACAATCATTTTCCTTAATTTCCCTTATGTCCATGACTAAGCCTATTTTCCTATTCCTTCGCCAATTTTATCCTTTCTCCTATCAAACCCTAACTAAATTGACCCTTCTGGACCCAATGGAACTGTCCGGCCACCATCAGAGGTCACCTTGTATATTTTGTTGCACCGAAGTCGTAGTTCGTGCCACCTTGAGCATTGCAGTCACTACAAGAAATATGTAATATTAGCACAAAAATCTGCTATCGTACGTATTAAATAGCGTTTTCATAAATGCTATGTCATCGCAGCTATCTTAGGTTCCACCCATACGATAGCGTTTTCTAAAATGCTACGAGGTTCAGATACAATAGCAATAACTATGAATGCTTAATTTTCTTTATTATGCACATCCGTTTTATGTTAAAAACTTTGATGACATTCATATTTGTGTGCTATGATAGGACGTTCTACAATAGCAATTTTTATTGTTTAAAATATTTTGTTATAGCGCTAATTAATTATTCACGGCTAAAGTTTCGTGCTATCATATGATTATAACATTTTTTTGCTATTAAATGTATTTTCATTCAATAAGAACCTGTTTTACGTATCTATTGTAATATTAGGAACCTGTTTCACATGATATAAATAAGAACCTGTTTACACAATAAGATCATTCATAACACAAGTCTAAAACCAATCCACATACATAACAAAAGTCTAGAGTTTCATTCAGCATACATAACAAGTCTAGAGTTTCATTCAACAGTTTCATTCAACATACATAACTAGTTTGAATCCAAAATACATAAGACAAGTCATAAGTTCATAGCCTAGCTAGTCTAAATCTAATTTAAACTGCTAACTCGGACCAAAGTTTGTTCATTCCTGCAAAAAAGCAAAAACCAGGTCTTACATCAGTTAAGCAATGAAACATCGATTGAAAACCAAAACACAAGCATTACACTAATTAAAATACTTACCAAGTTTCTTAAAATCAAAAGATGACCAATTTATCCATTGGCCATGCATAGACGAACCAAGTGCATCTCCCATAACTAGATATCATCTGTTGTTCTCCAAACCGCTGCATCATCTACCTTCACTATATCTACCCAAACTCTAGCTGCATTAGGCCCCAAGCGAACAAAGTGTACCTTTGCTGGGTCGTTTGAATGCACACGCCCTTCAGCAACAACCCGCTTCCTTCCGCTAATGTCCATCAACTTGCACTTTTGATTTCCTTGATAACGTCAGCTCCATGTTTACGCTTGCCAGTTAACAAAACCATTAATACACACATAGATAAGCGAACCAACTTCAGATCATATTTACAAAAATTTATCGGAGATCTTCGGATAGGGGATTGTGAGGCTAGTTGAGATTTCCTTACAGGAGATTTTGGACCTTGTCGAAGCCTTCTCAGCAGGAGGTTTTGGAAAAGTTGCTGCAGATTTTGTACCTGTTGCTCGAGATGTCTCTATATGAGATGTAGAACTTGTTCCAGCATTTTTGACCTGTTGATGCTGATTTTCCTCCTGATGTTTTATCAGATGATGCAGGATTCTGAGAGAAGATTTCTGACCTGTTGCATCTGTTGTGTTCTCAAATACACTTTGATGGCAGGCCATGCCACGAAAGACATTAAACAGTCCTCAAGATATTCTTGTCCATCGTAGGCCTCCATATGAATGTATCAGGTTGATGTATGACATCCACAAATACCTTAACGCCTTTGGTCCGCAGTGGAAGCCCATTAACCAATGCTTTTGGTTCTTGTGTGCCAACGTCCTTCGCAACAACCAAATCATCTGCAGACAAATCCAATAGTTTGCAACTTGTTTGCAGAATTTGTCCTTGGGCCCTGTCAACACATTCAGGTAACAATCACATAATCCTACTCATCAATGACCAATTCAGTTTGCTATTAGTCTGACAAATAAACCTTACCAGTGGTACAATGTCTTTCTTGTTGGAGCCCCTGTTCTAGGTTAACACACTTAGAGGAGGCCACGCAATCATCTGTCCAACAACTTCTCAATTGTGAACATGTTAGTCGCATGTCTCCAAAGGAATGCTTCTGGTACAGTAGCAGTTTCAACCAAGACTTTAACATCCATAGGCCTAAGCGACTCTCATTCACCAAGTCTTCCGGATCAGAAGAAATAATACGCCCCTCAGCACGTTTGCATCAGTACCACCCCAATCATCAAGACACACTAGGTTGTGATCTTTTGTTCACACTCTAGAAAATATTTAGAATAAATTATCAGATCGTAAAGTAAGAACGAAAGCATTGATATGATATGAAAGCCTTACTCTTGCAGCCGAGTTTTCACCACTTCAGTTTCTTGTCTCTGTTTTAAACAAGGACAAATGTCAAATTATATATCAATTCAGTGGCTCAACGTATTTATTGAGAATTATCTTACCTTTTTATTTTGGCAATTTCAGCTTGTAACTATTGACTTTTTGTTGGAGATGAACTTGTTTCTCTCCATTTCAGTCATAACTGTGCTTCACTTGGAAACAAGCTAATTTGGTCTTACTCATGTTCCTAACCCATTGCCCTCATTCGACCAGGATTGTCGGGTCCTAAAAGTTGGCTAAGGTATCTCGTCCTTCTTCGTTGCAGAAGATGGACCATCACTATTAACCATCTCAGGCCTTTTTCTACAATCATAAAATACAGATTCCAAAGGCTAAAATGTAACAGAACATGACATCTAAAAACTCAAATCAAAATCATTTCAAGTCCAATTAAGAACTTACAATTTTCTCAGCCGCATTTGTATTCACTGGTGTACCATCTTTTTTGGTACAGACTTGACCCAAACCCTTAGCCTTGTCACTTCAGCTGGGTTTCACTACCAATTTTCTGAGGAGAGAAAATATAAGAGGTGTATAAAAAGCGACTTTGAATATGCTGATCATAATAAAAGAATTAACTTTAGGCTTACCATCTCTTCTGTTAGTCTAACCATTCCTTTACGACTACAAGTGTGCGAATCTGTTTGCGCCTTCTTTCCTTATAGCTATCATCAGAGCCTAATAGAGATGTTACTATGTAATCTTCTATCTACTAAAACACTTACCAATTAATTCCAAATGAATACCTTAAATGTTTGGCTTGTTTTGAGCTTCAAATTTACGGCAATCAATTGGGAAAATTCTTAGGTCTCAGATTCATCCTCTTTTGGTTGTTCTTGCTTCATTAATCCGGAAAACTAGACGCGATTTAGATGACCTCCACAACATCCCATCTGCTTAAGCACTGCACTCTTTTGGTAATCTTCATCTAATTCAAATCTTGCCTGAACTCATATGCAAAACAAAATAGTAAATTACAGAAATAATCTGATTATGGCACTTTCTAAGTCAGTTTAAGATGTAACCTGACAGATTTCCAAAGAAGTGTCTTGACTTCTTCACAGTTTTTCCACTTTCAAGTGTAACAGAACGTGTTCCCGTACCAGTGGACCTAAGTATGAAGACAACTTAACTGACCCAGGACCATAAGGTTCTCCCATGAAGTGAAGTCAACTCGCACTTGGTATTTGGGTCCTTGGCGATGTCTTTCATCCTTGTCGGTCCTCGCTGTCTTACGCTTAGGTTCAACCTCACGTTCATGCTCTTCAGATAACTAAACTCACCTTCAGGCTCTTCTTCATCTACACCTTTTCACCTCTTCAGCTGTAGATGTCCTTACATTCTCAGCTTCAGTCTCTTCCTCGCCAAGGTTGCGGGTCTCTTCCTTGCTCTTCTTCTTTCCACCTCCCATTTTAATTCACCTGAAACAAATGACAGAAATAAGTTAATTCACATTTATGGAAGCCAAAACAAGAAAACATCAAGTAAGCACACAATGACCAATCAACATCAGATACAACAAACAAAAGGAAGAAACTGAAATAATCAAAAAACCTAAATTTTACACATATATGCCTTCACAATCAGTTCGGGTATTTTCAGTATCATCCATGTCACACTTGATGGCAGTGGCCCAATGTCAGCATTTCCTTCTTGAAATCTTCCTTACTGTATCTTCTTGCCGGACCTCTTATAACAACATACCAACTTGATGATTCGTCTTCCCTTGAATAAAACACTTGCTTTGCTTGAGAGGCTAAGATATAAGGATCCCTTAAAAAAGAGACTTGACTATGTTTAGGTTGACAAGTGTGAACCATCTTCTATCTTCACTCCATTACCCATTATTGCCCATTGATACCGGAATAGAGGAACGTAAAAAACATTATAATCCAACAAGATAATGTCAGTTACTCTGTCGTAGTATGACACCAAATCACCACTTGTGAAGTGTCTTTCGTACTAGATCTGCAGATGCAGTAGCCTCATACAAAACCCCACTATCTGACTTTTCTATCTACTGATCTTGTGTGAAACCGTTGACCATTCCTATATAACCTGATACGACCGTACAGAAGTACGTGGACCATATGCCAACCACTTAAGTGTTTCTCCATGTTCTTTTGAATCAAGAGGTATCTAACAAATAAAAACAACAAGTCAGACACCAATAGACATATACATACCATTATAACATAAAAAACAGAGAAGATAAAACTAGCCTTTTCTTTTAGCCAATTTGCAAATTCCGAGTATGCATACTCCATAACGTAGATGCATCACGTTTACATCTTCCATTTGAGTCTGCAGAAACTGTAGATGCTCACTTGTACACAGATTTTGAAATTAAAAGGTATCAGTTTGTTGATCATTAAAAGAAATGAGTAATCAACTAGAAAACTGTGGAACTTTCTCTACATAAGGTCGACGACAGCCATGTTTTGGATGACAGCAAGGTGGGCTATTCTCTTCTCTACTTCAGTAAGAGTAATGAAATGCCTGCGGATATTGGCCGACCCTCTAGGATTGAGTTGTTATCATCTCAGTGTTTCTATCTTGTTTTTCTTGAACATTTGTTGTCTTCTTCAAAATTCACTACAAAACTGGATGCACTTCAGCAAGATAAGACTCAGCAATACAACCTTCTGGTCTTGCAGGATTCTCACAAAATATTTTGGAACTTTCATATACCTGACAATTATGAAAACTGAAAGATCAACAAAACTGTCAAATGCAAAATTTTTGTAAAAATCATATAAAATACAAGTATTACCTCTCAAATGGATACATCCATCTAAAATGGACTGGTCCACCAAGACGAGCTTCCCTTCCTAGATGTACCGTCAAATGCACCATGATATCAAAGAACTTGGAGGAAAAAATCTTTCAAACATGCAGAGAGTTTCAACAATCTCAGCTTCCATAACCAAATCTGCTCTCGGTCAATAACTCGCTGACCACAAGTGGTTGAAGAATGCACATAAGCGAACAATTGCTACCCTAGGACCTTTAGGTAGTAAACCTCTTGCTATTGGAAGAAGTTGCTGCATTAACACGTGATAATCGTGTGATTTCAAACCTGGACCTTACAGTCATCTAATGATACGCCTCTGGATATGTTAGAACAATACCATCAGGTCCCTTAAGTCAAATAGACGCCTACAAGAATTTTTTCTCTGCCTTGGACAAATTCCAAGGTGCTGCGGGAAGGTATGTTCTTTTTCCTTCGTGTGTTAGGTGCAAATCTTTCCTAATACCAAGATTCAGATCTTTACGAGCTTGAGGCCATCCTTCATTTCCCACAATGCAACAATGTAGTACAATACTTGCAGCAACATTTCTCTCCACATGCATTACATCTAAGTTATGCCTAACCGTAGTCCTAACCACACATATACAATAATAAAACAAAGTTAAACAACGCTTAATTGATGGAATCTGAAAAAAAACTAAAAGAAACAAATGACAGAATAACATACCTCCCAATAAGGTAGCTTGAAAAGATGGACCTTTCTTCCATCTTGATAACTCTTCTTCATCTACGTTTCTTCTTCCTCTTCTTCCTCCTCTGATTCGCTGGATAAATCCTCACTATCAGAGCCTAACCCAGAACAATCTGTCCTTTTTCTCTTACTTGCAGATTGTTTAAAATTTCCAAAGTCGTTTTTGAAATTTTCAGGTTTTGAAATTTCACGACCAGATAGAATTCTTCCCTTTCTTCCTTGTTCTGCTTTTCCATCAAACCAAGATTTCTTTCCCCTATAATATGCGTTGGTGGCAGACCCTTTCTATGACACATGTAGACATGTTTTCTGCTGAACTTCAACCACATACTATCTGTATTTTTCCCACAGATAGGACAACCCATTTTACTTTACTTGCAGCCTGCAAGATTCCCATACGCAGGAAAATCACTATCGTCCAAAGCAGCATTGCCTTAAAGTAAAAGTCGATTTACTAAAGGCGTCATATGCTAACTCTCCATTGTTCCACAGATGGTTGAGATCTTCTATGAGGGGTTCTAAGTACACATCAATACTATTATCCGGCTATTGTGGACCAGGAATCAACAATGTTAGCATGATGTTCTCCTTCTTCATGCATAAATCAGGTGGCAGATTATAGTTTACTAGCAAAACAGGCCAGCAACTATACCTTGTATTCTTCATGTTGAATGGATTAAAACCATCTGTAGAGGCCAAGCCTCACGTTCCTTTCTTCAGCTGCAAAGGAAGGGTATTTGTCATTCATCTGATCCCATGTGACCGATCCACAGGGTGCCGAAGTTTTCTATCGCTACTTTTGTTACAAAAATGCCACCTTAAATTCTTAGCCATTTCCTCAGACCTAAACATTCTTTTCAGCCGTGGGACTATTGGAAAGTACCGTAATACTTTCTGTGTACACCTTTCTTTACTTGACCAGTGTGCATATTAGTCTTCCATCTTGAAGCCTTGCATTTTGGACAATTATCGAGCTTCTTGTACTTCTTTCTGAATAGGCAGCAGTCGTTGACACATGCATGAATCTTCTCATATCCCAATCAAATGATTTCAGAAATTTCTTCACCTCGTACAGTGATGTGTGCAACACTTATCCTCTGGCAACATATCCGACAATGTCTCTAACAGATCATTGAAGCTCTTGTCAGACCAGCCATTCTGTGTCTTAAGTCTGAAAAGTGATACAATAGCCGAAAGCTTGCTATGGTTTACCAACTTGGATATAATGGTGTTTCAGCATCTGCAATCTTTGCAAGAAACTCATCTTCTTTCTTGTCCTCACCCTCTGCAATTTCACCCATTGACCCTTACTAGCTAACTCTTCATCCAAAAAATCAGCAGCTTGATAAACCAAGAATCTCATCATTCCAATGACTTAATTTACTTTCACCTTCAACGCCTGAGTTCAGTTCTCCATGATGGTACCAATCAGACCGCATCTTATAAGCCTCATCCATTCTCCTAGTAACAAGATGATCACTACACTCTACCTGAGTGTCGATCTATATTACGACAGTCATACAAGGGCATACAATCTATCAGCGTCTCCCAAAGCGCCCACAGCTCGCAAAATTTGTAGCACCTCTCTCATAACCAGGATCAGCTCTTCATTTCAGAATTTAAGTTTTAAAAAAAGAAGAAGAAATAAGTCTCCAAACCCCTACTGAAACCTAACCTATATAATGAAAGTTTTACCTGCAAAGATGCCCCATGCCTTGTCCACCATTATATGATATAACTTTAATCTAAACCTTTAGTACCATAGCGCCATATCAGATATAATGATAGAGTATTCCACAACCAAAATTATTCAATATTCAGACCATTTAACAAAAACTCAACCGCTATAATTACTCAAGCAAAAAAAATTCAAACTCAGTCCAGATCTGTTTAATATATCAAACATATCCACCATGTTTAAAACCAATAAACTAAAAGCACGAAACCTAATAAACAACAACAACAACAATATACAAAAATTCAAGACATCAATTAACGCCTAAGTAATGTAGAAAGATGGTACTAACCTGTCGTGTGATAAGAGCCAAAGAAAAGCTTCAAATTCCCATAATTGCACTTAGCAGTACTTGCAAAAGAAAAATACATAATGAGTCTAAGGTTATGCAAACGTGAAGAACAAATGAAGCTAGAATCCAAATACAGAACAGATGCATCGCAAGTTTCATATAACAGATTAAGCTATAGTCAAAAAATCTGAATTTCCTAAACCAAACAAGTTCATCTCTAATCAGACAGTAACATAAGTATTGGTGTATCCAATTGTTGAATTTAACAACACAACAAAATGAATATGCATCGCAAGTATCAGACAACAGATTGTTCATTCTATTTATCTATGGCTACAGCTAAATCAATTCCCAAAAACTTTAATGTCAAAATAGAACATTCTTCGCAAATAACATACGCATGCAAAAAAGAAGAAAATTAATTTCGAATCAATACTAAAATCGAGAACTATGAAATTGAAACAAAAATCAAATGCATGAAAGCTATGAAATCGAGAACTATGAAATTGAAAGCAATGAAATCGAAACAAAACTATGAAATCGAAACAAAATCAAATGCATGATACAAAACTCTACAACTGAAACTTATCAACCTACAAAACCTAAACAATTGTTATTTAGATTCACGAAAGCTCGAAGGAAGGAAGAAAAACATGCCTTCGACAGGGATGGACGAAATTAGGGCCGACGACAGTGTCAAACCACAGTTATGAAAGTTGAAAGGTTGGCTCAGTCCAAAGCTGAGCTCAACCTGAAACAACCAAGTAAACCCATATTTTTCCCAAAACTGTTTGAATATCAGAGAATAGATCAAATACCAACTGAGAACAATGTCATGAAGAACTAAGAAAACATAAAAAGGGTTCACTGTTGAACCTGAAATGAAACTACAATTGATAACCTGAGATCACACTCCTAATTTGAAACCTGATATGCAAAAACCACTAAACAGTAGACTCAACTCAAAACATCAATACACACAGGCAACCACATATCAACCCATGATACCATAAACTCTGAAAACTGAGTCCAGATTGAAACTCTCTCACATAAGAACTCAAATCCAACTTTCACATCAAAACCAAAATCCAACTAAGAAAACATAATATTATTTTAATATATTATATTATTGGTATCAAACCACAATTTACTCAAATCCAACTTTCATAAACTGGTGTATCCAATTGTTTGAATTTAACAATACAATAAAATGAATATGCATCGCAAGTATCAGACAACAGATTGTTCATTCTATTTATCTATGGCTACAGCTAAATCAATTCCCAAAAACTTTAATGTCAAAATAGAACATTCTTCGCAAATAACATACGCATGCAAAAAAGAAGAAAATTAATTTTGAATCAATACTAAAATCGAGAACTATGAAATTGAAACAAAAATCAAATGCATGAAAGCTATGAAATCGAGAACTATGAAATTGAAAGCTATGAAATCGAAACAAAACTATAAAATCGAAACAAAATCAAATGCATGATACAAAACTCTACAATTGAAACTTATCAACCTACAAAACCTAAACAATTGTTATTTAGATTCACGAAAGCTCGAAGGAAGGAAGAAAAACATGCCTTCGACAGGGATGGGCGAAATTAGGGACGACGACAGTGTCAAACCACAGTTTATGAAAGTTGAAAGGTTGGCTCAGTCCAAAGCTGAGCTCAACCTGAAACAACCAAGTAAACCCATATTTTTCCTAAAACTGTTTGAATATCAGAGAATAGATCAAATACCAACTGAGAACAATGTCATGAAGAACTAAGAAAACATAAAAAGGGTTCACTGTTGAACCTGAAATGAAACTACAATTGATAACCTGAGATCACACTCCTAATTTGAAACCTGATATGCAAAAACCACTAAACAGTAGACTCAACTCAAAACATCAATACACACAGGCAACCACATATCAACCCATGATACCATCAACTCTGAAAACTGAGTTCAGATTGAAACTCTCTCGCATAAGAACTCAAATCCAACTTTCACATCAAAACCAAAATCCAACTAAGAAAACATAATATTATTTTAATATATTATATTATTGGTATCAAACCACAGTTTACTCAAATCCAACTTTCATAATATCTAATTGTTTGAATTTAACAACACAACAAAATGAATATGCATCGCAAGTATCAGACAACAGATTGTTCATTCTATTTATCTATGGCTACAGCTAAATCAATTTCCCAAAACTTTAATGTCAAAATAGAACATTCTTCGCAAATAACATACGCATGCAAAAAAGAAAAAAATTA
This sequence comes from Iris pallida, assembly GCA_029216955.1. Lineage (NCBI taxonomy): Eukaryota > Viridiplantae > Streptophyta > Magnoliopsida > Asparagales > Iridaceae > Iris > Iris pallida. Next base: position 4,376,501 of record JANAVB010004399.1, read on the forward strand.
ATTTCGAATCAATACTAAAATCGAGAACTATGAAATTGAAACAAAAATCAAATGCATGAAAGCTATGAAATCGAGAACTATGAAATTGAAAGCTATAAAATCGAAACAAAACTATGAAATCGAAACAAAATCAAATGCGTGATACAAAACTCTACAATTGAAACTTATCAACCTACAAACCTAAACTTATCAACCTACAAAACCTACAAAACCTAAACAAAATCAAATGCATGATACCAAAATCGAAGGAAGGAAGAAAAATATGCCTTCGACAGGGCCGACGACAGTGTCAGTGGTCTCGGCGACCTTCACGGCGGCGTCGACGACTCTAATCGGCGGTGTCAGCGACCTTCACGACGAATTCGTAAGTGTGGTGAGTTTTAGGGTTTTTGGAAAAAGAGGGAAACTGAAAGCGGAAATAAAAGAAACCTAAAATAAAAGAGGAAATAAAAGAAACCTAAAATAAATTCGTAAGAGTGGTGAGTTTTAGAGTTTTTTGGTCAAGTATTTGGCGGTATAAGTGTTTTTAGGTTCCCGCTTAATGAAACTCTATCTTAGCGTTTATCAAATGCTATTATAAAGTAACCAAAATATCAAACTTATTTTTTATAGCAGTTCAGCAAAACGTGCTATTACGTTATGCTATCAATGTGCATTTTTTTTGTAGTGAGTACACCAGGCGCTCTACTAGGCAAGACACCTTGCCATTAGCTGTTTATTTTACTTTAACTCATATCCATGCATTATTCATTAATTATTTTTTTGCAAAATAAACTGTGCTACACCGTCACGATTAGATAGATTTTTACGGTGTAGTTATATTTTTCGTACTTATTATTATTATGTAATTCAAACTTAGATTTAAGGGACCACTATTTGTGTGACGCATTCATTGGCCTTGACACGTTGTACCATAAAGTTGTGTGTCGCATGTAGAACACGGACATGCGTGACTGGCTGGCCACCGGTACGTATAAGCCGTGCGATAGGAATAACCGCTAATAAGAGGTTGCAATGCTTAGTTTGACTTAGCGGTTAATAGAGGTTTTATGTTGTGGATACAACATGATAGGCATTAGGTGGGAAGAACAGTTCCTTAATGTATGGATCATATATGCACTGTCTTGATTGCCGGTTATCTCCAATAGGAGGTACGGTCCTGATAGCCGGTTATCTCCAGTGGAGGTACGGTTGTCACGACCCGCACCCGTTTTTTTTTTTAAACGGATACGAGACGTGTCCAAGCCAGCCTACGCCGCAGTGTCGGCGGTAGAACGCTGTCACGGCCATGAAGATCAAAATCATAAACACTGCTCATTCACATAATTAATTTAATTTACAAAGATCACAAGTTTTATATTTGTAGAAAATATAAACTTGTACAATAGATGAATGACTACAACTCAACTATATATCCGGTCTCTAGGCTTTTGTCTGCAATATTCCCGTCACTCCCCAAGCTAAGTGAAACCGCGGCTAACCTGAAAATATTGGTTTCCAGTCAGGAATGGAACGAGCACAATTCACTGAATGCAATTTCAAATAAAGAAAATGACTATAAACAAGGTTAGACATCAATCATGGAATTTGAAAATAACAGTAAAGCCGTAAGAAAAATCAATCGTAATAAATAGACCAATATACTTTTCTACCGTTAGAAGTACCTTTGATGCGTGATCAGTCTGGGCCACTACAACCGCACGGTCTACAATGTCTACTTGCATGAAAATAAGCACTGTCTACGATGTCTACTTGCAGAAAATAAACACTGTCTACGATGTCTACTGCAGAAAATAAGCACTGTCTACGATGTCTACTTGCAGAAAATAAACACTGTCTACGATGTCTACTACAGAAAATAAGCACTGTCTACGATGTATAATTGTAGAAAATAAACACTGTCTACGATATCTACTGCAGAAAATAAGCACTGTCTACGATGTCTACTGCAGAAAATAAGCACTGTCTACAATGTCTAAGCACTGTCTATGGTCGGATCACACATCCTTGGTACTTCTCATTCCCGACTCAACAATTTATAATAGAAAATAATCACATAACCAATGACCAACCAATGAATATAGTAAAAATCAATATCGAAATGCAGACAATAAACTGTACTCGCCTGTGGTCCTGTGCTGGTGTAACCAATAACCTGAACCACTCAGAATGCCACCATAGTCAAAACTCGTACAACAGTCCCCGGATGCTGAAATAGACAATACCAATGATCTTAGAATAGTCCAATTAGCTAGGATGGCCTGTCCTTAAGTCCAATTCTGGACACAGGGCAAAACGGTAATTTCGGGTCAAAACGGTATCCGCCGTTGGACCCGCTTTGCACCGAAAAGCGTGCCAGAGTCAACGGTCTATAAAGTCGTCAAACTATATGTCTACGGATCCATTTTTTTGATACGAACCCAACCGTATGTCCAAAGTTGGATTTCGGCGGGCCGTGCACAAAATCGCCCGTTGAGTGGGACCGTGGGGCCCGCAAAACGGTAATTTTATCAACGGTCTCAGAATCGGACCAAACTTGGCATACAGGACCAAAAAAAACGATACGGTTCTGTTGGCATAAGTTTCGTCTCGATCTGACGAGCGTGCACAAAGTTATGACAGAATTTGCATTGGACGGATACGCGTCGAATTCGTCGCACACACGAGACCAATTTGAATTCCGTCAAAGCCCACACGACCACGAAAACCGTTATGCAGCTTTCGATGCTCGCGGTATGCAACCACGTCGCCCGGAATGGCAGGACGGACGTCGAGTGGAGCAATTTTCTAGTTTTCAAAACAGGTTTTTGGAAAACTTTGGGATTCGATTTCTCGACGTGTAGTCGATGATTTCAAATTCCGCAAGAAGGGTTGTGAAGCCCTACATGTTGTCTAAAAGTCACTTCAATTAGTTTTCTAAAATTCCTAATTGGTTTATCAGAATCTATCTCGAAACATGAGGGTTTCGACTAGAAAACTGTTCTGATTTTTGAATGGTTTTTTGTCATGTTCGCATCTATTTTCTGGGCAACCTAGCGCTCTACTTCCAAAACTATTGAAGGAGAATAAAGTGCTATAGGTTAGCTTCGTACCTGTTCAAGTAGGTCGAAAAACGGTGGAGCATGGTGGAAGAAAAATGCCACGCGACTGGAGCGTTTTGCTGCTGCTGTCAGCGCTTCCGTCCACGCGCGCTGTGGTCGTGCGGTGGCCTTGGCCGTCGTCCAGCGCCTCGCGCGGTGGCGCATGGTCGCGGGGAGACCGCCCAGCGTCGGGGATGCGTCGTGGGTGGCGGCGTCGGGTTTGTGATCTAGGGTTTCGAGTCAGTCGCATTTTCTTCCTTTCGTCGGGATGGTTTATATACACATGAGTTCTGTATATAACAGAACTGTGGGGGGGGGGTTCGACCCGCTGGGTTGGGGTTGCACAGCTCACGTGGGCTGCTGCTATTAACCAGCTGAGCTCGGGTATAATTTGCAGCTGGGCTGCTATTATGGTATGCTCGGTTCGGTTCTGTTATGAGGGGGCTTGATGCTCGGGTTGGGTAATGACTGTTGGGCCAAAGGCAAAGCACTGCTTCTTCATCTCTTTATGATGAGCTTGGTAGCAAAGCACTTAAGGGTGTATCCGGACAGGTTGAGAATTCAACATAGTTTAATTAACCAAAATGGGCGTGCCTGCAAGCCTATTGGGTGATGTATTGAAAATTACTAGTATATATATATATACACATATTTATTTATATTTATACACCTACAACCCTACATCCATATATACATGAATATATTTTATATAAAATACACATATCAATATTAATATATATACATATATTACCAATCTTGATATACCAATATTAATATATATAACTTATCAATAATAATATACATTTTTATATATAAATAACTATTCATTTAATATATCTTTATATATATAAATACTTATACACTCATTATACGTATATTTATATTTACACAATCATACACCTATGATAATAATACTATTTATTAATCACCACAAAATAATAACTAATTAATTATTTCTAAAATATAGATTTCACCATTTAAATCAATTAAATAATAAATAAAATATTTCAGAAATTCGGAAAGGGGAGCTACAAATCTACCCACCTTAAAATAATTTCGTCCTCGAAATTCTAACTCGTAACATCCCCAAAGTCCAAATAGATAAATAAATAAATAAATCCACTATTATCACAATCTTCTCGAATTTAATTCCTCACAATATTTTATAACCCTTTCTAGCCATTTTATAACTCTAAACACTTGAGGACTGCTACCCACCTTTGGTCACACTACTCCATCAGATCTCCTGTCGCAACTAATTGCGAAAATTTCTACCAATACATATCTACCGCATATGGCACCTATAACCTCTCCTATCTATCAGACAATCCAAAATTTTAACAAGCAAGTTTACACAAGTAGCTATGAATATTGCTGAATTCTAATAAGCGTGACCATTCGTCACTTTGAAACAGGAGGGACAGGAAGATAGGAAGAAAAATCGAGAGCGTTTATGAATTTCCAAGAGCGGTAGAGAATACCCGATGATGCAGATAGAAAGAAAGTCTATGAACCATTGACTTATTTGCTAGATTGGGCTACTCTAGTCTAGTCACTTGCTAAATCGAAGGACTCTTCGTTTCCTAGAGGGGCTTGAAATCCGTACAATACGAAAGTTCTGTCTTCGAAATTCTGAACAGATTTCATAATAGAACGGAAATTGGAGAAATCAAGATTGTGATCTATCCCGTGGTTATTTAAACACAAACAAGGGATAAATGCAATACAATATCGTATCGCGACTTCCAGGTAAATGGGATAAGGTTACGAATGGCTCCACGTTCTAAGAGGTGGAGACTACATAATAGGTGTAAGGACCTACTTCAATTGGTTCGGTTTTATAGACCAACTATGGGGGTTTGTCTGGAGGGGTTTTACTGGGCCTTAATGGGTTTCCTATTTGGATCAGTCGTCGGTTGAATGAACCTTTGACTTCAATCTATATGGACTGAACAAGATCCCAAGATAAAACTATGTCTACTAGTTTAGGGTAACCTAGAATAGGTTTCTATCCAAGGGTTGAGCTAGTTGCCCGTCAAGTTGGTTAACTTGGTCCCTAAAGCCCAAAAATGCGTCTTTCGTGGCTTTTGTGTTTAAATAGCACGAAAAGCCACAATTGAGTGACACACTAGTGACATGTGCGTAGTGGGCTTCAAGTAAATCACAACCATATATTGGGTCGAATGAATGAGTCAAGGTTGAGACTCTAATGGAAGTCGGAAAACATACTGCTATTATGGTAGGGTTATAGCTAGTCCTTCCGTCCTGAAAGTCGTACCATAAAAATAGAGCATAAGGGGACGGGTTTGAGTGGGACATGATATAAAAGGAAGGTGGACTCGTCTAGATCTTGTATGTGAAATTTATTGGAAGGTAACAACTGGTCTCGTGCTCTGAATACTAACGGCACGGCATGGGACACAAAATGATCTAAAAGGAAAGTGGGAGTCCACGGGGCACTAATTTTCATCCTTAATTAATTGGAAAACCCCGTATATCCTAAATTTAGAAAGCTTACAGTCTACCCACCTTAAGATAGGACATGGTCCTAGGAATATTGAGGTTAGAAGGATTTCAAGTCCGTTATTGTACCTCGTTGTCAATAAGGATTAAGGCACGGCGTAACAGGATACGGTAGATCTAAGTCAAGCCAAGGGTCGTTCCTCAATGAATGAAAACGAGAGTGTTCAATGACACACGGTCGAAAAATAGAATGATCTACTCGTCCACTGTATACAAGGGTTATCGACAGGGTAACCAACTCTAAGGCACATCATCTAAAAAGATTTCTAACCACTGAGTCGTGAAACTCTAGTTGTGTTAAACCTGTCAGGCTATGGTCATAAGGGTTCTGGTAATATGGGCTGCAGTGATCATGCATTGTCGTTGACAACTGGTATATCACCATTTGACTGGGTATTTAAGCTATGGTATTGGCTAAGCTAGTGACTGTGGTATTCCAACACTAGTTAGGTCTTAATAATAAAATTTACATAGCTAGAGTAATATTGGTTGGAAACCAATCTCGGGATGAGTGTCCACCATAATCACGGTAAATTATTGTCCTTAGCCTTGTCTATTCATCTCATGTCTAAACTGTGGGCTTTGGTCGAGGGACGGTTGAGTCAAGGCATAAGGGTTGAAAGTTAAGGCAAGCTTCCAGCAAAAATTGGAGACTCACACTATTTGGTCTCTTGAGGATAGATAGTCTCCTAGGTAGGCATTTCGACTAAGGGTAAAACCCTAATCATTCTCAATTTCAGCTGGCTCGAAAGTCTCAATAGTAGTTTGAGGGTCGTTGGGAGAACGAGTAACTCCATCTCATGACTGGCCGATGGTAGCGACACTTGGGCCTACCATTATCATAACCATGGGAGTACTCTGTATCTCTCTACTATCACGAGCTTTCGTCTTTCCAAATCGGTGAAAGACAAAAACAATAAAGAATTCAAGGGAGATGTTACTGAATACAATTTCGTGATTCAAGGGCGAACATATAATTCAAGAGGAATTGTCAATGCAGTCGTGGATGAGACCCTAGAGACATCTATATCTCAATCCACGTAGGGTAATTAAATAAAGTGCGAACCAAATGCATCATGGTTGATCAGACCATAATACACTGATTCTGATTAGACAATAAGTTAGCAGGCGTCCCCACTAAACATATGCCTCAAATCAAGCTCGAGAACAGAGTGAGCTTGCAAAACTAAGCTGTGACAGCGGCGTTTGTTAAGATAGTCGAATACAATTATGCTAGATTCTTGAAAGAAGGCACAACTAGTTCGAGTTTTGTGAGAATCAAACCTTACTCGGTGTTCTTGCTTACACGGTCTTCCTACTATCTTCTTATCCACAAGGACTTGGTCGACTAATGGGTTATGGACATTCTAAATTCTATATTCTAGGTAAACCTATTAGTGTCAGTCGATATCCTCGTCAATAGGTCACAAGGACCACGGAATGCTAGATCGGGAGACGTGCTATCCAACTTACAAACTTCCACCAATATTGGCTTCGGATCTTATGGAACACACAGGGCACTGTCCTATCCTCTATAGTATCCTTAACTTGTAATCACGTCTGAAATCATTTCACCGAGGACTACGCCACGCCCGTATACTCTGGCTGTGGTAAACCTTTGGTTTCGTAACTCAACATGATACAAAATCGAACACTTCTTAACTCTATCCAATATTGGCTCAAGGGTATCTACGATCAAGAGTGGACCACTAGTCATATCTCTTAGCAAATTCTATAACCGATATTTTCCTAATCTCCTTTCCACTCTAGGGGTTGTGTCTTGCCAGTGCGCTGCTGGCTGCAGTGAATCCCTAGTCTCCAAAGTTTAAATAAATGGCGACAGTGCGCTGCTGTCCTGCCAGTATAAGTTAACTAACATTCTCGTAACTATATCTGTAAATAAATCCCTGAGCTTCTAGAGATTCAAACAAGTTGACTATGAAATAAGGCATAAATATTTGCCTTATCACCCTTAAAATAAAAGATTGAGCGGGGAGGAAATAATTGAAGACAAAAAGATACACAAACATTCTAATGTTATTCCACGTGTATTCAATCATTGAGGAAAAACTTTGAACCGAAACTAACTCGAGGTCCGCATGGGGATAACAATAATCAGAATTTATACAAAATATTAATTCCTAGGGCAAATAGAAACTAAATAGGCAGTTCGACTAAGGCATGGGGATGATATCTAAGAGGCAAGAGAAGGATTTGCCCAACTCATCAAGGTTACATCATAAATTATATGAAGCCCTGTCTTACCAAGTGAACAATCTATCCACTTTGGATCGTGTCGTCATATCGAGAGATAATAGTGTACCTATGGGGATCTGACAAACAATCAACCTTAATAACTCCTCATCTAAATTGCATGACCTAGACTACCCATTGGTAAATTTGTATAGGGGACTCCTAGTCCTAGTCATTCTCGTAAATTAAATTAATTTCTAATTCGTGAATGAGCATTTCCAGTCGCAGGCTCGCAATAGTACGACTAATTTAAGTACTATCACGAGTTCGCATGATTTGCAAAGACTGACCTGCATGGGCCACCACAAAAACTTGTCACGACCCGTACCCATTTTTTTTTAAACGGATACGAGACGTGTCCAAGCCAGCCTACGCCGCAGTGTCGGCGGTAGAACGCTGTCACGGCCATGAAGATCAAAATCATAAACACTGCTCATTCACATAATTAATTTAATTTACAAAGATCACAAGTTTTATATTTGTAGAAAATATAAACTTGTACAAATAGATGAATGACTACAACTCAACTATATATCCGGTCTCTAGGCTTTTGTCTGCAATATTCCCGTCACTCCCCAAGCTAAGTGAAACCGCGGCTAACCTGAAAATGTTGGTTTCCAGTCAGGAATGGAACGAGCACAATTCACTGAATGCAATTTCAAATAAAGAAAATGACTATAAACAAGGTTAGACATCAATCATGGGTTTTGAAAATAACAGTAAAGCCGTAAGAAAAATCAATCGTAATAAATAGACCAATATACTTTTCCACCGTTAGAAGTACCTTTGATGCGTGATCAGTCTGGGCCACTACACCGCACGGTCTACAATGTCTACTTGCATGAAAATAAGCACTGTCTACGATGTCTACTTGCAGAAAATAAACACTGTCTACGATGTCTACTGCAGAAAATAAGCACTGTCTACGATGTCTACTTGCAGAAAATAAACACTGTCTACGATGTCTACTGCAGAAAATAAGCACTGTCTACGATGTCTACTTGCAGAAATAAACTGTCTACGATGTCTACTGCAGAAAATAAGCACTGTCTACGATGTCTACTGCAGAAAATAAGCATGTCTACAATGTCTAAGCACTGTCTATGGTCGGATCACACATCCTTGGTACTTCTCATTCCCGACTCAACAATTTATAATAGAAAATAATACATAACCAATGACCAACCAATGAATATAGTAAAAATCAATATCGAAATGCAGACAATAAACTGTACTCGCCTGTGGTCCTGTGCTGGTGTAACCAATAACCTGAACCACTCAGAATGCCACCATAGTCAAAACTCGTACAACAGTCCCGGATGCTGAAATAGACAATACCAATGATCTCAGAATAGTCCAATTAGCTAGGATGGCCTGTCCTTAAGTCCAATTCTGGACACAGGGCAAAACGGTAATTTCGGGTCAAAACGGTGTCCGCCGTTGGACCCGCTTTGCACCGAAAAGCGTGCCAGAGTCAA
>JANAVB010004399.1:4390834-4530020 GCA_029216955.1 Iris pallida
CTTCTCGCCTGACTCAGCAGAACCCTGGGACCACAGTACCTCTTGTTCCAGCTCAGGTGGGAGCATCTGCAGCTTTTGGGGGTGCTCCTCCACCGGTTCCAAGGACTACCCCAGGGGTTCAGGGGATGCTACCACCATCGCCTCAGGGGACAATTGATATGGCGCAGTTCTTTGCCTTCATGCAGCAGATGTTGGAGACTCAGCGGCGCCAGACAGAGAGACAGAGGCCAGGCGGACTGTTGCAGCCATTGCCCATTTCGGAGTGGAAGTGGGAGCACATCACGATAGACTTTGTTTTAGATTACCGCGTACACCAGGAGGGAAAGACGCAATTTGGATCATCGTAGATAGGTTGACCAAATCATCCCACTTTTTGTCATTTAAAGTGGGTACGTCTACTGATAGGCTAGCAGAGATGTATATGCGACAGATTGTCAGAATACACGGAGTTCCGGTGAGCATTGTCTCAGATCGGGATAGTCGCTTTACTTTCCATTTTTGGCGGAGTCTGCAGATTAGTTTGGGCACTCAGCTCAAGTTCAGTACTGCATACCACCCTCAGACGGACGGACAGTCAGAAAGGACTATTTCGACACTCGAGGACATGATACGGACTTGTGTCTTAGATTTTGGAGGATCCTGGGAGGATCACCTGCACTTAGTGGAGTTTGCATACAACAACAGTTTCTAGGCCAGCATTAGGATGTCACCATTCGAGGCATTGTACGGGCGTATGTGTCGTACTCCCTTGTCTTGGGATGACGTTGGAGAGCGAGCTTTATTGGGACCTGAGATAGTTGTTAACGCAGCCGAGAAGGTGAAGCTCATCAGAGATCGACTTCACGTGGCGCAGGACAGACAGCGGTATTGGGCCGATAGCCACCGAAGACCTTTGCAGTTTGAGGTACAGCTTAGATTTAGGATTAGAATTTTGTTTGTTTTGTGATTTTTGTTTGATCATGTGATTGTTATAGTTAAGTTGAGACCATGTTTGTGCTAGGTTGGAGATCTGGTGTTCCTGAGGATATCTCCGACACGTGGCACTATTCGCTTTGATGGAGGTGGAAAGCTTAGTCCGCGCTTCATCAGACCTTTCGTTATCAGCGAAAGAGTCGGTGACATGTCATACAGACTAGACTTGTCCCTTGCATTAGAGGGAGTCCATAATGTATTTCACGTGTCACAGTTGAGACGGTATGTGGCAGATCCCAGCCATGTACTGGATCATTCCGAGATCGAGGTGGGCCCTACTCTTAGTTATCCAGAGCAGCCTGTGGAGATTCTGGATCGATGGAAGATGGTACTGAGGAACCAGACGATACCCTTGGTTCGCGTAGCTTGGAGGCACCACTCTCCAGGTGAGTCTACCTGGGAGAGGGAGGATAAGATGCGTGAGCAATGCCCTTATCTTTTTCAGTCTTGAGGTATAATTTTTCTATCCTTCTCATCTATTCAGTTTTGCCTTTAATTTCGAGGACAAAATTCTTTTAAGGAGGGTAGATTTGTCACATCCATTTTTCTAGTTTGAGAGTATTTTGGTTATTGTAAATTTTTTGATTATTTTAATATATTATATTATTAGTATTGTGATTTTTGGCCTTTTGATAGTATAGCCTTGGTACAACCTAGTCTAGTGTCTCACCATGACTTAGTGACTTAGTTAGCATGGTTAGTTAGTGTTAGTAATCCCATTCTAGGGAGTTTCAACTTAGAAGCTAATTAGCAAAATGGTTAAGGAGCTAGTTAGACCTATTAATTTTTAAGAATTTATTTTTAACTTGTAGAAAGAAGCCCAAGCCCATTGATTATGAAATCCTAGCCTACCTTGATGTGGCCGAACATAGTAGAGTCCCATACCCCCTATTTAATCTCTCTTAACGAGACTTGCCTCTTTTTCCATTCCTTCTCATTCTAGCAAAAAATCTAGGTATGTGTTCTTTCCTATTTTTTTCATTCCTTCTCCTTTTTGATTCTAGTCTTTTGCATTAGGTTCTAATTTATGTTTATGGACTGTTGATGGTGAGCAATCTCAGTTTGGGAGAGCATTGGAGTTTTGGAGTTGCAAGAAGGATCTTTATTTTGGAGCTTTCAATGGGATTCACCCTCAATAGGTAAATCTCTTCAAATCCCTTCAAATCCCTTCAAATCTATGATTTCTTTCCATAGATGCATCCATATAGGTACCCCAGACCTGTAGGTGAAGTTTGGTAGGTTTGTGATTTCGTTTGATAGCCGTTTCATGGAACACGTGTTCGACAAAATGCCACTTAGAACTGAAAATTATTATTTTTCGATTCTGTTTTCATGAATTTCTTGCTAATATTATTTGTAATAACTTTTGTTAATACGGATCTTGATTCGACACAATTTCAGTGTCCGAATCGGACACGGACACGCGTGCACGAGGCTTGTGCACGGGTCCGTGCATGTCCTGCTGTCTGTGCGTCATAACTCGACGCACAGGGCTCCGTTTCATATGAAATTTTATGGACGTGTGGGGGAAACCTCTGCCCACATGTTTCTAAAATTTCACGACGTTTCTAGAAGTATGCGCGGAGAAATCCAACGTGCACGGTTCAGCTAGCATTGTGCACGCGACTGAAAATCGCCGCTGACACGGCCTTCGTACGCGAACGCGACGCGACGAGGACCCATTCCAGGAGCACAAGCATGAAGCCCTATACCTGGGCTACCCAGGGACCCAACCCCGAGACACGATGTGACTCGTGTCGTGAGCCACGGGGCTCGACACGCGCCCACGAGGTCGCACGCGTGCGCGCACAGCCGCGCGGGTTCGTGTGTCTTGTGCCACATGGATGCGACGTGGTGTCATGTCAGTGTGTCCTAGACCTAAACCTGGACCCCACCTAGCTACGTGCATAAGCATGAGGCTTCTCGTTGTCCGTGTGGAGCTCAATCGAGCGAAAATGCACGTGCACGTACACTTGTCAATGCACGCGTATCCGGTTCTCTCCGATACGCACTTCGTGGACAAGATACGGACACGGGTGCGACCCTGTGAGTACCCGAGCATGTCACACACGTATACATCGTCGTGTTTGCCAAGTTTCACGGGTTCTAGTTGAGTATTGTGCGTTTTGAGCTTCGAATTGGGTTTTCGGTTTCGGTTTGTGTATTTTTGAGTTGATTTTTGTTATAAATTGATTTTCTGAGATTTAACTCAGAATTTCTGAGTTTGTATAATGTTAGATAGATCCTGGACTTGTTGGTATTGATCTCTAATTTTACATTCTAAGGTTTCTATCATATATTATATATATAGCCCCTTTCTATCTCTATGTATATATATACATATAATGTTATATATCCATTGTATATATATATATATATATTATATATATATATATATATATATATATATATATATATATATATATATATATATATATATATATATATGTATATCGATTTCAGTTCTGAATTTATATTGGTTAGTTGATTTGATTTTGATTTTATATAGATACTTGGGTGTATCCATATATATATATACATGTTTATGTATATAGTTTTCTTATATATACATGTATAATTTACTTGATGCATATAGATATATTATATGTATAGTTGAGATTTTTTTTGTGTTTGTTCTCAGATTTTAGTCTCACAACAGTAGCTCTCACACAACACCCTCGCACACATTCTCTTTTCCCTTTCTTTGCATGCCTATGTTTATGTGAATGTGTATATACATATATATAAATATAAATATATATAGATATATTATATGTATAGTTGAGATTTTTTTGTGTTTGTTCTCAGATTTTAGTCTCACAACAACAGCTCTCACACAACACCCTCGCACACACTCTCTTTTTCCCTTTCTTTGCATGCCTATGTTTATGTGAATGTGTGTGTGTATATATATAAATATATATATAAATATATATAAATATATATAAATATATATATATATATATATAGATATATATATATATATATATATATATATATATATATATATATATATATATATATATATATATATATATATATATATATATATATAATGTAGTGAATGAATGGAATATATATGTATATGTTGTGATTGCTTTGAGATATAGTCTAAGGGTTAGCTAGTCAGTTTAGGATTGACCCAATGAGCCTAATTTGGTCGAGTCGACTAGCAAGTTGACCAAGTTGACAAAAGTCAACTTGGAGTCCAACATGATCCAAATCGACTCAAACGGACTTAGAATGACTTGATAACTTGTGTTTGACCTAAAATTTGGTAGATGGACTAGTTGACTTATAGTTGACCAAGTTTGACCAGAGTTGACCAAGGGTTGACTTTGACCTAGAAGGATCTAGAATTATTTAGAATGCATTGTAGGCTATTCTTATTTCATATTAGACACTTTGTAACCAATGGTTATTCTAAATATGACTCAGATACTCCAGTTCAGACCCTTATTCTCATCAGATAGTCAAGATACCAGGCGAGTACATTCCCTGACCGTTTCATACTTGTTAGGAATTATATTCTTGTCATAGTTTAATTTACTTGATGCTGACACGACATTATCACGGATTAGTACAATATGGATCTTTACATGAGATGTTATCCCCCTCAGGTACATCGAATACATCATGTCATGTGCTTTTTACGAACATCATGTATTTTGTGGACTCTTATTATTCATGTATACTCATGTGCTCTCATGTACTCTCATGATCTCATGAGCTTCATGTATAAACTATCATGTACAATAACATAACCTATCTAGATCCTTGTGTATTGATTGGGCATGGAAGAGTAGAAATAGTCATGTGAACAATTCTAAAGTAGTGTAATCATATACAAACTCTTTAGTGTAATCATGTGCAAATTAAGCCGTTCACATGTCTATCTTGTACTCTAAATCACATAGTCACTTACAGTTCTCTATTATCATATATAGATAGTTTTGTTTATCAGTTTCTCTCTTTCTTTTCATGCTTATTTCTTACAGCGTTTCATGTATCTTAACCTATCACATGTTTTATATTTTCTGTCAAGATATGAACTGCATGAGATGTATTGTGCTCGTTCCCATCCTGATTGGACTGTTGAAAATATTACAGGTAATGAGGAGGAGTTCTCCCTATATATTATGGCACAGGCTTAGATGACACCGGTGACTTGGACCCTCAGGAGGATCCAACAGTCGCTGAGGACTTGCCTATTGTCTATATTAGATTTCTAGACTAGTTTCCCTTTTAGTTGTCTTATTTTATGTACTTTCAGTTATTGGATATTTATGTTGTTTGTACACTCAGATATTACTCTCATTGTAGCTCTTGTTGGAGATTACTCCTTTATCTTATCCATCCATTTACTCTCTTTATTTCCACCTTAGATGCTGTGATTGAGTTGTACCTTTATATTGTCCTCCTTTTGGAGCGTATATCATTGTACATGTATGATTATATTGTTGGATGTTGTGACCTAGGACAGCGTTCTACTGCCGACAATGCGGCGTAGGCTGGACGTACCCACTTTTCGTGCCCTTACACTGGGTGCAGGTCGGGACAAATCAAGCTACGACTGCACCTTCGTAAGTCTTATTGTTTGTTTGATCTCCTGTGCATTAGAAAATTGAGTATTAGTACACAATGAACTCATAAAAAATAAAAATTTCTCATCAAACTAAAGTTGAACATTAATGGTGCATGCAAAGAAAATTATGGACCTAATGCGGGTGGAGGTGTTCTGTAAGTAGAGCACAAAAAATTATCCTCCTCTCGATCTTATCTTTTCGTACCTTTCAACTTACTTGTTCTTCTCATTTTTTATAAGCTATTCATGCATTTTCACCTAAGGAGGTCTCGTTTGTTTTGCGGAATCATCGGGTTAGAAAATAAAAGTGATTACTTTTCTATATTTGGGTGCCAAAGGAATTGAAGAGAAAAAGAAAGTTATTACCAATGAAAGAAAAATTAGAGGGAAAAGTGATTCCATCCATCCAAGCGAGGAATCACTTTCCCACATTGAAGTATTCACTTTTCTTTCCAAATTCCTTGGCATTTCCAAACATTGGAAAGGAAAATTAATAGAAATTATAATTTTCCAAAGGAAAGGAAATGTCAAGGAATTGATTTCATTTTACTTCCATTCCGCGAACCAAACGAGGCCTTAGGGTGTCAAGGGATGTTTATCGGTACAGATAAGACAATATATGCATCCGTATTCATTTTTTTGTAATATCCAAATCTGATCCGATATCCGAACTAATATCTCTTTTGACGCTTCGACTTCGTATCCGCCTAGTTTAGCGGATTAGATATTCAACTAAAAATTTAAATGTTATTATTCGATATCCAAAATCTGAAATCGAAATATTAAAAATTTAGTTGTTATTCGAATATCTGAAAATCAAATTCAATTGCTCTATTTGAGCCCTTTCATCTTCCGTTGAAAATTCTAAAAATGCTCAGCTAACTTGCTCTACATATTGCTCTATTTGAACCCTTTCATCTTCTGTTGAAAATTTCAAAATGCTTAATTTGAGGCGACCATATATATTGCTCTACATATTTGAGCCATTTCATCTTCTGTATATTACTATTATATATATACACTATATTATAATATAGAGGTAGAAAAGTAATAAATGAATTGAATTATATAAAAGTTAGTTGAGAATAAAACCAATTTATATTCTCTAGTAATATATATATTGTAACCACCATTTTTCTAAAATGAGGGTAATTTTAAACTTTTGTAAAAATTTATCATTTAATATTAATAATAATGATTTATGGTGAATTTAAATTAATTTAAAACTATTTAAATTAGTGCATTATGATTTTGATATTTTGCTAGTGTAACCTTAGAACTGTTTAGCCTAGAGACTAACCATGACCTTGGAGGCCTAACCCATGTGATTAGATTAACTAATTACCACTTTTTAGGCTAAGGGTATTTGGTCATTTTGTGACTTTTGAATTATTTAGGATTTTGATTAATTGGTGAATTTTAGATTATTTTAATAATATTTAAATTGATGTATTGTGATTTTGGTCATTTTTCATATTTTAATATTTTGGAAAAATTTATATTTTAATATTGATTTTATAGGATTTGTTAAGTCGGGTTCGATTTTTATCTCGTTCCGACTTGTGTTAGTGACCCGGGTAGCTTAGACTCTAGACGGGACTCCAAGATTAGTTAGTCATGGCCCACAAACCCCTCTAATTAAGTTAGTAAGTTTAGACTAATCCCACTTGTTAGATTTGTTAAGTTAGAGGCTTAAACTTAACCCTTTTTGATCCCAACTTGAACCTAACTTAAAATTAACCAAGGGGGATTAGTAGGGGGCTTATTGGGCTTTCCTCCAAGGCCCAAATAGGGCAATGATGGCAGCCACTATAGGTAGGTTAGCCTTCCTTCCTTTTATTTCATTCCATCTTGCCTCTTTTCCTTCACAAAGTGTTCTTTCCCAAATTAGAGAGCTTCCCTCTTTGATTTGATCTCTAAATCCTTACATCCCTTCATCAAAACTTCCATCCAACCTTCTCATACTACCAAGGGAAGGTGCTAGCAAAGATTTGGTGCAAAGTGCAAGGAGGAGTGTCTATTTTGGAAGGATCTTCGTATCGAAACCGTGTCCTTGAGAGTATCGTTGTGATTCTACTCCCAATAGGTAAAATCAACCCTCTAAATTATTTTTCTATGCATATTAGTTAGTTTTGAATCAACATGATTCACCCCATGCATGTACCCCTTTAGATTCAAGTTTGAGGCCATTTGGAGCTCTCTAAAGCAAGTTAGAATTGTGTCTTGTGTCCTACTTATTAGATCTCAAATTAGGACACCTCATGTGTTTGGTTTAATGTCTAATAGGTTTAATTGTATTTTAATTTCAGTTTTAGACATGTTAGAGGATGGATTGATGTTAGTTAGGATGGTTAGAATGAGTTTCATTTGGATACCCATGGTTAGATCTAAGTGGTTTAGTCTACATGTCATATTTTTAGCCTCAACTTGTCATTTTAATGTCTCTTTATATAATGGACTATTTTGTATATATAATAGGTATTTTAGATATATTTCATATATTTAAATGTGTGTGGATATGTTGTTAGTGGTGTTCTTGTGCTAGAGGAAAAGGGAGTATGGTTTGATGTGTATCTTGAGTGGTATGGAGAGTGAGATGTGTTTCTTTTGTCCAAGTAACCCAAATTCGTCATAATATTCATCCACGTTTTTAGTAGCCATAACAACTTAGAAATGTCATAAATTTTAGCTTAGAACTCTGATTAATCTCCTCTTTTTTAAAAAGAATTGTATCGAAGTTAGCTTTCCAAATATATATATTAATAGGTCAAATGCATTCTAGAACTTTCTGTAGAACTGTTTGAGTGTCAGTTGTACGAAAGACGAACGCGTTTTGATATTCTCGCAATTTCGAAAGCTTTCGGACACGAAAATGCGATCCGTTTGAAGTTTCGGAAAGCTAATACGAAGGGCTACAACATACTTTAATCCTGGAATTTAGTGAAGGCCCAATTGGTATAGTATTATTTTAAGTAGAAGAGTGACTATACGACCTAGGCATTTTGTGTAACCTATGAGCCTATGTAGTATGAATATTAAGTGAATGTAGGTATCATAGGTTGTCGAGTATATGTATGATATAGTATATATATATATATATATATATATATATATATATATATAAAAATATATATATATATATATATATATATATATATATATATATTATTGTTAGGTAATATTTGTTAGTATGAGTGTTAGTTAGATAGTAGAGGTTAGCATTTTGTTAGATATTTGATATGTTGTTAGATAGTTTGATGTTAGATATCTAGTATGTTAGATATTGATATGTTAGTAGATTATGTTAGTTCTAGATATTGGTATGTTAGCAAGTTAGTCTCTATAGGTTATATGTTAGATATTAGTTAAGATGTTATGTTAGTACATTAGATAGTTAGTTAATTAGATATTTGAGGGATATCTTGGTATCTCATGATACCAAGTTAGTATCTTAAGGTAAATATGAATTACCTTTACCTTCAAGGTAAATGATTAGTTTACCTTATGACCAATATATGGTATCAAGGTACCAAGGTAAGGTATCAAGATATCAAGGTAAGGTATAGGTTTACCCAAGTTAAGGTATTAGATTCCAATCAAGGTATTGGTATTGGGATGCCAATATGACCAAGGTTGATATGGTATCCTAGTGTTAGTGGGTTAGTGTCTAAGTGTTTGAGTTTGAGTAGGTGATGTTAGATTGTGGAAGGGTTATATAGATAGGTATATGTCACTCCCGTTTCCCGTTGTACGTATTTTCGTATACGGATTTCTAACATTTGTAAGGTGGACCGTAGTTAGACTTGTCTTGCTTAGCCTAGTCTTGGTTCAACTTGGTTTAGCTTGCTTGGTTTATTTTGGTTTGGTTTTGGTTTTGGTTTGTTTTGAGATGGTGAGGCTTACTATATAGTCAACTCCACTCTCTCTCCTCTATTTATTTCCCATTAACTCTTATTCATCTTTTTTATTTACTCCTCTCCACCCACCAAAGAAAGCCCTAGGCAAGTGCAACTTGTTTCATGATGGATCTCAAGTTTTATTGTTCCATTCTCTTTCTTACTTGAGTCTAAGCCTCTTTAGAACTTTACATTTTTGGGTTTGATGGATGGATTCTTGTAGATCTAAGTTTGTAATTTTTTGGTTTTCCTTGGTTTTGATATCTGAAACTTGGTAATTTTCGAGATCTAATGGTTCCATGTTGTAGGAAATTCAATTCTACCAAATTTTGGCTTTTGAACCGCTTGATTTCGACTTCGTATGAGAAAGTTATGCCATTTTTGTGTTGATGGGTTCCCCACACGTTTTGGTGTTGTCGGGACGATGAACAGTGCCGCGCGCTGTGCTTGCGCGCAACGTGCGCCGTGGACACTTTTGCCCTCGCGCACATTGTAACTTGCGTGTCGCGCACGCGCCCATTTTTCTGTCGTGCGCCCTCGGGCCGTGCTTGCGCACAACGTGCGCCGTGGGCACTTTTGCCTTCGCGCACCTTGCAACTTGCGCGGTCGTGCGCCTGTGCGATTTTCTGTCGCGTGCCCGTGCGCCGTGCTTACGCGCAACGTGCGCCGTGGGTGATTTTGCCCGCGCGTAATGCGCAACTTGCGTGGCCGTGCGCCCACACGATTTTTGCCGCGCAACGTGCGCCGTGCTTGCGCGCAACGTGCACCGTGGGCTGTTTTGCTCGCGCAACTTGCGCGCAAGTCACTCCAAATGACTGTTTTTGCCCGTTTGAGCTATTTTGTTGCTGAAATCTTGAAAAACTCAAAACATAAAAGTTGTAGATCTTTGTCTTGGCTTCAAGAATCTTCTTATTTCACTTTAATCAGAGTTCATATGTGACTGATAATTTCAATCATAGTTGATCTTTTGGCATATTTTATGTACTTGGCAGTATTTGATGTTTCTTAAACAAAAATAAATTTCTTAACATGATTAGATGATTTTGTACAGTTAGAGAATAATTGTACCCCCTTATATTCTTAAATCTAGCACAGAGTCAATTATTGTTTTATGTCAAGTAGTACTTTTATTTATTCCTTCTCCCATGCCATGATACGTCTTTTATCTAATTCTTTCTACATGCGATCCTTATTGTCATGTTTGCTTATCCTTAGATAGTGGTCCGTCGGGGTGCACTCATGATTTATGTCTCTTCTTTGCTTAATCTAGATAGTAGCCCATCGTGGTGCACTCATGCTACACGTCTCTTCTCTGCTTACTCTAGATAGTGACCCGTTGTGGCGCACTCTTAACAAGTAACCTTTACATGATAACTCTTGATAGTGACCCGTCGTGGTGCACTCTTGACCAGTAACTTGACATAATAATTCTTGATGGTGGTCCATCGTGACGCACTCTTGACATGATAAGTAATTTTGATAGTGGCCCGTCGTGGCGCACTCTTGACAAGTAATCTTGATAAGTAAGTCTAACATGTAATCTTGAATGCTGTTGCGACGGCTATCTTGACATGTTGAATAATGACTCGTCTTGACACCGTGGGTGATTATTCTTGAATGTGCTTGTATAAGCTACCAGTCTTGTCTTACATCATGTCTAGGACTTGCATCCCTAATTACCACGGTCAGGGATTCATGCTGAATCTAACTAGGTTAATTACTAGATTGATTAAAGTAGCTCATATAGAGAGATGTTTCCAGTTACAGGCGATCCCGTTATCTGGGCGCCTTGAATAGACTTGTAGCCTGCCGTCAAGTAGGGCACATTTCTAGTCCACTGTCACGTGGGACACTTTTTGAAACAAGTAATATGCACAATGTCATGTGTTGCACCCCCAAGTCACCTAATAATTCTCTTAGGGTACATTTGTCTCCTGGGCGATGTACCCACTATTATACTTACATGGGATACATTTGTCTTCTGGGCGATGTATCCACTATAAATTCTTGTAACTTGTATCTGGAAAACTTGGATAGTTGCAGGGCTTGTGACTGCCGGAATATCTCATTGCATCTTGCTAGTAATTAGGCTTGTGATAACCCTAGTTAGTTAAAGTATCAAGCCGTACTCTTTGCTTGGCCGTGATTGATGAATGGAGTCTAGTCTTGTCTAGACAATGCCAGTACATTCAGGACATTTTACAGTTTATGCTTTACTTGTCGATAATTGGTTAGAGACTAAGTTCTGTTCAAGCGAAGGGTTAAAACCTCGGTCCTTGTTTGGTTTACGGGTTGTAACTTGGTTACCAGAATAGTTTCTTAGTTATCTTATCGTTTATCACCCTACTTTCATACCTCCAATTTTTTTGTTATTATTATGCTTTGTGTTCTAACTTGTTGGTTTTAGTTCCTAAGTAAAGCCTCCCTTATGGCAGTTGCGCTTTCTGGGGTCTGACCCAGCTGGTTTTGTATGGCCAGATTTTGAAGCAGCACCCGAGGATCTTCCGACCTTCCAGCCAGATGGTGAATACTAGAAAAAATCCTGGCAACGAGTAGGTTTTATTTTGCTCTCCCGCTCTATTGTAAAATTATTCTTTTGAGGCGTTTAGCCATCGATCAAGTGTTAGCTCGTGTTGAAACTTTATTTTTGTCTGCCTAAGGGCTGTAACATGATTGATAAATCCTAGGAATAATCATGTATGAATGAAACTCTTGCTAGTCCTCGTATTTTATACGACTAGCTTCATGATTATCTGTATATGAAATATATGAGACGCCTTACTATTGATTATCTGATGGTCTAACATCTTGTATCTATTATTACTTGCTTGAGATTGAGACACTAGGCTTGTTCTTGACCATAAGAGACTGATGGCATGTAGATAAACCCTCATACATCTAGACAGCCGTGACCGTATATCGAGGTGGATTACACTTCTATATACATAGCTGGCTGTGTCTACCCCCGCTCTCCAGTATTCTGGATCTGGGGTGTGACACGGTTTAAGTGGTGGCCCATGCAGGTCTTGTAAATCAAGATGTGTGAGGGTTTTACCGAATAGATGTCTCATTCAGTACTCGCCCTTGATCTCTACTCGTGTCTCCTAATCTTTCTGAAATCTTGACCTTATCACATGCTTATATCCTCGATCTATCTTGGTCCTTCCTTATTGTTTTCCATGTCATTTCTTCAGTGGCCTTGTTCCTGGTTCAACCTATCAGCCGGAAGGAGAACCCCCAGTGAATCAGCAACAACCTGGGGATCAAGTCCAGCACTTAAAAGCAGTCTCCCGAGTCATGCCTTCAGGGGATCCAGAGCCACCGGTTCAGCCAGTCCAACCTGTAGAGCCTGACAATAGAGTCCTGGTAGGACTTATCCGGGAATTGCTTGCATCACAAGATCGTCGGGACGATGCCCTGCACCAGACAGTACAAGTTGCCATGGACAGAGACGGTTATGCAGACAATCGAGGTGGTCGGACAAGTTAGAGATCATCTTCGAGCTGCACAAGATCGTCAGCGCCATTGGACCGATTCTTATCGGCGCCCTCTTGAGTTTTCTATTGACGATCACGTATTCCTTAGGATCTCGCCTACCCGTGGCGTCATTCGATTCGACGTACGGAGAAAGCTTAGTCCTAGGTATATAGAGCCGTTCGACATTCTTGAGTGAGTAGGTGATGTATCCTATCGTTTCGCTCTTCCGCCGTCGTTATGTGAGGTACATGACGTAGTCCTTATATCCCAATTGCGACGGTATATCCCGGATCCGACTTATGTCCTTGATCATTCGGAATTGGTTGTCGGTACCAACCTTTCGTATGAGGAGAGGCCCGTATCCATATTGGACCGAAGAGAGAAGGTACTCAAGAACAAGACTATTAGTTTAGTCTGTGTTGCTTGGGGTCACCACTCTTTAGGTGAGTCAACGTGAGAGCGTGAGGATGATACCCGCTCGCGATATCCACACCTGTTTGACTCATAAGGTATAATGTCTTCCTTATGCCTTATGCTTTGAATTCCTTGCTTGCATGAATGATTGCTTGATTGGCTGCTAGTCATAGATTGCTCGTGATTAGTATAGCTTGCCCCGACATCTCTAGCCTCTTGATTAAATTCCGAGGACAGAATTCTTTTAAGGTGGGTAGAGTTGTCACTCCCGTTTTCCGTTATACGTATTTTCGTATGCGGATTTCTGACATTTGTAAAGTAGACCGTAGTTAGACTTGTTTTGCTTAGCCTAGTCTTGGTTCAACTTGGTTTAGCTTGCTTGGTTTATTTTGGTTTGGTTTGAGATGGTGAGGCTTACTATATAAGTCAACTCCACTCCCTCTCCTCCATTTATTTCCCATTAACTAGTTCTTCATCTTCTTCATTTACTCCTCTCCACCCATGTCACGACCCGTACCCGCTTTTCAGGCACGAGCTCATGAGCAAGCCAGCTACGCATCAAGCGGACTCCAGCCCGACTCGAATACGTAAACGCTATCACGGCTATGGCAATGGGACTAATCAAGGCAAGACAAAACTATATCTCAATCCACAATAAGAATAATAAACAAGAATGAACAAGTATGGGTCGTGGTCTGCAGCCCACTAGCATAGATGTCCGATAAGACTCTAAGAAAGTAATAAGAGTCTAAAACTGAATCAGGAAACATGATATCTCATGATAAGGTATGAAAGCACGAGCTGATAATAAATGCAATACGATACCTGAATCCCGCAAGTGTATCATCCCATCTGCCATCCAGAACTAATAGCTAACTCCATGCACTCACTAAACCTGAAGAGATTATCAGGTCCTCAGGAGACATAGCAAGATACATAAAAACATGCCTATCTAGCAGTTTATCACGCAAATAAAGAAAATATAGGAAAATAAACGAAAAAAGACCAATCAACACGAAATACGACTATACACGACTAGAAGAACCACTACGCATAAACGAACTGCTGGAGAAGAACAAGGGAACACGATATCACGATGTCAATAGATAACCAATCAAATACTCAAACCCTCGCCCCTAGTGTGGACTCGCAGGTTTGAACAACTACTAGCCCTCGCCCCTAGTGTGGACTCGCAGGCTAGCATCACCCTCGTCCCTAATATGGACTCGCAGGTGTGAACCATATACTACTAACCCTCGTCCCTGGTGTGGACTCGCAGGCTAGCATCACCCTCGTCCCTAGTGTGGACTCGCAGGTGTGGACAGATAACTACTAACCCTCGCCCCTGGTGTGGACTCGCAGGCTAGCATCACCCTCGTCCCTAGTATGGACTCGCAGGTGTGGACAGATAACTACTAACCCTCGCCCCTAGTGTGGACTCGCAGGTTAGCTTCAAGAATTTCAAGGTACAGCTGTTCCATTATGACTTATTTATCCTATGACACGATGCGACTCAGTCCAAGTACAAGTGATGACACGACACGACCCAATCACAATATACGAGGAAACCAATCCAAGGTGAACTACAAAATTAACTATGAACAAGAACTATATATACGTATATCCGATATGAACTACAAAGCCAATTATAAACAAGACTATATATATACTAGCAGGCATGATGTACAAATCGCATATAAATAATCAACTAGTAAAACTGTATAATAATATAAATATGCATGTAAATAAACTGTAGAGGGAGGCAAGGTATCTTGCCTAGAGGTTGCACGCAGATCCAACAACATATAATCAACTGGTAAGCCGATGAGTCCAAATTATCATAACTGTCTCCGAAAGCTGAAACAGACATTGCCAACATTCTCAGAATAGTCAAATTAGCTAGGATTGCCTGTCCCTAAGTCCAATTCTGGACACAAGGGCAAAACGGTAATTTTGAACAAAAATGGTGTCCGCCGTTGGACTCGTTTTGCACCGAAAAGCGTGCTAGGGTCAATAAAGTCGTCAAACTACATGTCGATGAATTCGTTTCGATGATATGAACCCAACGATACATCCAATTTTGGATTCCGGTGGGCCGTGCACAAAATCGCCCGTTGAGTCGGACCGTGGGGCCCGCAAAACGGCGATCCAATCAACTGTCTCAGAATCGGACCAAACATGGCATACAGGACCAGAAAAATGATACGGTCCTGCTGGCGTAAGTTTTGTCTCGATCTGACCAACGTACACAAAGTAATTAGGAAATTTGCACAGAGGCCGATACGGTGAATTTCGACGGATACGCATCAAATTCGTCGCGTACACGCGACCAATTTGAATTCCGTCAAAGCCCACATGTCCATGAAGCCGTTATACACCTTTTGATGCTTTTGGTTCGCGACCACGTCGCCCGGATTGGTGGGACGCACGTCGTATCGAAGGTTTTTGTGTTTTTGAAAAATAGTTTTTCGGTCAACTTCAGAATTCGATTTCTCGACACGTAGTCGATGAAATCAAATTCCGTAAAAAAGGATTCGAAGCCCTATAGGTTGTCTTCCTATCGAACCAATTGGTTCGAGAAATAATAATGAGACGAGAGGGTGGGATACCTACGAAGTTGGGGTGTTCGACCACTGCTACTGCTGCTTGCTGTTACTGTGTGCGCTCGGCCACGCTGCCGGCGACCGACGACGGCCTAGGACGGCACGTCTAGGGTCAGGGAGGGTCGCCCAGCCTCGAGCGTGCCTCTGGGATGTGGGGGCGCGCGTTCGGATTAGGGTTTGCGTGTTCTCTCTCGAGCGTATATATACGCTCTGTTCTCGAACGGAATCGGGGAGGGGGTTCACTACTTGGCCGGGTTGGGGCTTAGAGTCGGGGCCTGGGGCTGTGCTGCAGTTTGTGGGGGTGTTAGCTGGGCTATGGTTTGAGGGTGGTTGGGCCGACCTTGGTTTATCCGGCTGATGTGGGGCTGGGCTGTTTCTTTAACCATTTACATGAACCAGTCTTCACAAGGAAAGTTAACAGTTATTGCAACTCTAACAACTTAAACTCATAAACATAGCAGGACTTTGAAATATATGCAAGGCTAGGTACAAGTTTCTAAATATTGAATTAATGTTGATAACATACGAAAGCACAAACCACTTTCATCCTACAGACCAAGTTGTAGACAACAAGCTTGCTAAAATTTAGGGTCCCCGGGCTGGTGATAATGGGGTGATCATGGTCGATTGTTGTGGATGTACCCCTCAGATGTATATGTAAGTATCCGTATACATCACCTCAACTAATTAACTATTAAGTAGTAAAGAATTAGGATATTACCAAAGTAACACTGGAGAAGCCTACAAATATAAACGATAAATGTAATGAGCAAGACATAGCAGTAAATAACAAACAAAATTCAAAGAGAAAAATCACGAAGGCAAAAGACATGAAAAATTACATAACCCTCAAAGTTACAGCACTGATATAATAAATCAGAAAGGATGGAGTATAAGAAAGAACTCAGTACAGCAAGCATATAAAATATAAAATACTTTTCTTAAGGAGACTAGGTAAATACATAAGTAGATCCAAGCAGGGATTTCAACAAATAAAAGTAATCCAGTCAGAACCTTTACTCATCCAAAGTTCAACAATTTTATTTGCATCCATCCATTTAAATGAGGATATCCTAATAGTATCTTAAAAATAAACTTTCAACATTATACGTGACCATTGTTTTCATTCATCCTTCTTAATAATACGTATATACCTTAATAAATTATATATATATATATATATATATATATATATATATATATATATATATATATATATATATATATATACTTGCCTATATAATCAATATTAATAATATCTAATAGTAATAAATATATTTATTTAATCACCACAAAATAATAAAATAATTAAATAGTGGTTTGGTGAATCAATACTACCCACCTTTATCCGGATCCAAAAAATTATTCAAATATTGTAAAACAATATTTAATAATAAAAATACCAATTTTTGTACAAATATTCAAACAATTAAAAAATGTACATCAATACCCAAAATAATTTTGGAACTATTTGTACACCCATAAAATACGCCTACATGGTCGTCTTTGGACTCACTTTAAGCCTACACGGCTTGGGCTCGGTTCGGGCCCAGTCCGGACTAGTTCGGTACAACCGGGTTCTTGCAAAGTCAATAAATTTAATAATAAATAATTAAACTATTTATAATGGTCATGTCACAATTTGGCCTGGTTTTCCTAGTTAGGACACACTTATGGCTGGGTCTTCCTTGGCATGGCTAATACACTAGTCAAGGCACGTCACTGCACTATTCATGCCATGATTCCTAGTCGTCTGGTACTTCAAAACTCAACCATGGCTAAAGTCATCTACCGTAATAATTAACTAAATAATTATTTATAAAAATCTAAAAATCACCATTGAAATCAAATAAATAAAAAAAATATTCCAAAATTTTTTGGGAAGGGAGGCTACAACCCACCAAAGAAAGCCCTAGGCAAGTGCAACTTGCTTCATGATGGATCTCAAGTTTTATTGTTCAATTCTCTTTCTTACTTGATTCTAAGCCTCTTTAGAACTTTGTATTTTTGGGTTCGCTGGATGGATTCTTGTAGATATAAGTTTGTAATTTTTTCGATTTTCTTTTGTTTTGATATCTGAAACTTGGTTATTTTCGAGATCTAATGGTTCCATGTTGTAAAAAATTTAATTCTACCCAATTTTGGCATTTGAACCGCTTGATTTCGACTTCGTATGAGAAAGTTATGCCATTTTCGTGTTCATGGATTCCCCACACCTTTTGGTGCTGTTGGGATGATGAACATTGCCGCGTGCAGTGTCTTCGCTGTCGCGTGCCGTGCTTGCGCGCAATGTGCGCCATGGGCACTTTTGCCCTCGCGCACATTGCAACTTGCACGCCGCGCGCCCGCGCATTTTTTTTTGTCGCGCGCCCGCGCGCCGTTCTTGCGCGCAACGTACGCAGTAGGCACTTTTGCCTCGCGCACCTTGCAACTTGTACGGCCGCGTGCCCGTGCGATTTTCTGTCGCACGCCCGTGCGCCGTGCTTGCGCGCAACGTGCGCCGTGGGCTATTTTGCCCGCGCGCAATGCGCAACTTGCGCGGCCGCACGCCCGCGTAATTTCTGCCGTGCAACGTGCGTCGTGCTTACACGCAACGCACACCGTGGGCGGTTTTGCTCGCGCAACTTGCGCGCAAGTCACTCCAAATGACTGTTTTTGCCCGTTTGAGCTATTTTGTAGCTGAAATCTTGAAAAACTCAAAATATAAAAGTTGTAGATCTTTGTCTTGGCTTCAAGAATCTTCTTATTTTACTTTAATCAGAGTTCTTATGTGACTGATGATTTCAATCATAGTTGATCTTTTGGCATGTTTTCTGTACTTGGCAGTATTTGATGTTTCTTAAACAAAAATGAATTTCTTAACATGATTAGATAATTTTGTACAGTTAGAGAATAATTGCACCCCTTATATTCTTAAATCTGGCACAGATTCAATTATTGTTTTATGTCAAGTCGTACTTTTATTTATTCCTTCTCCCATGCCATGATACGTCTTTTATCTAATTCTTTCTACATGCGATCCTTATTGTCATGTTTGCTTATCCTTAGATAGTGGCCCGTCGGGGCGCACTCATGATTTATGTCTCTTCTTTGCTTAATCTAGATAGTGGCCCATCGTGGTGCACTCATGCAACACGTCTCTTCTCTGCTTACTCTAGATAGTGACCCGTTGTGGCGCACTCTTAACAAGTAACCTTTACATGAAAACTCTTGATAGTGACCCGTTGTGGTGCACTCTTGACCAGTAACTTGACATGATAATTCTTGATGGCGGTCCGTCGTGACGCACTCTTGACATGATAAGTAAGCTTGATAGTGGTCCGTCGTGACGCACACTTGACAAGTAATCTTGATTAGTAAGTCTAACATATAATCTTGAATGCTGTTGCGATGGCTATCTTGACATGTTGAATAATGACTCGTCTTGACATCGTGAGTGATTGTTCTTGAATGTGCTTGTATAAGCTACCAGTCTTGTCTTGCATCATGTCTAGGACTTGCATCCCTGATTACCACGGTCAGGGATTAATGCTGAATCTGACTACGTTAATTACTAGATTGATCAAAGTAGCTCATATAGAGAGATGTTTCCAGTTACAGGCGATCCCGTTATCTGGGCGCCTTGAATAGACTTGTAGCCTGCCGTCGAGTAGGGCACATTTCCAGCCCACTATCATGTGGGGCACTTCTTGAAACAAGTAATATGCATATTGTCATGTGTTGCACCCCCAAGTCACCTAATAACTCTCTTAGGGTACATTTGTCTCCTGGGCGATATACCCACTATTATACTTACATAGGATACATTTGTCTCCTGGGCGATGTATCTACTATAAATTCTTGTAACTGGCGTCTGGATAACCTGGATAGCTGCAGGGCTTGTGACTGCCGAAATATTTCATTGCATCTTGCTAGTAACTAGGCTTGTGATAACCCTAGTTAGTTAAAGTATCAAGCCGTACCCTTTGCTTGGCCGTGATTGATGAATGGAGTCTAGTCTTGTCTAGACAATGCCAGTACATGATTACTTCGGGATATTTTACAGTTTATTCTTTACTTATCGATAATTGGTTAGAGACTAAGTTCTGTTCAAGCGAAGGGTTACAACCCCGGTCCTTGTTTGGTTTATGGGTTGTAACTTGGATACCGGAATAGTTTCTTAGTTATCTTATCGTTTATCACCCTAGTTTTATACCTCAAGTTTTCTTGTTATTATTATGCTTTGTGTTCTAACTTGCTGGTTTTAGTTCCTAAGTGAAGCCTCCCTTGTGGCACTTGCTCTTTCTGGGATCTGACCCAGCTGGTTTTGTATGGCCAGATTTCTGAGCAGCACCCGAGGATCTTCTGGCCTTCCAGCCAGATGGTAAACACTAGAAGAAATCCTGGCAACGAGTGGGTTTTATTTTGCTCTCCCGCTCTATTGTAAAATTATTCTTTTGAGGCGTTTAGCCGCCAAGCAAGTGTTAACTCGTGTTGAAACTTTATTTCTGTCTGCCTAAGGGCTATAACATGATTGACAAATCCTAGGGTTGATCATGTATGACTGAAACTCTTGCTAGTCCTCGTATTTTGTACGACTAGCTTCATGATCATCTGTATATGAAATGTGTGGGATGCCTTACTATTGATTATTTGATGGTCTAACATCTTATATCTATTATTACTTGCTTGCGATTGAGACACTAGGCTTGTTGTTGACCATAAGAGACTGATGGCTTGTAGATAAACCCTCATACATCTAGACAGCCGTGACCGTATATCGAGGTGGATTACACTTCTATATACGTAGCTGGCTGTGTCAGCCCCCGCTCTCCAGTATTCTAGATCTGGGGTATGACAGTATATATATTTTTAGGTTATATAGTATCTATATATATTATAAGAGTATATAGATATAGGTTATGGTTCATAATGAGGATATATATATATACTTGATATATGATATCTATATGTATGTGTTAGGGTGGTACTATATGGGTAAGGATATATGTGGTATGTATATATATTCATATTTCCTAAGTATCATAGATGTTAACCACTAGTCTATGTTTGACCAAAATCCTAGAAGATTAACCTTGACTTCTAGTTTGACCCAAGGTAGACCAGAGTTGATTTAGAGTTGACCAAGAGTTGACTTTGACCTAGATTGACTTAGAAACATGTAGATTGCATTATAAATTTCTATGATTTCAAATTAAACTCTTTATAACATGTGTTGCTCTAATTATGACTCTGTGATATCAGTTCGGACATCAATTCATATCAGTTATTCAGGGTATCAGGCGAGTACATTCTTTGATAGTTCTTTTATTTACTTGGTGATTACTGTATTTCAGTTCTAGTTAGTTCTATTTGATGTCTACTATGAGTCTTGGCATGATTGTATACGGATTAGTATTGTTATTGGATTTTCAGTCATGAGATGTTACCTTAACTCATTACGATGGTATCGAATACTATTCTTGTTGGTATTGGATAACATTAGATATATTGGTATCGAATACTGTTCTTGTTGGTATTGGATAACATTGGATAAATATTGGTTAACAGTGGCTAGTAACGTGTCATGGTTGGATCCATCGTATTAGTCGGGGCGGGGGTAATACTAGTTAGATATGTGATCAAGAACTATCGGCAAATAGTGTAATCTTCGGCTACTAGCCAAGCATACATTGCACGTATATTTGAGCTAGCTTTCCTTAGTATAAATCATTGAATATCCTAGGCCGATCACATATACAACTGGTATTCCAAAACACATTGTCTATTATAGCTTTATATATTCAGTTCACCATTACATTGTTCTATCTTGATATAGTAGTTCTTTTCCATTATTTGTTCTCACATATTTCTGTCTATCTTACCATGTTCATCAATATAACTGTCTATAACTGTTTTATAGTCCTTATCATTTACTTGGGATTTCTAGATGAGATGTACTCATTCCATCTTGACGGGATATGTTGACAAATATTACAGATGATATAGACGACTGTCCTACTTTCTACGGGGCCTACGAGGGTGGTGCAGGAGCCTGAGGAGGATCTAGCTCAGTAGAGAGTGCCTAGTATAGTCTAGTATTTATAGTTTTCAGTTTGTATCGGATTGTTCCGAATGTTAGTTGAGACTTTATATTCAGGATATGTATTTATTTGTGTTGGACACCTAAACTTGCGTGATGTGATAACTCTACTATTTATTCAGTTTTTTCCTTTTATCTGATTCCATATCGTGCTCTATCTTCCTTAGACTTGTGATTGAGATTATATAGTTGAGATGTCATATTATACCTCCGTGCGGAGATGACAGGTTATATGATTCATATAGTTAGTTGATAGATTTTGTAAACGACCTATATAACGTTCTACCGTCGACACTGCGGCGTAGGCTGGACGTACCCACGTTCTCGTGCCCTTAAACAGGGTGCGGGTCGTGACATATATATATATATATATATATATATATATATATATATATATATATATATATATATATATATATATATTTTCTATATATATATATATATATATATATATATTTGGATATCCGAATACGTATTAGCAATTTAAAGTCAGATCGGATATTAACGGATTCGAATACCTTAATATCTGAATTCGTATCCGAAAAAGATAATATCTAAAAAAATATTCGGATATCCGATATACGAAATTTTGGATAATATTCGAAAGTTTGGATACATAATCGAATTAGATTCGAATTTTCAACTATCCATTGACATGTCTATGTTCACCTAGCAAGCAACAAGGCGGGGGGGAGGGGGGATGGGGGGTGGGGGGTTGGGTGGGGGGATGAAAAATAGGTTTTGGTGTAAATATAAGAAGATGAAAAGAACATGATTGTCGTACTAAAATATCAGCGTCGAGAACTTTTTTATATCAAAATTTGAGAAGTAGTTGTTTAAATAGTTAGTCCTCACTATCACCACAGCTCAAGGTGTTGGGTGGGCCGGTCTGGGCGGCCCGGGCCCAGGTCAAACCGGGTTTGACCGGGCCCGGTCCGGGCTGGGCTCAGACTGTTTGTGAAAGCGGTGTTTTCCATAAATAAATTCATTTTATTTATTTTGTATCTGAGAAAATTACAACTGTAGGAATCTAATCTAGAAGACGATTACTTTATCCCTTGGACGATGCGATGAAGAAAACTCGAACTTTGAAGAACTTGGACATCAACTAGGCAATCTCTCTGTTCTCTCTGAATTGACTGTAGTGTCTGATGAAGATGAAGAAACTCTCTTTTATAGAGTTCTGGATAACTGTTCTGAAGTATACGCTCAGTCAGTTACTTGACGTGTGCATAACTGCAGGGACGCGTGGCAAATTCTGATGGAGATACGTTGGAGTGCGGTTGAGAGTAGTGGAATATATCTAGGAGAGATTGGTGGTATGGATGCCACGTTGCATAACTTCTGGGTAACTGAGTAACTGAGTACAGGACACGTGAGAACGTGTGTTGACTGTATGTTGAAATTCATCCTGGATGCCTTTGCTGTGATACGCTGTCTTTGTTGAAGAAGAGTCATACGCTAGCTTTTGAAGGCACATGTCTTGCATACGCTGACTTGGACAGCATAGAGCCATAGAAGGCTGATATGCTTACTTTATTGATAAGGAGTCGTATGGAATCCATACGCTCACTTGGTTGGGAAGGAGTCGTATGAGGTCCATACGCTCACTTGAATGGCAAGGAGTCGTATGAGGTCCATACGCTCTCTTGAAATGGCAAGGAGTCGTATGAGGTCCATACGCTCACTTAAAATGGCAAGGAGTCGTATGAGGTCCATACGCTCACTTGGATGGCAAGGACTCGTATGAAGTCCATACGCTCACTTGGATGGCAAGGAGTCGTATGAGGTCCATACGCTCACTTGGATGGCAAGGAGTCGTATGAGGTCCATACGCTCACTTGATGGAAAGCCGTATGGATTGAAAGAGTAGACACGTGGCTGTTCTCAATCTTCTCAAACACGCCATATCTTCAAATACTGACAAATATTTCTTGAGCGTCGTGCTGCAGATATGATGGCTGACAGACTGTCAGAAATGACAGTAATGATGGCTCTTTATTTATGATGGCTGCTGAGCTGTCCTCGTAAGAGACAAAATATTTTCTCGAAAACCTATACGACGGCTAGTCTTCATGGGGCAGCTGTCTTTGCACGAAAGACGAAGTGTCAGATTCATCCTTTATTAAATACATGCTGTGCTGTCATCTCAAAAAATATTAAAATATTCACTGAGCGTACGGCCTTTAGATGAGCGTATGGCCTTGAGCGTATGACTTGGGCTGAGCGTATGGCCTTGAGCGTATGACTTGGCTGAGCGTTTGGCTTTGACTGAGCGTGAGGCCTTGAGCGTATGACTTGGGCTGAGTCTTATGTCAGCGTGTCATAATTTTTACACCCTACAAGACCCCCTTCAAAGTTTTCGAACTTTATGAATTTCAAAAGTTCGAAATTACTTTGAACTTAAAGTGGGAATAAGTCCTGACACGCTGGCATAAGTTTGTTATCTTCCTCAATATCAGTGCAATTCTTTAGGGATTTTGTTTTAAAGTATATCCGCCGTTTGAACTTCTTCTTTTCTTCTATAAATAGGTCTTCCAAGACTTAATTTATTTCTTTACTTTTGCATTCATCTTCGAGAGAGAAAAAGAAACTCAAGACTCAACTTCTTCTTCTTCTTCGACTCAAGCTTTATCAATGGCGCCCAAGGTTGATGCTGCTGCAAAGGAAAAGGGGAAGGCTCCTGCGGAGTCATCTCAGCCCGCCGTCGCCGCTGCTAAGAAGATTACCAATGAGCGCGTTCGTCGAAGCGAACGCCCATTGAAGCCTCTCTATGGTGAGGATGATGATGATGAACCGTAACTATCCCCTATTTAGGGCTCTGGTTAGAACCAAATCATAAAATGTATTCCCTTTTTAGGGTCAAATATGTTAGAAAATACGCTTCCCTTTTTAGGGTTTAGCCGTATTCCATGTTTTTCGTTTATACGAAAATATGTTTGAAGCGTATTCTGTATGATACGCATATTTTTGATAGAAATGTCAAAATACGCTGTCTTGAAAGAATATGCTATGGCGAGTTGTCTCACTGAGATACGCTAACTCCTGTGTTAGCGTATGTTTTTGATGATCATCTTGTCAACCATACACTGATACGCTCAAACTGAACATAAACTGAACTTTTAAAATCATTCACTTAAGATAAACTGAGCGTAAGAAGTGATCTCTGAATCTGTCATACGCTTAGAATAAACTGAGCGTATATGGATCTTCAAGTCTGCCATACGCTAAGGATATACTGAGCGTATGCTGAACCTTGAGTCTGCCATACGCTTAGTAAAAACTGAGCGTATGCTGAACCTTGAGTCTGCCATACGCTTAGTAAAAGCTGAGCGTATGCTGAACCTTGAGTCTGCCATACGCTTAGTAAAAACTGAGCGTATACTGAACCTTGAGTCTGCCATACGCTTAGTAAAAACTGAGCGTATACTGAACCTTGAGTCTGCCATACGCTTAGTAAAAACTGAGCGTATGTTGAACTTTGCCATCTCTTTATGTTGAAGATTTCTAACTTCTTATTCTTCTTTTGCAGTGGATATTCTGGCTCAGGAAGCAGAATTTGAAGGATGTGTAGGAAACAATTATAACAGTGACCTATCACATGTTCGTTTTCCCCAATTCGATGGACCTTCTACAAGAATGGCTCTTTTGACCAATCAGGAAAATAACATTTTGCTGAACCTGATGAGTGGACTGCCGTTACAGAGTGTGGATGGCGTTACCCATTCGAAGCCAGCATTTCTTTTCGGAGATGCTATTGACATGAATTCTCAGCCTGCTCTGGACAAAGTATCATACTGTTACTATAGGGATGGTGATGTAAATCAGCCAATGTATTTGACTGGTTTATCAAAAAGTATCAACATAGCTCGTTTATTTCATGCGAGTTGTCAAAGACAGATGAAGTGGGATATCACTCCATCCCGACAAGCAAAGGCTGGGTGGATAGGATATCGTCAAGGGAGATTCCGCAGTGGTACTGAACCATATGTCACATCTCTGCGAGGACTGCTACCTGCCACCATCCCTCCTGAGGACTCAGCACTGCTGAAGCCAGTCAGAGTACCAATCTTTGCAAACGAATTTGCTCAACTGAAAAATGCCATCTACCCAAAACAGTCTATGAGGCTGACTGGTCTGGTAAATCCGGAGAACACTAGATGGACTGCTCTTGTGAAATGGATTCTGAAGAATTTTGGTGAACAGCTACAGGTGATAGGCCTATATGATGCCATTAAATGCACTGCTTATGGTTTCAGGCCAAACCCGAATTTATTCTTGGCGTTAGCGGAGAGATATAACTACCGTACCGGCACCTTCATGACCCCAAGAGGCGAGATGGGATTCGCCCTTCATGAAATGGCATATATTTCTCAACTGCCAACAGCAGATCTGCCATATGAAGAATATATCCCTTTTGTTGATGAAATGAATAAGATCTCCGAAGCCAACCCACTGGTCCTTCATGTCTTTGAAGAATTGATGTGCCATTACAGTATTTGTAAGGCTTTTTATAAATGACAAGGTGGAGAAGGAGATTCCAATTGTTATTCTTCCAAATGGATGGCCTATTTATTTCAGGGCCGTACTGATGAAGTTCAAAAGAAGAAAAAGACTGAGCAATATGTCGGTGAATTTAAACCTCTGAATCAAGCGGAGATTGACAGGCTCATCAGGGACACCACTCATGACGACATCGTCATTGAGGAAGACGAAGGCACTTATAAAGCCGGTGATAGGTTTGAGACCTATATTAAGCAGGGTGGCCGAGAATTATCTGCTGAGGGTCATCTGGCCGGATTTATTTCTCTCTGGTTGAGAAAATTCGTAGTTCCTGGCACCTGTTCGGCAGACAGGATGCACAGAGGAGTTGTCTTCGCAGCAGTCCGTCTGGTTTTTGGGTATAAGATGGATTTACTGACAGCGATGACATGCCGTCTGAATGCTGGATTAAGAACATATACAGACAGAATGTTCGAATTAGCAAAGAAGAGCCTTACATCCTTTCCTCGGGTAGAAATGCCCTTTACATATTTGTTTGGGTGGTTGCTTCTGCATTTTGAATCTCTCCTGGATGCTGGGATGGCTAGACCAGATGACACCTTTCTGGAAAGATACAGACACACACCAAAGTGGAAATATGATACTTTGACAGATTGCAGAACTATATTAAACATAGGAGAACTATGGAGCTTCACTTGCGTTCCTCCTCCTGTTGGTTATGAAACCATGCCTGGGAGGCTGATTGATGGCGTTGGTGGCAATGAATTGGATGAGATTCAACATGAATGGCTGAAGAGAATCAGGCCATCTCATTTAATCTGCCGTCGCGACAACATCACTTATCTGGAACCGTATCTTCCGAGCAGGTTTGCTCGGCAATTTGGTTACGATCAGTTGCATGTGGGCAATACAACGACGTGTTTTCCTTATCAAGGCGGGTTGATTGATGGTGCCAGAGCCTGGATATATTACATTGCTAAAGGTACAGGGGCTACCTTTTCCATGCCAGATCCGGTCACCTATTATAGAGGAGCTAGAATATTGGCGTCTTACGCCAAGTTCTATGTATCAGCTAATACTTTTGATGAAAAATTTAGCATCTTAGGTAGAAGCTTTATTCATATTGAGAAGAAATCAACTAAATCAGCACTGCCTAGAGATTGTCATGATCAAGAAGATCCTCTGGCCACTGATGAAGTTGATGATGAAATTTTAGAAACTTTCTTCTCTGATGACATTCATCAACCATTACATGTGCCCATCGGGAGTGCTGAAGAGAGTATATCTACTGATAATACCCCGAAGAGAAAGTGGGGCAAAGGTGCTGCTGGGCCTGCCCCAAAAAGAGTCACTCGAGCAGAGACTCGAAATCGTGGAGGAATTACCATTCCAGGGACTTCTCCTGCTTACAATCGAGTCAGAGATGCTGATGAAGCAGGTAGTGATCCAAAAGATAATTATCCTACTGTTCCATTCACAAAAAGAATAGGAAGGAAAGTGATAGTTTCAAAAACTAAATCCGTAATTTGTCTCGATGCAGAGAGTCCCACCGATCGTGCTGTGCGATTGGCTTCGGAAAAACAAGCTGCTTTTGATTTTTCTATAAAGACAGAACCTGTTGAAGAAGATATTCCTGAACCTGCTGGGTCATCCATGCCTTCTGATATAGGATCAATTCCGCCAATGGCCGATGATACGCAGGAGATTATTCAACCTGCGGTAGAGGCCGAGCATCAAACTGAAACAGCTAATGACTTACTGATTTCGGGAGAATCAGTGAAGGAAGCCACTTCTCTCAACCTAATTGCTGAAGCTTCAGAGAGCGAACAAGTTGACTATGAACCGTCGTCTCATTCTTTTGGAGAAGAAGACATGGAGATAGACGATGAATCACCGTCTAAAACTTCAATTGATGTACTGAAGACAATTGGTCAACACTCAGGGTTGACACCAGAGCCGGAGAGGCATATGGAAGTTCAAGTTCCGAGTACTTCTGGAGCGGGAAGTAGTGAAATAAATCCCGTGTCAGAAAGTACTTTGAACAGACTACGAGCCGGGCTGAATGATCCGAAGGAAACTGAATATGAACCAGCTCCAGGTAATATTTTATTCATCAGAGTTTTGTCTTGTCTCTGCTTTATTGTCTTTTGGTTTTGATCATGCTCTTTTTTTTAACAGCTGTAGGAACTGCACCGGCTATGAGTTCTACTCAAGCCCCACTTGTTCAAACTGATGTGGGTGATAAGAGTTCACATTTGCCGAGTTCTCCAAAAGCACTAACTTCAGCTCCAAGAATAGAGGCTCCTCCTGCTCCTTTCCCTACTATTGCAGCGACTCCCGGTTTTGATACAGGGATAGCAAAGATCATGGGGATGTATTCAGATATTATTTATTCGTATCTGGATACATTCTCAAGACGACTTATGAAGGATGAGACTATGCCCTTTTCGAGTCTTCGAGAGGCGACTAGTTTTCCACTTTCAGCTTTGAGACAGGCTGGTTATGGGACCCAATGTGTCTTCTTTGAACATCTCCTGAATGACTTAGAAGCAAACATCCATAAATATTGGGAGATGAAAAAGGAGGATATTAATTCCCTGACTGCAGCTGAGATTGCTCAATTGGAGAATGAAGCTCAAGCTCAGCACATTGCTGTGACAGAATTCCTCGCTCAGTCTTCTAAAGAGTTAATGTCAAAAGACGAAGAAATAATAAGTACTCGTCAGAATATGGAACGCTTAGAGAAAGATGAAGCGTCAAAGGCTGAAGAGCTTAGAAAGTTGAGGGAAGAGCTAGCTCGTATTCAGGAGCAAATTGTCTCCGTAGAAAAGGAACAATCAGAGATTGCTACTGATCGTAAATCTGAAGCTGAACGCTGTAAATTTTTACAACAAGAGCGAGAATTGATGCAAACCAATCAGATTGAGGAGACCAATCGCCGTAGCTCTATTATTGTGGAATATGACCAACGGATGATTGGAGCTGAAACAGCAGAGCGAATCAAGAAAGCTCATGAGGAAAAGCTAAATAATGTAATCGTTCGTATTCAGGAGATAATTACTCCTTCTAAATAGATCTTTTACATTTATCATGTATTGAAGTTTTGATACCCATTTGTAATCAATGTTTTGATTTTGATTGAAATGAATATTTTGACTTGATTCAATTTTATGGATGATATTTTTGTAGAAAACATGTTCAGAGGTAAATAATACATAACATGTTTCAATGAAATAGAATATACAAATAAATTTTGTAACTCTATCATGATATTAAACCAAAGATAATTTTAGTTTAATACTGATTAGAGAAAACAGAATTCAGATATAAAGATATCTTTGGATTATATTTTCCATGATCTTTGGACTCGGCAATCAAAAGACGAGATATCATTTTCAGAGAATAGAAAATATGATACATACTGAGATAGAAAATTCAGAGGTAATATGGACATGATTTTCTATACAAGATCTTTATTA
This sequence comes from Iris pallida, assembly GCA_029216955.1. Lineage (NCBI taxonomy): Eukaryota > Viridiplantae > Streptophyta > Magnoliopsida > Asparagales > Iridaceae > Iris > Iris pallida. The sequence goes on from JANAVB010004399.1 coordinate 4,420,846, forward strand.
AGTCCACTGGGGATCTAATAAGACAAGATATCAAATTCTCTGGGAAAATGATACATGGTAGAATATCGGTTTCCTCTGGGGATAACGATATCGAGATAACTTTTGTAGAGAAGAATTTTATATTTGCTGGGGAATGATGAAAATATTATACATAATATTTCTTTAAGAATTTGCCATTGATAGGCATCATCATGACTTTTCCATCCATAGAGGCAAGCTGGTATGCTCCGTTAGAGAAGACTTTGTTTACTACGAATGGGCCTTCCCATTTCGCATCAAATTTGGCTTTGCTCATATGTGTCATGGTCATAGGACGTCTGACAGTAAGGACCAGTTCTCCCTTCTGATATGCTCTAACTTTGACTTTCCGGTTAAAAGCTTTTGAGATTCGGGCCTGATACAGCTCGATATTTTGTTGAGCATACAATCGTTTTTCATCTAGAGCTTCCAATTCTTGAAGTCGAAGACGATCATTGTTTTCTGTTGTAAGTTCATTGGAGATTGCAATTCTCAGAGAAGGAATCTGGATCTCGAGGGGAAGAACAGCTTCACACCCATATACTAAAGAGAAAGGCGTACATCCAGTTGCATTACGAACTGTAGTGCGGTAGGCCCATAAACATTCACCAAGCTTCTCGCTCCAGTTGCGTTTGTTGGAAGAAATGAACTTTTTCAAGAGTTTGATGATCGTTTTATTGAAAGCTTCTGCCAATCCATTAGCTGCTGGATTATATGTTATAGAAGCTAAATTATTGATTCGATGGTCGTCGCAGAATCGAGTAAATTTCTGACTGACGAACTGCGGTCCATTATCATGGATAATACGCCGAGGAACACCAAATCGATAGACGACATAATGCTTGACGAAGTTGATAACACTAGAAGTTTTGACTTCAGACAACGGGATGGCTTCAGCCCATTTGGAAAAGTAATCGGTTATTGCTAGAATAAACCAATGTCCTCTAGATAATGGTGGGTTAATAGGACCAATAACATCCATGCCCTAAGCTTCAAAGGGCCATGATGCCGCTGTTGGGTGTAAGAACTCTGACGGTTGATGGATAAAGTCCGTATGAATTTGACAGGCTTTACATTTCCGAGTATATTGAATAGCATCAGCCACCATCGTGGGCCAATAATAACCTATACGTCGAATACGATCCTGAAGTTTAGGACCTGGTTGATGAGCTCCGCAGACACCATCATGTGCTTCACGGATTATCTGTTGTGCTTTTTCACCAGCGATGCATCGAAGGAGAAGACCGTCGTAGGTCCGACGATATAGTGTCTTTGTTGTATGATTATAATAGAATCTGAGAGATCTACGCCGAATAGACGCTGCTTCACTCGGATTATCGGGAAGTATGTCATATAATACAAAGTCTAAAAACGGGCGTCTCCAGTCTTCAGTTATGGCTTCTGTTTCATTAGAAAAGACATATTCCATAGTAGAATCAGAAGAAGACGAGGACACTTTGTCAAACTTTAATCCAGCATCAAGGTTAAGAGAATCTTCATGAGGATTATGGGGAAAAGCCAAAGCCAGATTATTCTCAACATAGAATAGTTCTCGGTTATAAACCACTATCACTTGCAGACGTCTGATTGGTATGGCTAATACAGCAGCAAGATTAGCCAAAGCATCAGCTTCTGCATTATAGGCTCGTCGAACATGTTCAATAAAGAAACCTTCAAAGAAGGAGGCCATAGAGAGTGCTGTTCGATGATAAAGTATCAAATCTTGATGACGAAGTTCATACGTTCCTCTGATCTGATTGACAATAAGCTTGGAGTCTCTATAAACTTCCAAATATTGAATATCTAGATGTTTAGCAAGTTGAAGACCGATGAGCAATGCATTGTATTCGGCTACATTGTTTGAACATGATTGATCCAGAGAATAAGCCCTCTGAATAGTTAGTCCTTCTGGAGATACGAGAACAATCCCAACTTCGGCGACAATATCGCCATTAGGACCTATTCTAGATGCTCCGTCAAAGAATAGACGCCAGGTAGGTATTTCCTCAGAAACCAGATTTGAATCCAGAACTTCATCTGGAATCTCATCATATAATTTAGAATCTTCTGGAATCACATGAGCTGCCAGAAAATCAGCAAGAGCCTGTCCTTTAACTGACTTCTGAGGAATATAATACATATCGTATTGAGCTAACAAGATTCCCCAATTAGCTAGTCTGGAGTTGAGAATATCGGGTTTCTTCATCATAATCCTGATGGGATTCACTCTAGAAATGACGTGAATCGTTTGACCGATATATAATGTCGCATTTTCTGAACAGCAAACATTAATGCTAAGCATTCTTTTTCGATTGGAGAATAACACGGTTCAGCGCCTGTCATTGTGCGACTGAGATAATAAATAGCCTGTTCATGGCCATCTTTATTTTTCTGGGCGAGTAATGCACCAAGAGAATGATCCATGGCTCGAACATATAGAAGGAATGGTATTTCCGAGACGGGAGGTACCAAAACCGGAGGGTTCATGAGATACTGTTTGATATCGTCAAATGCTTTTTGACATTCTTCGTTCCAAACGAAAGATACACCTTTCTTCAGAAGTTTGTTGAATGGTCTGCAGCGTCCTGATAAGTTAGAAATGAATCTCCTGATATAAGCGATTCTTCCTTGAAATCCTCGTAGCTCTTTTAAGGTGCGTGGAGGACGCATCTCTTGAATAGCTTTGATCTTCTCGGGATCCACGTGTATACCTTTAGCGGTAATGACGAAGCCAAGAAATTTACCACTAGAGATGCCCAGGAAGGACTTAGTAGGGTTCATTTTAAGTTGATGCTGACGCATTAAATCAAAGATAGTCTTCAAATCTTGGATATGATCCTCCTTTCGTCGACTTTTGACTGTAATATCATCAACATAGCATTCGACTATTTTCCGGAGATGTTCGCGAAATATAGTGCTCATTGCTCGCTGATATGTTGCTCCTGCATTCTTGAGACCAAAAGGCATCACTTTATAACAGTATGTACCGATCGACGTTCTGAAGGAAGTATGTCTCTCGTCATCTGGAAACATTTTGATTTGATTGTATCCCGAATATCCATCCATGAATGACATTCGTTCGAAACCACATGTGTTGTCGATCATGACATCTGTAATTGGAAGAGGAAACTCGTCTTTAGGACAAGCTGCATTGAGATCGCGAAAGTCTATACAGACTCGGATCTTGCCAGTCTTTTTAAGGACAGGAACGATGTTAGCCACCCATTCAGGATGTTGTTTCTCTCGAATAAATTCGGAAGCCATAAGCTTGTTGACTTCAGCTTCAATTGCATCCATAATGTCTGGACGAAATCGTCGCTGTTGTTGTTTGACTGGTTTAGCATTTGGCATGATATTAAGTTTGTGCATTGCAATCTTTGGATCTAGTCCCGGCATATCCTCATAACTCCAAGCGAAGACATCGATATACTCATGAATAAGCTTGATCATGTCTTGTTTATCTGTTTTTGAAAGATTTTCGCTGATAAATATTGGTTTAGGGGACCCTTCTTCACCAACATCAATTTGGATCAGTTTATCTTCAGTAGGAGGTTCCTTCTGCTCGAACCTGAATTCCCATTGATTATCTAATCTTTGAGCCCATTGTTCTGATTCAGGAGATATTTCAAAATCATCCTCATCTTCATCATTTTCTTGCGGGCCATCAACAGAGACCATATTGATGGATAAAATAGAGCGATGGAGATCGCCAATACTCGTGTCAGAATCCCAAGAGAGGGAATCAGAAGACTCAGATCGTTCGTCTTTATCGGATTTTGAATCTTCATGGACTATGTTTGTAATGCCCCGCTCCGCATCGGTGCATTATGATGAGTCGTTGACTCGAAGAGTTGCGTTGACCCGATGAAGTATCGATATGAATCGATGCAAGTGTTGCGTTGGCTAAAGGTAAGCTTTGGGTCGGTTGGAATCTATGAATCGAATCGATGCAAAGGATAAGTCCCGTTTGAGTAAGTGCTGATATTAGTTGATCTGGTGTGCAGGCTATGCCTTTATGCTGGATTACGGATTGTGGCATGGGCGCGATAGGCCAAATCAACCGAGTAGAGCAAAAAAATGGCTAAGTCCGGGAGGTAGCTATGCGATCGAGTTATGGAAGCGAGATGCTTCAACGCAGTGAAACGGCAAGGCGTATCGGCTTAAGGTGGGCGGGTTCTTGACTCTCTCTCCCTATTCCTTCACGTCTTAATAAAATATGTTATGGTATGCGTAAGATGTTATTGAGTTAGCGAGCGTGGCTCGGCGACGAAAGGTTTGAGTATGTGTCGAACACTAAGATAGAATATTGAACAATCGAACAATTGAAGCGACGTACATCGAGTGCACGGGTCGCGGTAGGGCAATGATGGTAGAACATTGAAAGATGATAATGAGATGTGAATCATGTGCACGGCTCCGAGAACATTGAACACTAGGCGTAGAACATTGAATACGATGCTGAGCGTGCCTTCGGGCACTTATGTTACAAAAAGACTAAGTAATATAGAATTATGCTATGAGAATAACATTATGTACGGGACGCGTTGAATATGAGTACGAGATGACTAAGCCGTTGGGCGTCGTGCATCAATATGGATGTGTTGGGGCATAACGCCGACGGAGCTCCCCATATGAATGGTGGATTATGGTTATGGCACGGGCAACCGTTTATGGCACGGGCAACCGTTTATGGCACGGGAAACCGTTTATGTGCGAGACTATATTTATGGAATACGAGATCGGTTGGTATGCTATGGATTGTATGATATAGAACGTATTGCATGGTCAATGGACTCGGATTGCCCGTGCACGGGTGCGGCTTCCCTCGAACGGTTACGCCGGGGTGCCGGGACCGTTCGGCCTAGGAGGGAATTATGTGTGGTATTTATGGTGCACAACATTCGGACGGATTGCGACCGTCCAGTGCTGTGATAAGCTATGGTATCCGTAAGTTTAGGATCCTTCGGATACTGGGCTAGCAACCCGTATCGAAGCGATTGTAGGCTTACACATATGAGATGCCAAGTCCATTACGGTGCGAAACACCGTGACCTTCATATAGTTAGGGCCGGTGGACTGAGATGAGAGCTGGGTGCAGGCGCAGGGCCTGCCACCCATTATGCATATGTTTACGTTTATGATTGGCTGTTTACGAGAATCGTATGATTGCTTATGTTAAGTTCTAACCACTGCAGGCTAAGGAAAATGGGACGGCATGAGCACGAACACTATGTTTACGTTTATGTTATGGCTAACTGTATCTGCTGCAGGAACACGGGAGGTGATGACACATTATAATAATGTGCTATGTTAAGTTTTGCTATGAAACTGATCCTAAGGCTAAATAGAAAGACCACAAAGTAAGATGCATGCTTACTAAATGATTAAGTGTTTGGTTTGGGTGCGAGCGGGTTTTGATCAGTGCGAAGCGAGGACGAAAGCACTAAACCCCCACTAGTTTATGTGCAGGTTCAGGTTATGATCGGCTTGGGGCGGAGCTTGGCTTGGACGTGCCGAGGCATGATGTCCTTGGCGTTCAAGAGGAGCTTCCGCATATGCGTTCGGACTTGCGACATGGAGATGTTCGGCCGAAGACTACTTGGTGGCTATACAGAGGCATAATGTATGGAACAATAAAATCCTTGTGAGCTAGAGAGATCATGAGCGTTGTAGCCAATTGGCATTTTATGTTGGGCTATTCAGAGCCTTTGTAACCTTCAGTTCAATATTAATAAAAGAGATTCTTATGTTTCACTTGTTTTCTTCCGCTGCTTAGGTTATCGATTTGAGATAGTTCTATGTGAACCTGTTATCTTGTCTTGCACGAGCGCAACTCCAGGCTCGTGCGGCATCACGCCCCAGTGAGGATGATGATTCGGGTAAAATCTAGCGAGGACGAGCGATTTTCCGGGTCGGGGCGTGACAAGTTGGTATCAGAGCGGTTCCATCCTTTGGACCGTACGTGAATCTCTTTGACCCTCAGTTGCTTCGATATCAAAATCCAGTTGACTCTAAGTTGTTTTCGCAACCGCATGGCTCATGGATCTGCTCGACGCTACATTGGATGTTCCATACAATAAGTCTATATTAAGTGCGTACGTCTGCCACAAGTATGTCGTGACTATCACGTTATCTTCGGGTGCCGTCGGAGAGTGTTGCTTGCACAAAGTGCAACGAGTTATGGGATGTTGGTTGCACGAAGTGCAACGAGTTATGGAATGCTGGTCGCATGAAGTGCATTGAATATGGTGATGTTGGTTACATAAAGTGCAAGGATATGCATATTGTTGGTCGCACGCAGTGCGAGGAGTTATGTGTTGTTGGTCGCACGCAGTGCGAGGAGTTATGTGTTGTTGATTGCACGAAGTGCAACGGGTCGATATGTGAGACGGTACGTGTTATGTGACTACGGAAATGGTTATGTGTTATCGGTTGCACGGAGTGCAGCAAGTCGTGGATCGTTCGTTGCATCGGTGCGACGAGTCGATACGGTATGATGTGCGTAGTATGGCTATGCGGATGGATAGCGAAATGTTGTTCGAGATTGAGTAAAGACCTTAAGTATCGAGACTAAGTTGTTGCACGAGCTGCAACGTGCGGGATTCGAAGATCGTGGATGCGATAGTAACGAATCGAGTTGGTCGCTAAGTCGAGTTGAGTAGGCGAACGTGTATGTTGGCCATATGTTGCATTGAGCTTTGAATAAGCGAATGTTGCGGGTGTGATCGAGATGATCGCCATGGTACGGTTAGATTGAATGAGTTCCAAACTTAAGCTAACGTTAGAGCTGGGATTGGAAGGATCGCCATACGGGACGGTTAAGTTGAGATAGGAGTTGGACCTATGTGAAGTGTGATGTCGAGTAATGACTCGATTCCGAGTGGTATATGTAATACCAATTATGCGAGCAAGTATAGTGAAGTATTGTGTCGATAACGATAGGCTCGATCCTGAGTGGTATATGGAATACCACTTGGCGATAGTTATGTTAAGCCGCTTGGTGACTTGCGATAGGTTTCGTCGAAATGATTATGTGGTTACGATATGTTTGTCCGCAACGGATGGAATGGTACCGAGACTCGAGTGGAAATGATGCGATAGGAGTCGATATAAGTATGCTTTGGTGAATTAGTTAAATGAGTATGCGTGAAGTCGTGCCTACGGAGGATACGTCGGACGAGGATTCGCTAAGTATAAGTCGAACGATAAGTTGAGCATAGCAAAAGAAATGTTACGTTGAGGAAAGTTGACTCGGTCGAACTTATGTTGAGTTAGTACGACGACTTCTTCGAAACGTGTTGAGTAGGTACGGGAAATCGTACGAACAAATTCGGGTTAGCAATATGAGTCGGTAGCACGATTTGGAAGTACGAGTTAGGGATATGAGAATGGATATATGTAAATTTGAAATTGTGTGTCACGACGATGTTAAGTAGTTACAACTGAATGGATCGTGATAAGTGCGAGACTTGATTCGTATTCGAGTTCGGATAATGGCAATGATTGCAATGAGTTTAATCTTATGAGAAAGGAAGATGTTCAAGTTATGCATATCGACGATGGTATTGAGGCGTATCAAAGACGATATGCAATAACTCGGGGATACTCTGATCAAATGAACGAAAATTATGTTGAGCATTGTTGTTGGATGAATAAGATGCAAGTTAAGTTGATGGCAGTTGGATGATAACGATAGGAACGCTTCGGAGAATTTGAGAGTCGATGGATATTGCTTGGGTGAAAATGAAAGTGTCGGAATTGCTTCGCGGATCACCACTGTGTTGACATTCTTGTCTTGAGCGAGCACAACACCAGCCTCGCACATGCGTCACGTCAAATTAAAGAACGGTCATTCCGCGTGAGCGCTGGTATGGTGATTCATCCAGCGGGGATGATCGAACTTGCGAGGCGTGGCAAATTTGATATGGACTTGTGGTTTGATGCGAACGTTGTTCGAGGATGGTTTTGATGAGTATGGAATGTGTCAGACTATGATCACGAATAGGTAAACTCAGACTTAAGGCGAGTAGACGTCATACGACTAGTGAAAAGAGTCGACGGTAATACACGAGTGATTCGAGTAGCAGCGTCGCATCAGTTGCGCGAGTGAGTAGATGAATTATGGATTGTCGGATTACGTCGGATTGGATAAAGTCTCGTAGGAATCATCGGGAATTGATTTGGCTCCGCAATAGGATATAGCATGGTTCGTTGTAACTGTCCCTCGTTGATGATCTTCAATTATCGAGCGTAGTTTCGGGGCAGATGACCCTAGAAGACTTGACCGCCAAATCAAGTGAATATTGAAGTCCCATAGGACGACCCTAATGAAGTCGCGTAAGAAGGATAAGGAATGAGGTAGTGCATGTTGAGGATAAGTCTAAGCGAGCGAGTATCGTATCTCGAAAGTTAGCGAGTACTAGAATCGATATGGTCAGAAAAGTTATGTCGGATCGAATAGATGTTGAGGAACGTGCTTAGCGTAGTGACGCGGTAAGGTGATTGCAAGGATTTTACAATGCGCGAGAGCAACGAGTAGTAAAATGACCCTAAGAGTTGTCGCGTAGATCAATTTGAGTAACGGTTAGGTTATGGGTGTTAGGTGCACGATCGATGTTACAAAACAAACTAATCGGGATTGAATCAAAGTTTGAGTAAAGGGATTCGTACTCGGTCGAGAGTAGGAGATGGGCGTATCGTAAGAGACCTTGGGTCGAAAAGATTGTTGCCTTTGAGCATCGTAGACTCAAGTTGACCTCTTGTGTCGGAAGAGCGCGAGCATGATGTCTGGATAAGTTGCCTAGCGGGGGTAGCCCCAGACTCGATGCACGGGTAGTTCGAGAGGATATGGATCACGTATGGATAGTTGCGTGCGAGACTTAGTACGGATTGTAGACAAAAGGAATTTGTGACATGTTGACATAGTCCATGTCATTAAGGCTAAATGTTATGAATGATGGGACAAGAGACTCGAGATATGCGAGAGATAGAAAACGGTTGGGCGAATAGGCGTTGCGGGAGCTTGTTGCGATCGGATGCGCAATGACTTGTGCAAGGCGAGTGTTAGGTGGCCGGCGAGAAATTTACGAGATCGAAGTTATGGTTTGAATTAAGTTATGTGCAAGATGTTGGAAGATGATCGCATGTTATGGGATAATGCATACGAGAAGTATTTTGAGAATAGGCGCTAAGATATGACTAAGTCGAGTACGGACCGATGGATGCTTGAGGATTCAAGTTGAACTTGTTAGTTGTCCCGATATCCTACAACTGAGCTTGGCTGAAATGCATATATTGGAGGGACGCCTAAAATATGTGTATGATCCAGACTGAGTCGTATGATTCAACGATAGTAACACGTGATCGTGAAGCGATCTATGCGAGGCACTTGGATTAAGTGTTGGTTTCGGTTCGAGGACGAACCTGATTTTGAGTGGTATATTATGTAATGCCCCGCTCCGCATCGGTGCATTATGATGAGTCATTGACTCGAAGAGTTGCGTTGACCCGATGAAGTATCGATATGAATCGATGCAAATGTTGCGTTGGCCAAAGTAAGCTTTGGGTCGGTTGGAATCTATGAATCGAATCGATGCAAAGGATAAGTCCCGTTTGAGTAAGTGCTGATATTAGTTGATCTGGTGTGCAGGCTATGCCTTTATACTGGATTACGGATTGTGGCATGGGCGCGATAGGCCAAATCAACCGAGTAGAGCAAAGAAATGGCTAAGTCCGGAAGGTAGCTATGCGATCGAGTTATAGAAGCGAGATGCTTCAACGCAGTGAAACGGCAAGGCGTATCGGCTTAAGGTGGGCGGGTTCTTGACTCTCTCTCCCTATTCCTTTACGTCTTAATAAAATATGTTATGGTATGCGTAAGATGTTATTGAGTTAGCGAGCGTGGCTCGGCGACGAAAGGTTTGAGTATGTGTCGAACACTAAGATAGAACATTGAACAATCGAACAATTGAAGCGACGTGCATCGAGTGCACGGGTCGCGATAGGGCAATGATGGTAGAACATTGAAAGATGATAATGAGATGTGCATCATGTGCACGGCTCCGAGAACATTGAACACTAGGCGTAGAACATTGAATACGGTGCTGAGCGTGCCTTCGGGCACTTATGTTACGAAAAGACTAAGTAATATGGAATTATGCTATGAGAATAACAATATGTACGGGACGCGTTGAATATGAGTACGAGATGACTAAGCCGTTAGGCGTCGTGCATCAATATGGATGTGTTGGGGCATAACGCCGACGGAGCTCCCCATATGAATGGTGGATTATGGTTATGGCACGGGCAACCGTTTATGGCACGGGCAACCGTTTATGGCACGGGAAACCGTTTATGTGCGAGACTATGTTTATGGAATACGAGATCGGTTGGTATGCTATGGATTGTATGATATGGAACGTATTGTATGGTCAATGGACTCGGATTGCCCGTGCACGGGTGCGGCTTCCCTCGAACGGTTACGCCGGGGCGCCGGGACCGTTCGACCTAGGAGGGAATTATGTGTGGTATTTATGGTGCACAACATTCGGACGGATTGCGACCGTCCAGTGCTATGATAAGCTATGATATCCGTAAGTTTGGGATCCTTCGGATACTGGGCTAGCAACCCGTATCGAAGCGATTGTAGGCTTACACATATGAGATGCCAAGTCCATTACGGTGCGAAACACCGTGACCTTCATATAGTTAGGGCCAGTGGGCTGAGATGAGAGCTGGGTGCAGGCGCAGGGCCTGCCACCCATTATGCATATGTTTACGTTTATGATTGCCTGTTTACGAGAATCGTATGATTGCTTATGTTAAGTTCTAACCACTGCAGGCTAAGGAAAATGGGACGGCATGAGCACGAACACTATGTTTACGTTTATGTTATGGCTAACTGTATCTGCTGCAGGAACACGGGAGGTGGCGACACATTATAATAATGTGCTATATTAAGTTTTGCCATGAAACTGATCCTAAGGCTAAATAGAAAGACCACAAAGTAAGATGCATGCTCACTAAATGATTAAGTGTTTGGTTTGGGTGCGAGCGGGTTTTGATCAGTGCGAAGCGAGGACGAAAGCACTAAACCCCTACTAGTTTATGTGCAGGTTCAGGTTATGATCGGCTTAGGGCGGAGCTTGGCTTGGACGTGCCGAGGCATGGTGTCCTTGGCGTTCAAGAGGAGCTTCCGCATATGCGTTCGAACTTGCGACATGGAGATGTTCGGCCGAAGACTACTTGGTGGCTATACAGAGGCATAATGTATGGAACAATGAAATCCTTGTGAGCTAGAGAGATCATGAGCGTTGTAGCCAATTGGCATTTTATGTTGGGCTATTCAGAGCCTTTGTAACCTTCAGTTCAATATTAATTAAAGAGATTCTTATGTTTCACTTGTTTTCTTTCGCTGCTTATGTTATCGATTTGAGATAGTTCTATGTGAACCTGTTATCTTGCCTTGCACGAGCGCAACTCCAGGCTCGTGCGGCATCACGCCCCAGCGAGAACGATGATTCGGGTAAAATCTAGCGAGGACGAGCGATTTTCCGGGTCGGGGTGTGACAATGTTGATAAAGGAAGTAGGAGCAATGTAACCTAACCCACATTTTGTCCTTCTGTATTTTAATGGAGGAATTCGAACGGGCATTCTTTTTCCTTTTCCATTATTGAGGTTGGTTCTGAAGTCATAACCCATATTCTTGATGATATTTTTAGATTGCTGACTGTAGCGACGCAGTTGTAACCTTCCAGTATCGTCGTTTGTGTCATCTTCTTTCAGATTAGGAGGATTCTGGGGCCCTTTATAGAAGAATATTGGATTTTCTCCTTTCTTTCGAATAGGAACCACAAAGTACGATTTTTGTATAGACTCTAATGATACGTCTGTATGAAGAGTTTGAATAACTCCTATAGTTAGTGGCTTTAAGCTATCTAGCAATTGTAAATAACTTTGTACATGATTACAGACATTAATATACTGCAAAGGAGATGCTTCATTAATATTAGATACTGTATTTACAACAGAAGGCTGAGCCTTATCAGACTTAGTCAAATTAATGACAAAAGGGGGAGAGGAAGAGCGATCAGAAGTTTTGTTTCGATTAAGATCGATAACAAAAGGCTCAGAAGAGGTGAGCTCCCTTGAAGAAGATCGTGGATAAGTAGTACGTCCACTGACTGGAATGACTAGAGTATCTGGTCTAGTCTGAGAAGGTGGAGGGAGAGTGGTAAGTCCACTGACAGGAATTATCAGCGAACTTTGTGGAGCTTGGAAAGACGACACAGTAGTACGTCCACTGACAGGAATTATTAGTGAGCCTTGTGGAGCCTGGGCAGGTGATGAAGTAGTAAGTCCACTGACTGGAATTATCAGTGAGCCTTCTTCGGATGATTTAACAGACTGCAGAGGAGTGATACGCCCTTTTACAGGAATAACAAAAGTGTCGACTTTTGATATCTCATCGTCATTATCCATAGCTTGCAAGACTTTTGAGTATTCATCTTTGTACATGCGAGCGTCATTGAAGTAAGCTTCGACTCCTTTGAATGGATAGAGATCTGCAACCTCCTTTTGAACTTCTCCATTATCATCAACATATTTGAAGCACTGATGAAGAGTCGAAGGAACGATATTATGTTCATGCAAGAATGGTCTCCCCAATAGAGCATTATATGAGCAATCATCGATGATGTAAAAAGTAACTTTAGTGCGAAGATCGCCTATTTGAAATTTGAGGCAAATTTTGCCCAAAGGCTCACTTTTTCCCTGATTGAATCCCAAGATGGTAGTGATAGTGCTGGAAAGACTATGCACAGGTATCTTCAGTGCATCTAGCATAGCCTTTGGCATAATACTGAGAGCGGATCCTGGATCAATCAGTAGACGATCAACCTTCATAGAATCGATATATCCTGTATGATATAAAGGACGGTCATGTCGATTATCCTCTAGCAGCATATCGTCCTGCGTAAAGGTAATGTTTGGAATAAATTCTAATACATTATGGCAATGAGAAACAGGTTCTGTTTCCAACTTCTTGAGGAGAGTTAGGCAGGTTTCTGCCTGCAACAGTACTTCACTCAGAGTTTCTCGAGTCTCTTTAGAGAGGCGTAAGAGCTCGAAGATTGATAATTTAGCTGGTGTATTGGCTAGTTGAGCCAATATATCAAAATTATAAGGCTTTTCAAGTCTTGTAGGAGATGACTTCTTCAATGGTTTGTCGAAGCGGACTTGTTGTTTGCCTTTGTCAGCTGTTGTTGGTTTAGAAGGAAGTGTCTCAACAGAAACATTTGAAGGCTCTTCAGTAGAGACTGGTGTTGGAGCTGAAACCGGAGGGACATCAGGAGTTTCTCCAGGAATGTCAGCATAATCTTTCAGATATATTTTTCCTGATCGAGTTCCAGCATAAACTTCGACTTCAGATTCTGGTTCAGGATCTATGGAAACCATGTTACAATTCTTCATCTTGCTCTTGGTTCTTTTATGCTTGATGAGAGTTTCATTCCAGAAACCGAGGCCCATACGAGATTGATTATGCCTCATAGTGATGGCTAAAGGTACTCGGAGTCCTTTGCCTGAGTTCAAACCAGGAGCAGTGGCTAGATCATAACCCATCCTCGCCATTAATTCACGAGATTGTGAACTGTATAGATGAAATGTAGGCTTGTACCTATCTTCAAATTGAGGTACAGATTTTATCTCTGTAGGGAGTGAATTTCCTGCCAAGATAAAAGTAGAGGTTAGATAAAAATCGGGTGTGAAACTAGAAGTCACATTGCATGACTTAGTCTTCCCGAGCTTCTTTTTAGACAACGGAGACTTCCGAGGAGAAGAGGAAGACGTCTCAAACTCTGTCATTAAATCCAGGTGGATCTACATAATTTCTTCCTTCTTAGTTGTGATAGGAACAAGTCCTTCATTCTGTGCTGGTGGGATGTTCACCACTTCGAGAGTTGCTTTGGGGATAGGAACAATCCCACTTTCCACCATTAAAGGAGGGAAGTCATCGAACTGCATTGAAATTACATTTGCTGTGACTGTCTTGTCTTTGGGTGTCAGTGTCACAGCTCCTGATTTAATCATCTCTTGGATCTTTCCTTTTAATACATAGCAAGACCGGATTGTATGACCCAGCATTCTATGATATGGACAGTATTTTGGATGATCTATCTTGTTGGCTTCATCAGGCTTTTTAATTTCTGGCAATTGTATCTTGTTACCTTTGAGCAAGCATTCAAAGATACCTTGAACATCGTCATCATCGAAAGAATATTCTTCTTTCGGCCGAGGGGGTCTCTGTTGTTGATTTGTTGGAGCTGGGGTAGCTTGAGTAGTCTTTACCTCTTGACTACTGCTTTGGAGATTAACTTCAAGAGCTTCTTTCCCTTTGCGATTATTGGGTCGAGTACTATTGCTAGCACTCTGATTTAATTCCTTGGAAGCCATTTGTACCCCCAGACCTTTGAAGGTCTCAGCACTGACTTCAGCAGCCTTGGCACTGACAATGAAAGAAGGCCAATCTTGGAACTGAGTGGACCCTGTCCACATGCTGATGATTGGTAAGAGATTCGACTTACAAGTGTCGATAGTAACAGCATCGGGAGTTCCGAAAGGCATTTTGAGGGCTTCTCTTCTGAATCTTTCAATGAAGTCCTCGGTGGTTTCATTATTTTTCTGTTTAATTCTCATGAGGGCTGACATGGTCATGTCATTGAGCCCTTCATAGAACCGTTCAAGAAACATTTGCTTGAAACTGACAAATGAGGTAATGCACCCATCAGGAAGACTTCTATACCATTCATAAGTCGTTCCTTTGAGACACCCAACAAACACCCGAGTAAGGAGGGCGTCACTTGGTTGCAGTTGATCAGTCATTACCTCAAAGTGATTAATGAACTGACTTGGGGAAGTTGTCCCATCAAAGAAAGAGATAGTCGGAGGCTTGTATTTAGGAGGATATGATACTTGCTTCCATTCTATCGGGTAAGGTTGCTTGATACCTAACCTTTGCAAACCATCCTTCTGTTTGAATGCCTCAAATTGGGTTCGAAGATTTCTTAACTCTTCAGTAACAATTCCGGAGGATTGTGGAGTTGTAACTTGTTGAGTGTAATTGGGAGGAGGGACTGCAGCATATGTACCACCCCCAGCTCCAGACTGACTTGGAGTGGTTTGTACAGGAACATTAAATTGTACCCCCAGAATAGTAGAAGGTTTCGGATTTGGGGCAATATGAGCATTTAATACTACTGGTGGTACTGTTTATTGAACTTGCTGAGTTTGATGCTGAGCTTGCATAAGAGTGTGCATAGCATTCAATGTATCTGCCATAGCTCGCAACTGTTGTTCTAAGGAAGAAATCCTTTGTTCATGCGCTTCGGTGCTAGTTGAAGGTTCATGATTGCCCTCTGCCATGTAAGTGGTAATCGTTCGAGGAATAGATGATGAAACAGTCTGTTCTGAATCATCACTGTGTGAGTCAGTATCTTTCCCGGAACTATTTACAGGATTCAATACTGGAAAATTGGATTCTCCAAGGAAGTCCTCTGTGATCTCCGGATTATCACTTGGATGAGAAGAAGAAGAGACCCTGGCCAAGGCTCTGGTCCTGGATCGGGTGCCAAGATAAACACCATCTTCAGAATCTGATATAGCATCAGACCGTATGCTACCCCCAATATTTCTGGAGGTCATGTTGACAGAAGCATAAAGAGGTTCATCTTCATCCAATATTGGTTCATATTGAATCCGTTCGAAAACAGATCATCTTTTTGGTGAACAACAACACTGAATCACAACCCGAGGTTGGAAGTTACAACCATGTTTTTCATAGCAAATATGAGCAATGTCATGGCCAGATGGAGTGTCAATTCTCTGTTTATTTTGCAAATACTCCCGGAGATCTGTAGGAATAGATTGGGAAGTACTTGAAGGTAGTTTCTGTGTAAAAACTTGTCTTTTGTTCTTCTGTCTTCTCGATTCTGGAGTGTATAAAGACTGATTAATTTGAGCCACATAGTTTTTGGCATATTCTGCATCAGGGTCTAATATACTTGTCTCAGTGGAACCGAGACGATTCTGATGAAGCTTGTTACGAAGATCCGTAGTAGATCTGACTTTGGTATCAGTCTTGGATACTTGTAATTTGTCTTTCTCAGATCGAGAAATTTTGAGAGAAGGAAGATGGGTATTATTCCGACAGGGAGTCGGTAATAATCCATCTTGAGAGGAATTAGCCAAAAGGCGTTTTCTTTTGTTTGATCTAGTAAAAGTACTAGTCAAATTAACTCCAGAGGTAAAGACCTTAGGAGTAGAGGAGTTGACTAAAGAGTCTTTCTCCTTGGTTGGCACAAGATGTGCAAGTTGAGGGGGAATCATTTGTATGTTCTGTGGAAGAGAACCCCCAGCTTGATTTTGAGAAACAGTCAAAGGACTGTATCTGTTAGCATACGCCGATTTCAGTTTGGACTTCTGGTCATACGCTGCCTTTTTATTAGCATACGCTGGCTTTGGCTTAGCATACGCTGCCTTTGCCGTACGCTGCCCTTTAACTGTCATACGTACAGAGTCATCAATGGCTAAAGAGCCGACTGCTGTCGTAAGAGTAGAGGGGGAAGAGACTTTGACATGTCCAGAGATGGTTTTCCTTAGACACGCTGACTTGGTTAAAGAACCAACTTTGTCAGCGTGACTAGGAGAAGCCACTGTTGCCGTGTTCAGAGAAGCCGAAGTGTGCTTCGTGGAAGTTGAAGACGTGTTCTTGTCAGTGTGAGAACTGACAAAAGCGTCTCGGGCTGTTGAAGAAGACTTAGGGACATAGACAGAGCGTCCCTTCTTCTTGGCAGCAGGAAGAGCAGAGGAAGCAGTTCGGCCCTCCTTCGCCTTGAGCATTTCTTCGTAAGCAGATTGGTCGAATTGTACGACCATCGTCTTCTTCGTCGAGCCGATCGACGAAGTATCGCATTGAGTTGTCGCTATCTCGTTGGAGGAGACAGCTTTCCCCAGCAGAGTCGCCAATTTGTTTTCCATAAATAAATTCACTTTATTTATTTTGTATCTGAGAAAATTACAACTGTAGGAATCTAATCTAGAAGACGATTACTTTATCCCTTGGACGATGCGATAAAGAAAACTCGAACTTTGAAGAACTTGGACAGCAACTAGGCAATCTCTATGTTCTCTCTGAATTGACTGTAGTGTCTGATGAAGATGAAGAAACTCTCTTTTATAGAGTTCTGGATAACTGTTCTGAAGCATAGCTCAGTCAGTTACTTGACGTGTGCATAACTGCAGGGACGCGTGGCAAATTCTGATGGAGACACGTTGGAGTGCGGTTGAGAGTAGTGGAATATATCTAGGAGAGATTGGTGGCATGGATGGCACGTTGCATAACTTCTGGGTAACTGAGTAACTGAGTACAGGACACGTGAGAACGTGTGTTGACTGTATGTTGAAATTCATCCTGGATGCCTTTGCTGTGATACGCTGTCTTTGTTGAAGAGAGTCATACGCTAGCTTTTGAAGGCACATGTCTTGCATATGCTGACTTGGACAGCATAGAGCCATAGAAGGCTGATACGCTTACTTTATTGATAAGGAGTCGTATGGAATCCATACGCTCACTTGGTTGGGAAGGAGTCGTATGAGGTCCATACGCTCACTTGAATGGCAAGGAGTCGTATGAGGTCCATACGCTCTCTTGAAATGGCAAGGAGTCGTATGAGGTCCATACGCTCACTTGAAATAGCAAGGAGTCGTATGAGGTCCATACGCTCACTTGGATGGCAAGGACTCGTATGAAGTCCATACGCTCACTTGGATAACAAGGAGTCGTATAAGGTCCATACACTCACTTGGATGGCAAGGAGTCGTATGAGGTCCATACGCTCACTTGATGGGAAGCCGTATGGATTAAAAGAGTAGACACATGGCTGTTCTCAATCTTCTCAAACACGCCATATCTTCAAATACTGACAAATATTTCTTGAGCGTCGAGCTGCAGATATGATGGCTGACAGACTGTCAGAAATGACAGTAATGATGGCTCTTTATTTATGATGGCTGCTGAGCTGTCCTCGTAAGAGACAAAATATTTTTTTGAAAACCTATACGACGGCTAGTCTTCATGGGGCAGCTGTCTTTGCACGAAAGACGAAGTGTCAGATTCATCCTTTATTAAATACATGCTGTGCTGTCATCTCAAGAAATATTAAAATATTTATTGAGCGTACGGCCTTTAGATGAGCGTATGGCCTTGAGCGTATGACTTGGGCTGAGCGTATGGCCTTGAGCGTATGACTTGGCTGAGCGTATGGCTTTGACTGAGCGTGAGGCCTTGAGCGTATGACTTGGGCTGAGTCTTATGTCAGCGTGTCATAATTTTCACACCCTACAAGCGGGCCGGCCCAGGCTAACCCGGAGGAGGGGAGGCTGGATCCAGCCCGGACCCGAGGTCCGGTTGGGTCGGGTCGGGCTGAACCGGGCTTGGGCCGGGCCGGTTCAGCATTGGACCGGACAACCTTGTTTATGGTCTAAAAATCCAAAAAAAATGATTTGCTTTCTAAAAAAAGTACGAATGACCAAAAAAATAGCAAGTACAAAAATATAGTAAAAGAAATTTATTTTACTTTCTACCATTTAGGTTTTAAAAAAAGTACAGATTAGATAATACATAAACTGTGATTAATGACTAATACATAAACTACGATTAATGACTAATACATAAACTGCAATTAATGACTAATACAATATTACAAAGACTCATACAAGATTACTAGTACATAAACTGTGATTAATGACTCATACAAGATTTCTAAATGTTGATACTTGATTTTAAATGTCGGCGTAGCTTCCCTATACCATGGCTAATTGGCTATGGTCTGATTTTAATCGTTTTCTATAATGCAAACATTCAACAAGAACTTTAGTGGAGTATCTTCTTTCGGTACCGCCACTTGCACGCTCATTGTAAACTCCGCTAAAATGATACAAATTTTTCGAATCTGATTCAAACTCTTCTTGCGGTGTCGGTTGCGGTGTAGGTTGCAGTTGCTGATCTTGCGGTTGTTGCGGTAGTTGATCATTATCCATGATATAATCGTCTCTTCATACGAGTTTGCTTGTAAAAATTATAAGAGGAAAGAAATTGTGGTGTGATTAAGTTTGAATATTTATGGCCTATTTATAGGTTTTTTTTGGGTGCAAAATGACCTATTTTACCCCCAAAAAGAGTTGTTATAAGGGTATTTTTGGTTATTTCCAGCAAAATAACCAAAATACCCTTCAAACAGTCTAAAAATAGCGAGTAAAATGGAGGTAAAATGGTCATTTGGCATCCCAATGTTTGAAAAAACTCAAAAGAAATTCAAAAAAGCAGCCGAACCGGGTCTTAAACCGGGCCGGGCCGGGTCGACCCGATCGGAATAGGCGGGTTTGACAGGCCCGGACCCGCGTTCAAACCGGGCCGGACTAGTGGGTCGGGGGGCATAACCCAGCCCGGACGAGTTTGGGGGCGGGTCGTGTAAGCCCCCTAAATTTTGGATTTTATTTTTAATTATTTTATATGGATATTTTAAATATTAAAGTCAATAATGGCTATGTTAGTAGTTTACCGTAGCTTTGATTTTTGAAGCACAACATATATTATTTTCTTGAAACCAATTCTATAATTGAATTCTAGACTCGTCTACCTTCAGTTTGATATATAATGTCCCATTCAAATTTGTTCTCCAACATTCTTTTGGCTTCAATGATTTTGGGTCAGCTTAGACCATTTGATCATTTATCGTAATTCTAGGCCCAACTTCTAAATTGATTTTGGGACTTGACATAGATCGAAACCGTATGACCCAATATATGGTTTTGATCCATTTTGAGTCTACAATGCACATGTCTAGGGTGTACCATCCCATCGAATTTTCATGTGCTACTTATTTGCAAATGGCACATGAGACTCATTAAATTGATTTTCGGATCCAATTTGACTAATAATGCTACTCGGACCCTAACCTAGTCAACCCCTACTAGTTATGCAAAACCCTCTATTTTAAGCCCTAAGCTTTAAACGGTCGACCCCCCCTGTGATTCAAATCTCCAATTAGAAAAGGGTGATAGTCTCAATCCTTGGGTGTAAACCCAAACTACCCTTTTGAATTTAGTTTTCCTCTATCCGATCCTTCTGTTGGCCGACCCCATAAAATCAGCATCCCAATTTCAAAATACTGGGAATTCAAATCCCAGATCACATCACCCGAGCATTCAAATCACAGATAGGATAAACCTAAAGCCTCCAGAGATCAAACCAAGCAATATTCAAAATCGAAGACCCCATATCCAGTTCTTCCATAGATCAATCCAAACCACGAGAATTTATATAACAGGCCAGCCGACCTTGTCACCCTTTAAACCCTAGCAAGCCATCTCGCCACCGCAGAAAAAACCTAGAGGAAGAGGTTTCAGTGATCGAGAATTAATCTCAGACTTGCCATCACCCAGAGGTAACCATCTACCAATTTTTGAAGTACTTGTGAATTTCTATCAATAGTAAAACTTGGACTGGATCCATTAGTGCCTGATATAACTCCTAGAGGGAACTAAGGGAAGGAGGCAGTATTGAATCAGACCCTCTTCGATCCATAGCTCTTGTAAGACCTTAGTGTCATTTTAGCATGTCAGATGGGTCATGGGGGATGCCTATGACAGGTATTCCTGAGTATCAACAGGGTGTCCTCGCTAAGGGGATAGCTTTGTGTGTCAGTCTAGGCAAGGATACCCAATTGCATACGTTAATCTAGTTATACTAGTCCATAGAGTTACATATCAGTCCATGGTTATTAGTTGTTCCTCTAGGCATAGGCAGCTAGGAGTGTTATAAGGGTGAGCCTAGTGCAAGGTAACAGGAAGGAGAGTGTATCCACTGTTTAAGCCTGGTAGGCCAAATAGAGGACAGGGATCACCCATCGAAATACACATGCCAGTACCAAGTCAGGACCCTCTTGATTAGACTAGGATGACTTGGGAGTATCAGAGCAGACACATATCTGTATAAAATAGAGTATCAGATCTCCTCTGATACCAGAATTACCTGAAGAATGAAGAAAGGGTATGATTGTAGGGTGTTGGGATGGGTCCTTCCAGGGATAGACCACGGGATTAATGTATAGGTGGTGTACTAGAACGGGAAGCCTAGATTAGACTATGATTAAGTTCTATCCTTTGTGTATTACAGATGGATGTAGGCCTTGACCAACAGTAGGAGACTAGTCCCTATGCCCATGTTCAATAGGTAGGGCACAAGGGGTGTAGGTAGAGCAATTGGGTAATAGAGACAGAAGGCCATGTGGGTAGCAATAATTGAGTATCAGTACTAGCTTATAGAGGGTGCTAAGTGTCCAGTAGAGTCCTAACATCAGACCACAACTGAGGGATATGGTACAGTAGTAATATATGATACTAGGTCAATGAACATTGATATCAGACTGGATGTATCCCATATATTGGGGCTAACATGACAACAGGGTCAGAAGCCCCTCCAATACCATGTATCAGATCCCATGGGTATTAGATAGTATGAGGGGTTTCCTGGCCAATGGTAGTTGTGGTACAGGACACCAAATTGGTGTATCGAAGTTGGGTATAGAGATTATTGGGGTAGCACTGGTGAATAAGTACCCTTGACTGTACCAAAGTGTCAAACCATAGGAAATAGAGTGTAGGAAGTACCACAAGTATAGACACCTGTACCTGTTCCAGCAACATGGAGTGGTAGACACACCACAGTCCTGTGTACATACGAATATTTCCTAGTAATCACTGAGTACAACATGTAATCTTGGATGACCCTGGTATCCTAGTATCCATTGGAATCATATGAGTACTAACAGGTAAATTTCCCTTGTATATTCACTGATATGCTAGTCAACACCAGGTAGCAGTAGCAGATGTATATGTATATATATACATCAGCATTAGGAGTGCAGGAACCAAGAGTTCCATATCCAGTAGCTAGGGGATAATATCTAGGTGTTAACAGAGAATGGCAACCCTGTGCCAAGAGAGACTTTAGGTAGACTAGTAGCCCACTTAATGATACACCTTGTACATCAAGCAATAGGTACCCAGTGTATCCTCGAATGAATATATGAATCACTCACACAATGCTAGAATAAAGTATTTCCAGTTTAGGGGGGCAAGAGTGTAGAGAAATCTGTTAGCTGTAATTAGAAATTCCCTATGGGTTTAGGAGTAGGCCAGTAGGGAGAGGATACCAGTATGTGAGTTCTTGGTTGTGTCAATGTGTGTAGGCAGAGCCAAATAAATATGAACTAGTATATAGAGACTCCTATCCTGCAGATAGCAGTCGTGTGGATGTACACACTGTTGTGTATCGATTAGAGACCAGGAATCAATGGAAAGATTGATACACTAGTGTATCAGGGTTAGGGATCTATGTGGGTGCAGAACAAAAGTTGCAAGGATGCTACTACTGGTATTTGGATACTTTTGAGTGTTAGCATGTCCCAAAAAACGAGACAAGTATTAAGGGTGTCAACTCCTTATAATGAGAGTCCAGGAGTTGGACCTGTGTACTGCTACAATAGGCCAAGTGAGGCAGTAGTACATACTTCTCTGCAGTGACCAGGAGAGTAGGTAAACTACACATACTACCATTAAGTAACATTGTACCTGGAATTGCAATGTCCTAGCCTTTTTAGTCATCCAATGTATCCTGAGACAGGTAGGTATAACCATTGACTGTGCTGGAATCCTAGATATTGCTACTTCAAAAGGAAAGCACCCCAAGTCTAGGGTCAGGTGAACTGGAGTGTCAGGATTGGTATTTGAGAGCCCACAGGATACTTAGTGCCAGGACCCAAATGGTAGGGGTACATGTAAAACACCTGTCAGGATCCAGGGTCGAGTTGGAAGGGTATGTGAGGAGTGTGCTATGAGGCCAACTGGTGATCTGTGCTTTGGACCAACTAATAAGTGGCATGCTAGAGGAGGTCAGGGGAATTAAGTAATACACAGGGCTACCTATACCATGATACTTAGGTGAATACACTCTAGGAGCATTAGTCAAATCCAGTAGGAGGAGAAACCAAGTCCAGACCCAGCATGTCTTAAGTAACAAAAAGGAATCACAAACCCATCTAATTTTGGAAACCCAATAGAGTGGTGATGCCCTAATAACTTAACAAATCAATAGATAGATTTTACTCTACTCTTAAAACTGTGTGTCGATTATATTAATCTATCAATAGGTCCCTTGGGCTTCGACTCGACATTCGACTCGCACCCCCAGCTTAGGACCACAGGCAAGTACACTTTCTGATCTGCTTCCAATTCTGATGGTTTTGTTCAGTATATATTATACATATGTTCCCTTGCTTGATGACACGATGGACACACGAGTTAGTATCATGAACCACCATTTATTATACTCTTGTTTTAGCTTCTTTCGTGACTTGTTTCGGTTTATGAGTACTGGTCGGGAGGGGGAAATATCTTAGTAGACGTATGAACTTCCCATTCTATCCTCCGTGTCTTTCGTGGAGAAAAGAAGCTGCACACGACATGTGCAGGGTGCCGAATTTACCTCCTAGCCGTTCACATGTCGAAACAGATATTTTAACACACTTAGATAGTTGTATTTTTATTATTTTCTTACATTTCACCACTTACCATGTCAATATGCTTTTATATTCTTTCTAGTTGACATACCATATTCTACGATTCATACTTTATTCTAGATATACCATGTCATCAGCTCACCTTTCTGTTTTCTTCTACATATGTTATATACCTGTACTGTCGACTCTATTATGTTGCGGATAGTTTTTCAGTTTGTGTGCTTGTTCCATTTCTAACTGAAAAACTAATATTTTAGGTGATAAGTTAGAGGATTTTTGTACCACATATTATGAGCACACTGCAGATCCAGACTTTGGCGCACAGGACGAGCTGGAGGCTGCTTATGCGGAGTTGCCTGCTACAGATGGCTTTTAGTAGATTTGCTTAGTATTTTCACAGATTGATTTAGCTGAGACTTTTAGATATTATTCCTATTTTGAGACTCATGAGTTGATTGGTGGATGTTCTCTAGTACATTGCTTTCTTTGGAGATTATATCATTTAGTACATTTTGATTGATATTGGAGTTTTGTCAGATTATTCATATCCTATCTCTCCAAACTATTTTATAGAATTCATCTTGTTTGGTCCTATCTGTTGATTTGGTTTACATTGTGCAAATGATTATAAACTGCATGGTTGCACTTACAAGTGTGGGGATGGCTAGACAGTATACTACCGCCGACTCTGCGGTACAGGCTGGACGTACCCACGGCTCACGCCCAAATATTGGGTGCGGGTCGTGACAAGTTAGAGCCTAACTAGGAGTACCAAAACCAAGTATAAATATATTTAAGGTAATTTTAAGGATTAAATTGCAGCCATATGCAATATTCCCTTATATCTTTGACTTGGTCAAACTACTATCCAAATTAGGAAACCTATTACTAATAATATAATTTGGAGAACCAAATCATATCCAAATTAGATCAAACCAAAGCCCATGCCCTAATAACATAAATACAAAACAAACCCTAACATTTTCCTTTCGATTCATAACCACCAACACCCCACGTAGCCCCTACTTGCATGCGGCCACAACCTCCCAACCCGAAACCCTAGCCGACCCCCCTTTCTTCACAAAATATGATTTCTCCTCGATTTTTGCGCCAACCACCACCACTTTTGTGACCCCCTCGACATCCTCTTCCACCTTAGCAACTGTAGGAGTAACTTTGCGGCTGTTAGAGAGGTGCACGCTGTGCTACTTGGGCCGAAACTCTGCCGAATCGAAGTCTGAAACGTCACAGCAGGTTAGTCGACTTGTAGATGATATTTTACCCACTTTTTCTTATCCATTTCTCCTCAAACCAAATCTGAGAGTTACTTTTGTGTGTCTACTCCAACCTTTGGTCGCCGGATCCCCTACTACCAAGCGGTTTGTCCGTGGCGTCGATTCTACGACAGGGTATCCAGAACCGACAAATTCTGTTGCGGGCCACTTTTTGCCTATCTAAGGTTAGTTTCTAAGCCTTTTATATTTTTATTCAGAATCAAGACATCGATACCTTTCCGAACCATATCTGAAAGTTTGGTTTCGTATCCGTTTACTATTTTTAAAAATTCAAGACATTTGTCGTGTCACCGAACTCCGAAAATTCTCCTTTCCTTGTGTCCAAAAGTGTCAAAACTCCATGAATCCATATTAAACTTTATGTTGTGCAAGATTTAACATTATAAATACTATTTTAACTAAGTTTTGGAATTTTTATAGAATTTATTAATTTGATTTAATCATTGTTTTGGAGCTAAATTAATGGGTCGAATTGAGGAAGTCATATGTGGCATTGACGTAAGACCACTTGTGAAAGAGTTCCCTTATTGAAAATATAATTATAGAAATATATAAATATTTATAGATAAATTTTAGAATTTAAATGTGTTATTTATGAGAGAATTTGGTACCTATATGTACTTATATAATAGATGTAGTGTCGTAACAACGTTATGGCAACTAGGAGGCGTAGTTACTGATATAATTTATATATTGTATGTTGATATAGAATATTAAGTATAATATATTATTATAGGTGAGCTTGGAAGGATCGACAAGGACACCGGAGTTGGTCAGGCCTACCCGCAGACAACAGTTACAGGCAAGCGTGCCTTGCCTTCGTTACATATTATTCTTTTCTGTTTTGTTATTCTTTTTGTTTAGCATTGCATGACGTAGGACGTTGATACTTAGTGTCCATTTATAGATGGGTGTCGATGTCATGATAGTGACATCGAGTATTGATATTAGGTATTACGTACATACTGATGTGTCCATTGACACAATTGACCACAGGACACCGACACATTCATGATGCGAGGTTTACATGACTATTCGTGGTATTGACCTCATGTTAGCATTCTAGATTTCTTTATCAGTATTACTTTTACTTTCGAGATAACTGTACAGACTTGACATTGCTAGATTCTAGACATAGGGATTGGGGAGAACTTGACTACAATATCAGACCTATTGTCCTGTGGCCCGTTGTTTAGTGACCTTTATCTTTGTAGCAGAGTAAGAGATTATCACTGTCGAGAATTGATTGTCCTTGGTGCCACGACACAGGTACTGGGGACAATATCCTGCTGAGGTGCTAGTGAGCTTTAGTGGAAGGGGTCTGGTATTCTAGAAAAGTATCTCACCTGCATAGCACATAGACGGATATAGTAGATTGCCATAGTTCATATTTTCATTTATGTACCTTGACATGTATATTATGCACCTTGCTAGTCCCCTGAGGACCTGGCTATTTCCCAGGCTTAGACGGAGCTGAAGACTACCCGAAGGTTTACGGTTCGGGAGCTGAGACCGGAGGCGTACCGGCACAGGAGGATGAGATAGTGCCAGAGGACTTCTCGTGATCATGTTACCTTCATATTTATTTTTGCTACATTATTTTCTTTTTTTCATCAAACTTGTAGTTGATTTGTACTTTGTTTCTATCTCTGTGGTTTCGGGATGTTTTACCCGCTCAGACTTCATTACTTTTATTGCTGGATATTTGAGACATTTTCTTATTTATTCTTGATCTCTCTGTAGACTCTATGGTTGTGATTAGGTGTATATACCTGTGAACTGTGTTGTATATCTGGGTGTTATCGATTTACAGCTTAAGTATTTCGCTAATGGGCTTGTTGTGCAGCTTGGCCCATTAGTGAAGTGCTACTGGCATGTATTCGTATTCCTGATCCTACGTATTTTGGGACTGGGGTGTTACATGTTTTTGTGGTGGCCCATGCAGGTCTACGTTAATAACTTCGGTTACGTTACTGTACCGACGTGAGCCTGCAATTAGAATAGAAAAGACCCATAGGATCACATCCATATGCTTGATACCTTCCTTGACTTCGTTTCCAACTCTCACTTGACTGCTTTATTTGCATCCAGTTTGATTCTGTTCAACCATAATCCTTATTTATTTGTGCTAATAAGACGAATTTTCGTAGTTGACATATCTTTCCCTTACTATCACATTAGGAAGGGCATAGACATTAGAAGTCATAAGTGCAGGTAGAGTCTTCACGAATTGTGCGATGTCGTGGTGATATCTATACTATGAGCCCACAATAGATTGATGAATAGGACTTGAGGATATATCTATAAACAAGATTATAGACTTCTCTCAGACTCTTGAGCATGAATGTTTCCATGTTATCTTCTTTTTCAACATGATTGCTTTTGTGTTCTTCCCTACTCGAGATTTCACTAAACCCTTCCATGTTGACTTCTTGAGTAATTCTTTCCATTCTTTTTGTGCTAAGTTGTTGGAAAGTGTCTTATGGATTGGTCCAAGGAAAAGATTGAGAAATTATATTTAACCTTGTATTACAGAATCAAAGTTTTTACAGCCAGAGAAATACTAGCGAGGCAGGACTTCAGATAACGGTATCATGGCTAAATATGTTTCTCGAATTCTACTTGACCTATAACCTATGCATGTTGATCTCTTATCCTGTATTTTCGTAAAAAGTCAATTCAGAAATCTTTTATGGATTTAGCCAAGATAAGCTCAAGAACCTGTATTACCTGGCATAGCAGATGTGTACTGCAGCCATCCGTCGTATTATAGAAAAAGAAAGTTATTTGCAGCCAGATGCATACTGGCGTGGCAGTAACTTCACGTGACATAATCACGGAGATATATGGTTCTCGAGTCTTACCTAGAATACATCCTATGCATCTTGTTTGGCCTCACATCGTTCTTGGAAATAGTTCGACAAACCCACCTGCGTTGCTTGACCCTACCGTTGTTTGAAATTGGTATATAGGTTTGTTTGACCCAGCCTTAGGCTTCCGTTACCTTCTATTTATTAAATGAATAAAATACACAAACCTTATATTTATATTATAGAATATAATTAAGCTAGATTATTGGTGTGATCGTGACGTTGGGTAGCTAGAAACGGATAAGTTTCTTAGAGATGGATCCTAGTAAGATTATGAGTCGAGTATGAGTGTCTGGATATCGGATGCGTAGAGCCTATTAGAAGAAATTGCTAGGAGTGAACTGACGAGTATCATTGAATAGGTTATAATACTATACCTACGATAGAATGGTACGACTAGTGGTATTAGAATTCTTTTGCAGTAAACACTTTAATCCTTTTTTCCTTAGCTTATTTTAGAGAAGCATCTTAGAGTTGTGTTGGAAGTATTAAGGAAGGAGAGATTGTATGCTAAGTTTAGTAAGCGTGAATTTTGCCTTGATAGAGTTCCTTTTCCTGGATATATTATGTCGGGAGAAGGACTTTCAGTTGATCCGGAGAAGTTAGCTACCGTAGAGTCTTGGCCGACACTGACATCTGTTGCAGAGGTTATGAGTTTTTTTGGACTTGTCGGGTATTACCGCAGGTTCGTAGATAATTTCTTATGGATTGTAAAGCCGATGACACGGTTGACACGTAAGAATCATAACTCCAGTGGAAAGAAGACTGTCAGAAGGTTTTTGAGGAATTGAAGAAAAGATTGACCTCAGCACCTATTTTGACGCTTCCTTCTGGATCGGGAGGATTCGTGGTTTATAGTGATGCGTCGGGTAGTGGACTTGGATGTATTTTGATGCAACACAGAAAGATCATAGCCTACGTATCGAGGCAGTTGATGGTACATAAGAAGAATTATCCTACTCATGATCTGGAGTTAGCAACGGTGATCTTTGTATTGAAGCTATGGAGGCATTATTTGTACGGAGATCGTGTGGAGAGATTTACGGATCATAAGAGCTTGAAGTATATCTTCACGCAAAAGGAGTTGAATATGAGACAAAGGCGGTGGTTGAAGCTCATGACAGACTATGACATAGATTTGCAGTACCATCCTGGCAAGACGAACGTAGTAGCGACCGCTTTAAGTAGGAAGCCTACTGCATATTTTTTGACATCTCAGCCACAGTTATTAGAGGATCTTCAGGAGCTTGGAATAGAAGTCATTATACTGGGACAACAATGAGTACTTGCCAATCTTAAAGTATAGCCGTCACTTGTAGATAGAATCAAGGCAGCGTTACCTACCGATACAAGATTTTGAAGACTTCGCGAGAGAACAGAGGTGAGAGCGACAGATACTTAGACCAGATCTTGTGATACAGACAGTCAAGAAAGTGAAGTGGATTCAGAGTCATCTTCAAGTAGCTCAAAACCGACAGAATCATTAGGCCGATACGCATCGTTGACCACTGGAATTCAAGGAGGAAGAGCATATATTTCTGAGGATCTCACCGACGCAGGGCACCATTAGATTCGGGAGTAGAGGGAAGTTGAGTCAAAGGTATATTGGACCGTTTGATATTATTGAGCGTGTAGGAGAGGTGGCATATCGTCTTACATTACCCCTATCACTAGAGGGAGTGCATGATGTGTTCCATGTCTCACAGTTGAGGAGGTATGTGATCAATCCCATTCATGTGGTAGATCACTCTGAGATTACGGTGGGACCCAGTTTATCATACGAAGAGCAGCCGGTAGGTATCTTGAATACGAGTGAGAAGACGCTTAGAGGGAAGACGATTAGACTGGTTCGAGTTGCATGGAGGCACCATTCTCTGGAAGAATCAACTTGGGAGCTGAAGATTCTATGCGTGAGCGTTATCCCCACTTATTCGTAGATACTGGTAAGTCTTAGTCTAATTATTCATATAATAAGATTTTTCTATATAATTATGTTATTTTTAATTTCGAGGACAAAATTTTCTAAGGTGGGTAGGTTGTAAGCTCCCTAATTTTTGGATTTTATTTTTAATTATTTTTAATTATTTTATATGGATTTTTTAAATATTAAAGTCAATAATGGCTATGTTAGTAGTTTACTGTAGCTTTGATTTTTGAAGCACAACATATATTGTTTTCTTGAATCCAATTCTATAATTGAATTCTAGACTCGTCCACCTTCAGTTTGATATATCATGTCCCATTCAAATTTGTTCCCCAACATTCTTTTGGCTTCAATAATTTTGGGTCAACCCAGACTATTTGATCATTTATCGTAATTCTAGGCCCAACTTCTAAATTGATTTTGGGACTTGATATAGATCGAAACCGTATGACCCAATATATGGTTTTGATCCATTTTGAGTCTATAATGCACATGTCTAGGGTGTACCATCCAATCGAATTTTCATGTACTACTTATTTGCAAATGGCACATGAGACTCATTAAATTGATTTTTGGGTCCAATTTGACTAGTAATGCTACTCGGACCCTAACCTAGTCAACCCTACTAGTTAGAGCCTAACTAGGACTACCAAAACCACGTATACATATATTTAAGAGAATTTTAAGGATTAAATTGTAGCCATATGCAATATTCCCTTATATCTTTGACTTGGTCAAACTACTATCCAAATTAGGAAACCTATTACTAATAATATAATTTGGAGAACCAAATTAGATCAAACCAAAGGCCATGCCCTAATAATATAAATACAAACCCAATCCTAACATTTTCCTCTCTATTCATAACCACCAACACCCCACGTAACTGTTTGCCATTAAATATCAAGAACAAGAATTACAGAGGAATTGAACTTGATTGCAAACTCGTTTGTACAAGAGAAAGCCTAGAAAGAAATCCTAGGAAACAATCTAAGTACAATTGTTTAGTTTTTGATTCTGGGGGGTGACGATGGAGACTCGGAAAAGTGTAGCAACTCTGCCTTACTCCTTGGACTATCTGACACGATCCTTGCTCTTGAAGAAATTGCCCTTCGTAGGTTGCTAGCCTTTTGCATGGGTGTGGTACCCTGCTATTTATAGTAATAGATATCTTGAGCCGCATAGATGGCCACGTGTCTACGTGGCTACAACAGCACACAAAGACTCGCTCTTTGACCGCCAGCTGGTGACTTGTTGAAATTTTGTTACAGCAAATCTGGGTAGTTGAGACTTGGTCAGCCTGCCACGTGTCCTATCAAAGGATAGGATCAGTCTGCTTGAGTCATTTTGAGCCGCATAGGTCTTTTAGTGTTCGGCCATACTGGGCCGCATAAGACTCATGCGGCTTAAGTCGCAGTCTCCCTTAGTCCGCATGTAGCTTGGAGACTTTTGAGCCACAGAAAATGCCAAGCTTACAACCACATCCCTACAACCCTCTTACAACCTTCACCTATTTGCTGACATGTGGGCCAAGCCACTACCTGGCCCATATGTAAAAAATTGGGTGAGTGATTGTAAGAGAGTTGTAGGGATGTGGTTATAACTGTAGCATCACTCTTGAGCCGCATAGATTCTATATTCTGGGCTGCATAAAACTCGTGCGGCCCAGATTGCAGTTACCCTTGGCAGCATAAAGCACATGGATTGAGCCGCATAAGGTTCTTGCGGCTCGGGTCGCTATCCTTCTGGCCGCATACATGGCCATGTCCAGGCACGTGGACCTTGTGTCACGTCTTATCTTTTTTTTGTTAGAGTGTCAGCTGTCAGTTTTGTCAGTTTTGTCAGTTTTGACAGAGTTTGTCAGCTTTATCAGAAGGGTTGATCGTCTTGGCCGCATAAGCGACTCTTCCTTCTGCGGCTCAAATCAGTCTAGTTGCTTTTTAATATATAATCTGAGGTAGTGAAGATGGACCGTAGGGGGCATGTCGAGTCTGTCATGCGGCTCTACTTTATGCGAACCAATTTGGCCCAAAGTACTCATGCGATCAATTGTGATCCGCATGAATTCCATATTTTCCATGCTTCTACAAGACCCCCTTCAAAGTTTTTAAATTGCAAATTTAGAATACTTTGAATAAGAAGCATGGAGATAGGTCAATCCGTAGGGAGTTCTTCGAGTCAAGAGAGACCTTGAGCCGCAGGGATATTTTGAGCCGCAGGAAGATCTTGTGCCGCAAGGAGATATTGTGCCGCAGGGAGATCCCATCCAGACTGCCAGCTATCACTACTGTATTTAATGTCTTGATTTGGTTTTGGATTTGGGTTCTGTTTTCAAGATAAAGTTGACAGTTACTAAGGATAAAATCACCAAACGTCATCATTATCTTTAATGGACTCGAGAATCAAAGTGGCGCTCCTTATAAATATAGGTTGTTCAGAGAGGGAATTTTTTCTCTTTCATCTTCTCTTCCTTCGTCTTTTGTCATTTTTTCTGTCCCAGTTAGCCTTGGCTCCAAAAGCGTCCAAGTCGACTGGTGCTGCGGCCAAAGGGAAGGGACTCGTCTCTCCGCCGATAGCTGCAGACTCTCTTTCCATTCATCCTGACGTGCAACCCCCCATCAAGGGTAAGAACGGTGGAAAAACGATGACTTAATTTTGAATGGCTATATCGTATATTTTATGTGCGGGCCTGTCATATATCGCCTCTGTGCTTTAGGTATGATCGATGCATGCCCTATCTCATTGGACCGCAGTATGATGGGTCCGTATAGCTAAAGAATGAACTTTGTTTTCTTCTGTTGTTAACCCCCCTTTATTTTTTTTTCTTTTCACATTTTGTAGGGGTCTGGCTAACAAATTTCTCTAGGACCGATATCGGTAATTTTGGGCATGGTAAAGATGCAACGCTTGACACACACATCAGAGAGCTCATACCCTTTCATGCTTTGGAAGGGTTTTCCTCAGATGGTAGGAAGAACCTTTATACGTCGGAGAGTCGGACGGTGGTGGGACGTCATCGTGAAATTTCTATTTTCACGGCTCTCCAAGTAGGCAAAAGCAACACTAGGGATATTGTTTTGAAGGTATGATCTTTTGGAGGAACGGGCCTAAGATGTCTGCAATACGGAGAAGATAAAAGCATGCTATATTTGCCTTCCTCCGTGCAGCTTCTCGAAGATTCAATAGCCTTGTTTGCTTCTCAGCAGTAAAATATGACTTCTTTTGAGGGCCACGAAACTACTCTTTGATGAAGGCGAAGTGTTGTCAAACTGACCAAACTATGTGTTGCTGGATTTTCTATTCTTTTCTTTTTGCTGCTGATGTAGTCCTATAAATGTAACTAATTTTGAATAAACATAATACATTTACTCCATTCTTTGCTTGTGGTATCTATGGTGCTTGTACTAGATGGCCTAATACAGCATTTGTGTTTGATAAAGGACATCCCACTGGGGAATTTTTTATGGACCTATTGCCCTTTTGTGCATCTGGAGATGCGAGCAATAGATTTGAATGATATTTTGTGGACCTATTACTCTTTTTGTGCACCACTTCTGTGGACCTATTGTCCCGGGTTGGGTACAGGTGTTAAGTCGGAAGACTATCGGTATCAGAGGTAATATGGACGTGACATACGATAATCAGGAATAATCTTTGGTGGACCTATTACTCTTCTGCGCACTGGTGGTACGAGTAATAGATTTTGAGACAAAACCCAACATAGGTAATATGGACGTGATAGGTTTTGTGGTCTTAACACCATGTCTTTTTTATCCCGGGTTGGGTACAGGTGTTAAGTCGGGAGACTATCGGTATCAGAGGTAATATGGACGTGACACACGATAATCAGGGATAATCTTTGGTGGACCTATTACTCTTCTGCGCACTGGTGGTGCGAGTAATAGATTTTGAGACAAAACCCAACAGAGGTAATATGGACGTAATAGGTTTTGTGGTCTTAACACCTTGTCTTTTATCCCGGGTTGGGTACAGGTGTTAAGTTGGGAGACTATCGGTATCAGAGGTAATATGGACGTGACACACGATAATCAGAAATAATCTTTGGTAGACCTATTACTCTTCTGCGCACTGGTGGTACGAGTAATAGGTTTTGAGACAAAACCCAACAGAGGTAATATGGACGTGATAGGTTTTGTGGTCTTAACACCATGTCTTTTATCCCGGGTTGGGTATAGGTGTTAAGTCGGAAGACTATCGATATCAGAGGTAATATGGACGTGATACACGATAATCAGGACCAGGAAGTTTGCTCAGAGATAATGTTAAGCTGGGCAAACTCCTATGTGATAAAGCATTAGAGTGAAAGTTCAGAGGTATCAGCATACATGACTCGCCAATTAGGGAGATACGATGTGAATCTACTCGGAATAAAATAGAGTGTGACTTCAGAGGTACTTGGTGTACATAACTCGATGGTCTGGGAGATTTGGTGGCTTGAGGAAGTAGCAGCATGTCCTTAGACATAGTATTTCTTCAGGAATTTGTCGTTTATGGTCATCATGAGCAAGTCTCCGTTCTGCTTCGTGAGTCGGTATGTGCCGTTGGAGAATACGGTCTTGATG
The DNA here is from genome assembly GCA_029216955.1 of Iris pallida. Classification (NCBI taxonomy): domain Eukaryota; kingdom Viridiplantae; phylum Streptophyta; class Magnoliopsida; order Asparagales; family Iridaceae; genus Iris; species Iris pallida. The sequence continues at coordinate 4,455,173 of JANAVB010004399.1, forward strand.
ATGAATGGACCCTCCCACTTGGGCTGGAATTTGTCGGGGGTTTTGTGAGTCATGACCATCGGTCTGTGAACGGCCAAGACGAGATCGCCTATTTGGAATGTCCTCTGCTTGACTTTCTTATTGAAGGCCCAAAAGATGCGTGCTTAATAGAGCTCGATGCTTTATTGAGCTTGCAAGCGCTTTTCGTCTAAAGCTTCTAATTTTTAGCCGTCGGCGGTAGTTATCGTCCGATGTCAATCGGTAAGTAAGGGTCACACGAAGCGAGGAGATCTGAGTCTCCAATAGGAGAACTGCCTCGCTCCCGTACACCAGAGAGAACGGTGTATTTCCTGTAGCCGTCCGACTTGTAGTACGGTACGCCCATAAGCATTCGTCCAACTTTTCATTCCAGTCGCGTTTGTTTGAAGACACGAACTTCTTGGGAAGCTTTATTATGGTCTTGTTAAAGGCTTCGGCCAGACCATTAGCTGATGGATTGTATGCTGTCAAAGCAACATTCTGAATCCGATTCTTGTCACAGAATCGATAGAAGGCATGGCTTGCGAACTGCGAACCATTGTTATGAATGATCCTCCGTGGCAGTCCAAAACGGTAAATGACGTGATATTTTATGAAACTGATCACGTTTGATATTTTTACCTCTACAAACGGAACAGCTTTCGCCCACTTGGAGAAGTAGTCGATGATTGCAAGTATAAACCGGTGCCTTTTGGACGACGGCGGGGTGATTGGGCCAATGACGTCCATTCCCTATGCTTCAAATGGCCAAGAGGCCACCGTTGGGTACAAGAATTCGGACGGCAGATGTATGAAATTTGCGTGGTTCTGACAAGCCTTACACTTCTTTGCATAGTCGACTGTGTCTGCTACCATCGTAGGCCAGTAATAGCCCATCCGACGGAGACGATCCTGCAACTTCGGTCCAGGTTGGTGAGCCCCACAAACACCATCGTGAGCCTCGCGTAAGGCTTCTTTGGCTTCTGCATTTGACAGACATCTTAACAGCAGCCCGTCGTAAGATCGTCGATATAACATTTTTTGTTTTGGTGTCATAAAAGAATCTAAGAGAACGCCTTCTGATTGAAGTTGCTTCTTTCACATTCTCAGGCAGGATTCTGTAGACTGCAAAGTCGATGAACGGGAGTCTCCAGTCTTGCACGTCATTGATTATCTGGGCGGAGTAACTCATATCCAGTTGAACGTTATTTTTGGGACAGACCAACTCATGGCCTATCACGTCGACTAGATGATGAGCATAATTTGGAACCGCTAAAGAAGCGGCGAGACCTGCTAGGGCATCGGCTTCAATATTCAGGAGCCTAGGAACATGCTCTATAAAGAACCCCTCCAGGGTTGCAATGATGGCAATTGTTGTCTGATGGTAAGGAGTCAGGTCCGCGTTACGAACCTCGTATGAGCCTCGAATCTGATTAACAATCAACTCTGAGTCGCCATACGCTTCCAGGTATTTGACCCCTACCTCTTTTGCGAGTCGAAGTCCGATAACGAGAGCGTTATATTCGGCTATATTGTTTGAACAAGGTTCTGTGAGAGAGTATGCCCGATTGACTACCAACCTAGAGGGAGAAATTAATACTACCCTGACTCCAGCGATGATATTACTTGTGGCCCTGTTCTTGAAGCACCGTCAAAGAACATTCACCAAACGTCATCATGCGAAGTCATGTTTGAGTTAACGAATTCGTCTGGGATTTTTTCATAGATTCTGGCTGTTTCTGAGCTTGGATGGGCTGCTAGAAAGTCGGCCAAGGCTTGACCTTTGACAGCTTTCTGCGGAACGAAGACCATGTCGTAGGGGGATAACAGTATCACCCATGTGGCTAGACGAGAACTGAGTGCGCCTGGCTTGGTCATGAGAACCCTGAGGGGATTAACTCGCGAGACAACATGGATGGTCTGCCCTGACACATAGTATCGTGATTTCTGAATGGCGAACACCAAGGCAAGACATTCCTTCTCCACGACGGTGTACCTATGCTCCGGCCCCACCATCATTCGGCTGAGATAATAGATGGCTTGTTCATGCCCCACATCATTGTTCTGTGCTAGCAAGGCACCGAGGGAGTATTCCATCACCCGTACATAGAGCGGGAAAGGCTTTCCGACAACCGGGGCTACCAGAATCGACACATTCGACAGGTATTCCTTAATGTCATCAAAGGCACGTTGACATTCTTCATTCCATATGAAAATGACGTCTTTCTTCATGAGTTGTGTGAAGGGTTGACATCGCCCTGAGAGGTTAGATATGAACCTCCTGATGTAGGCTAGTCTTCCCTGAAGGCCACAGAGTTCACGGAGATTCATCGGTGGACTCATCTCCAGGATTGCCTTTGTCTTATCGGGGTCTATGTGAATGCCCTGCGAACTAATGACAAAGCCCAAGAACTTCCCGCTGGACACACCTAGGAAGGACTTGCTAGAATTTATCTTCAGATTGTGCGCTCGCATAAGGTTGAACACTATCCTCAAATCGTGTAAGTGATCATCCTTGGAGCGGCTTGTCGAAGCGGGTGTCTTTCGGCTTGGACCTGTCCGTCGGTGGAGGCTGAGATGGCACCGGAACATCAGTGGCAGGCAGCGTTGCCGGCTGAGGGTCTTCGACTGAACCACCCAGAGTGGGCTGGACTTGTGCCCCAGACCGGGTAACAACGACCGCCGCCTCCTCAGCTTCGGTTGAAATTGTATAGCATGATCTAGACTTCCTGCCCTTCTTCTTGTTGGCTGGAGATGACGCCGTCTGAGTAACTTCGGGCACTAAGTCTGGGTGCACCCACATGTCCTCTCCTCGTGACGTGGTGAAAGATACCAAGCCAGTCGTCTGGTCCCGGATGGGGGGAATATTAGTAACCTCTATCGTTGCCCGGGGGACAGGTATTACCCCGTCTTGAGTATTTGTTGGAGGGAAGTCACCGAACTGGATTGATACCATGATCGCCGCCACGGTAACCTCTTCAAAATCTAGGAACAGAGCTTTGGAGTCGATAAGACTCTGGATGTACCGCTTTAGTTGAAAGCAGTCATGAGTGGAATGATGAACATAGCGGTGGTAGTGGCAATATTTTGGGTCTTCTATCTCTGCCGCTCGAGGCTCGCGCCTTGGTGGAGGAAGTTGGATCATGTCCCCTTGCAAGAGCATGTCGAAGATAGGCTTGACATGACTATCTTCGAATGAGTAATTCATCTTGGGCCACTGAGCGTCTGTCTGCTTTTGTTCAGGCTTATTGGTTGTACCAGCGACCATGGCCTGTTTGCCTTTATTGTCCCGATTATTGGAGGTGTCGTCAGTGTTATTGTTATTGGGGGTGGTAGTGGTACCAGGACGTTTGCCTTTGACCTCTCCATCCGGGATGTGTAATCCCAACTGGTGAGCCTTCTTTAACTTCGCCTCCGTATTGGTGGCGCTTATGATGAAGGTTGTCCAATCCCTGAACTGATCTTCACCCATCCATAGGCTGATTGCGGGGAGCAACTTCTTCTGGCAGATTTCAATCAAGGAGCTTTCGGGATTGCCTTGGGGCAATCTCATTGCGGTTTGGCAGAACCGCTCGATATAGTTCCTTGTTAGTTCCCTCTCCCCCTGAACGACGTCCATGAGGGATGATATTGTCACATCATGTCCCACTTCGTAGAATCTTTCTAGGAACATGTGCTTGAAGCCTTCAAAAAAATGGATGCAGTTATCCAGAAGGTTGCGGTACCAGTCGAACGCGACCCCTCCAATGCTCCGATGAATAATCGTGTGAGGATGGCATCGCTATGCGGCAAGTGGTCTGTTGTAACCTCAAAATACTTCATGTACCGACTAGCAGAGGTCTTTCCGTCATACGAATCAATATGAAATGGTTTGTACCGCGGCGAAAAAGGAACATCTCTCCACGCAACGGGATATGGTTGCCGTATTCTGAGGTCTCGGGAGGAGTCTCGGGCATTGAACATTGCTTGAAGCTCCTGGATTTCCCTCCTTGCCTTCCTGGATTCGTCTGCAGCTGAAGGAGCGAATGCTCCTAGAGGATTGTCATCCAAAGAAGGAGCGATCGTGTTGGAGTCCGCATTGACTGTGGGTCCCAAGCTTGTTTGTCCAGGCGTCCTTACCGGTTGAGTCGGCAAGGCAGCTTTGATTTCGTCTACTGACTTGACTAGGGACATGAGCATGGCTTCAAGTACTTCTAGATGTTGCCGATCAGTAGGTCCTTTGTGGTCATCACCGGCCATAAAGATCATCCGTACGTGGCTAGACGTGGAAGGGACCGTAGAAGAAGTGATATCCGTATCGTATCCTCGTATAGAGAAATCGTCGGGGAACGTCGGAATATCCTCTTCCTCAGACTCGAAAGGGGTGTTACCCCCTGCGCAGGAAGCCACATCGTCTTGGCGAAGGCGGTCACCCTCAGGGACGTCCATGTCTGTTGCATAATTTCAGTGGAGCGTTACCCCCTGTGTATGCTCTTGGAACATCGGGTTGTCGCATAAATTGAGGGGACTACTACCCCCGGCTTTATTTACCCCTAAGGAGGACAAGGATGCACCCCCAGGTGTTGGGAGCTTCTTTCTAGATCGAGTGCCTAGGTAGACACCCCCTGTGGCTGTCGGTGGCTACCCTCCAGACGAGAGTTTTCTTGCAGTGCTGGCTGAGATTGCCGGGCTGGAAGAGCCTATCTTCTTTCTTCCCTTGCCGGGAAGAACCTTCCTAGTTGAATTACATGAGGCAAAAGGGAATTCCTCGTCTCCCGAGATTTGCACATGTTCCTCAAGTTGTTGTCGGACAGGTGCTGGCTGGTGCAGTCATTGAAAAACGGACTGCCAATTTTCAGGTGCTGTCGACTTGTCGCAGCAGCAGTTGATGATGACCTGGGTGCAACGACGTCCCGAAAAGGGCTCATCACCTGCCAAGGTTGCTTCTTTCTTCTTACGATTGTGAGTAATCATCTCTCGCAAGTCGATAGCAGACTGATCTACCTTTACATCCAATTTATGGACTCGGATATCCCGAGCACACGGGTGCGTAGGTATCATGTTTGCTCCCTGATCCGAGGCTAATAAAAGCACTTGCTCTCGATCGTTGGAGGGAGACTTTTGAGACCCACCCTGTCCGTTAGTCCTGGGGGACTGGACGCGGGTGGTTCTGTACAACTTTCCATCAGGAGCCCGTATAACAGTTAACGGTGCCCGCTGACGGTCAGCAACTTGGACAGTTGACTGGGCTTGTTGGGCCCACACTGCCCTAGACTTCTTCAATTTAGCACCTGAAGGATCATAATAAGAAGAGTCTAGATTGGAATATTCCACATTCTCAATGGACAGCGTGGAGTCGGGCCCGCATGAGAGACGGTTGAACACAGAGCTTCTGACAGGGCTGCATGAGACAACCTGTCTGTGGCCAGGATTGATTGTCGCCTGGGCCATCTGCCTGCGGCCAGAGTTGGCTGTCGCATGGGCCAACTGCCTGCGGGCAGAGTTGGTTGCCGCATGGACCATCTGCCTGCGGCCAGAGTTGACTGCCGCATGGGCCATCCGCCTGCGGCCAGAGTTCGCTGCCGCATGGGCCATCCGCCTGCGGCCATAGTTGGCTGCCGCATATGCAGACTGCTCATCTCTCTTATGCGGCCTCTTCCTCGTCCGCATGGCTTTCCCTTGTGCCCCCAAAAACACAGCATCGTAGTGTTTTCCTTTGCTAGATTTGGGGACAATGGGATTCTCCGCGGTCGTAAGCAAGGCCGCAGAAGAGCTTTGGTCACCGTCTTGGGCCGCAGAAGGAGCTTCTTCGAGAACCTGGCCGAGGGCAATAGTTTTATGCTTCGACGTCCTGCGGGTTCTCTTTGGGTTGGCTCACTTCTGTGACGGGATGACACTCCCTTCAGAGATCATTTCTTCGAATGCTCGTTGGTCAAAATGAACCACGAGCATTTGCTGCGTAGAGCCGAGCTTGGACGCGTCAGATTGCGTCACCAACTTCTCATCAGAGGAGAAGGATGTCCCCAGCAGAGTCGCCATCGTGTTTGCCATTAAATATTAAGAACAAGAATTACAGAGGAATTGAACTTGATTACAAACTCGTTTGTACAAGAGAAAGCCTAGAAAGAAATCTTAGGAAACAATCTAAGTACAATTGTTTAGTTTTTGATTCTAGGGGGTGACGATGGAGGCTCGGAAAAGTGTAGCAACTCTGTCTTACTCCTTGGACTATCTGACACGATCCTTGCTCTTGAAGAAATTGCCCTTCGTAGGTTGCCAGCCTTTTGCATGGGTGTGGTATCCTGCTATTTATAGTAATAGATATCTTGAGCCGCATAGATGGCCACGTGTCCACGTGGCTACAACAGCACACAAAGACCCGCTCTTTGACCGTCAGCTGGTGACTTGTTGAGATTTTGTTGCAGCAAATCTGGGTGGTTGAGACTTGGTCAGCCAGCCACGTGTCCTATCACAGGATAGAATCAGTCTGCTTGAGTCATTTTGAGCCGCATAGGTCTTTTAGTGTTCGGCCATGCTGGGCCGCATAAGACTCATGCGGCTTAAGTCGCAGTCTCCCTTAGTCCGCATGAAGCTTGGGGACTTTTGAGCCGTATAGATTCTATATTCTGGGCAGCATGAAGCACATGGATTAAGCCGTATAAGGTTCATGCGGCTCGGGTCGCAGTCCTTCTGGCCGCATGGCCATGTCCAGGCACGTGGACCCTGTGTCACGTCTTATCTTCTTTTTGTCAAAGTGTCAGCTGTCAGTTTTGTTAGTTTTGACAGAGTTTGTCAGCTTTATCAGAAGGGCCGATCGTCTTGGCCGCATAAGTGACTCTTCCTTCTGCGGCTCAAATCAGTCTGGTTGTTTTTTAATATATAATCTGAGGTAGTGAAGATGGGCCGTAGGGGGCATGTCGAGTCTGTCATGCGGCTCTACTTTATGCGGACCAATTTGGCCCAAAGTACTCATGCGGTCAGTTGTGATCCGCATGAACCCCATATTTTCCATGCTTCTACAGTAACCCCTACTTGCACGCAGCCACAACCTCTCAACCCGAAATCCTAGCCGACCCCCCTTTCTTCACAAAATATAATTTCTCCTCGATTTCTGTGCCAACCACCACCACTCTTGTGGCCCCCTTGACATCCTCTTCTACCCTAGAAACTGTAGGAGCAACCTTGCGGCCGTTAGAGAGGTGCACAACGTGCTACTTGGGCCGAAACTTTGTCGAATCGAAGTCTGAAACGTCACAGCAGGTTAGTCGACTTATAGATGATATTTTACCCACTTTTTCTCATCTGTTTCTCCTCAAACCAAATATGAGAGTTACCTTTGTGTGTCTACTCCAACCTCTGGTCGCTGGATCCCCTATTTCCAAGCGGTTTATCTGTGACGTTGATTCTATGACAGGGTATCCAGAACCGACAAATTCTATTTTGGGCCACTTTTTGCCTATCTAAGGTCAGTTTCTAATCTTTTTATATTTTTATTCAGAATCTAGACGTCGATACCTTTTCGACGCATATCTGAAACTTAGGTTTCATATCCGTTTACTATTTTTAAAAATTTAAGACATTTATCGTGTCACCTAACACCGAAAAATTCTCCTTTCCTTGTGTCCAAAAGTGTCAAAACTCCATGAATCCATATTAAACTTTATGTTGTGCACTGTTTAACATTATAAATACTAGTTTAACTACGTTTTGAAATTTTTACAGAATTTATTAATTTTATTTAATCAATGTTTCGGGACTAAATTAATAGATAGAATTGAGGAAGTCATATGTGGCATTGACATAAGACCTCTTGTGAAAGGGTTCCCTTATTGAAAATATAATTATAGCAATAAATAAATATTTATAGATAAATTCTAGAATTTAAATATGTTATTTACGAGAGGATTTGGTACCTATATGTACTTATATAATAGATGCAGTGTCGTAACAACGTTATGGTAACTAGGAGGCGTAGTTACTCATATAATTTATATATGGTATGTTGATATAGAATATTAAGTATAATGTATTATTATAGGTGAGCTTGGGAGGATCGACAAGGACACCGGAGTTGGTCAGGCCTACCCGCAGACAGCAGTTACAGGCAAGCGTGCCTTGCCTTCGTTACAGATTATTCTTTTCTGTTTTGTTGTTCTTTTTGTTTAGCATTGCATGACGTAGGACGTTGATACTTAGTGTCCGTTTATAGACGGGTGTCGATGTCATGATAGTGACGTCGAGTATTGACATTAGGCATTACGTACATACTGATGTGTCCATTGACACAATTGACCACAGGACACCGACACATTCATGATGCGAGATTTACATGACTATTCGTGGTATTGACCTCATGTTAGCATTCTAGATTTCTTTATCAGTATTGCTTTTACTTTCGAGATGACTGTACAGACTTGACATTGCTAGATTCTAGACATGGGGATTAGGGAGAACTTGACCACAATATCAGACATATTGTCGTGTGGCCCGTTGTTTAGTGACCTTTATCTCTGTAGCAGAGTAAGGGATTATCACTGTCGAGAATTGATTGTCCTTGGTGCCACGACACAGGTACTGGGGACAATATCCTGCTGAGGTGCTAGTGAGCCTTAGTGGAAGGGGTCTGGTATTCTAGAAAAGTATCTCACTTGCATAGCACATAGACGGATACAGTAGATTGCCTTAGTTCATATTTTCATTTCTGTACCTTGGCATGTATATTATGTACCTTGCTAGTCCCCTGAGGACCTGGCTATTTCCCAGGCTTAGACGAAGCTGAAGACTACCCGAAGGTTTATGGTTCGGGAGCTGAGACCGGAGGCGTACCGACACAGGAGGACGAGATAGTGCCAGAGGACTTCTCGTGATCATGTTACCTTCATATTTAGTCTTGCTACATTATTTCCTTTTCTTTTCATCGGACTTGTAGTTGATTTGTACTTTGTTTCTATCTCTGTGGTTTCAGGATGTTTTACCCGCTCAGACTTCATTACTTTTATTGCTGGATATTTGAGACATTTCCTTATTTATTCTTGATCTCTTTGTAGACTCTGTGGATGTGATTAGGTGTATATACCTGTGGACTGTGTTGTATATCTGGGTGTTATCATGATTTACAGCTTAAGTATTTCGCTAATGGGCTTGTTGTGTAGCTTGGCCCATTAATGAAGTGCTGCTGGCATGTATTCGTATTCCTGGTCCTACGTATTTTGGGACTGGGGCGTTATAGGTCGGGCCGGTCCGGATCGTTAACCGGGCTCGAGCTAGCCCGGACCGGGTTTGACCTGGCCGGTCCGGACCGGGGACCGGGCCGCCCGACCCAGTGAACACCTTGAACCACAGCTCTATAGTTTTGGTGCTGTAACAATAATTTTAAAATAGTATCAAATCAGTCCATGTTGAAATCATTTAACATTCATTTTAAATAGATTTTAGGATTATTTACACTAACTATCCTAAACTAATTACACTGACCACCCCCATATTTTATGTTTATTACATGGGGTATCCCTACTTTATGATAAAAAATAAAAAAGTTATAACATTAACTATCACTATTTTAAATATATTTTTTCAGGAAGGAGTGGGTCAGTGTAATTAGTTTAAAAATAGGAATACTTCGTATTATAAGTCCAAAATTTAGAATTAGTTAGTATAAATAATCTTATATTTTAACTATATCCCAAATTGACATTCAGCTTGCAAGAATAGAGTAATAGAATAACAGACATTTAATTTCTTGTCCCAAATACACATTCAACCAGCAGGCTGGAAGAACATATTAAAATAATATAAACATTTATACAAAAATCGAGTAATAGAGTTCTAGCATTGGTACTTCAACAATTCATATTTCTTATGCTTTGAAACTCTTTTAGGTAAATAACTAGTTTTGGGGCCTTTTATAAAAATAAAAAAAAGATGTAATGAACTTAAACGTAAAAATTAGTAAGTGGAAACTTTTGTTTTCATTTGCCGGACGAAAATGCGGTTGTCTGGATTTGCTTTGTCGTCGGTGTTGTAAGCGGTGATGTGTGGTGTGCCTCATGAGTATCGTAGTAGTAACCGTGGCGGGCGATGATTCGTTGAGATTGGCAGTTGTTCGTTGGTGTAGGTTAAGGAAACATAGATGGCGCGTCTTTGCGGTTGCATTGAAGTTTTGTTGCTTCTACAGTTCCGTGACGGTTGAAGAGTCTCTGTAGCGGCAAACTGCTCCCACCTATTATTAATAAATATATGTATTTTACACGTATAATAATAATGTATAATAAAAATATTATTTAATTATAGTTAAATATTTTTTTAACTCATGTGGTTAAGGTAGGAGATATTTTCTTGTTTGGTTGAGTTCGATTTTCCATGTTGAATATATATAACAATTTTAAACTTTTTTCAACATTTGTTTACATAATTTATTTATTTTTTAAATAAAATAGACCATGATATACAAACGGCTTAGACGGCTCACTTTTGAGCCGTTTTGAAGCCTCGTTATATAGTGGAAGATGGAAGATTTAGTAAAGTTTTGTAACTTAACATTTGCATTCTTGAATCTTGGCACAACTTTTTTTAACAATGAAGTTAAGAAAAAATTGCTTTACATTTTATTCTCAGAAAATTTTGTAGGAAGAAAGAAAGTTCAGAAAAAATAGATACAAGCTCAATAATTTCATCAGACCTACTGATGGAATTTAGACACAACAAAGACTACTACAAGGAGAATTGCTCTGCTCTCTTTTTTCCGTTCACGTAAGAGAACATAACTTCATGATTGATGTTTTCGAAGTTAACTACATATGTGAGTTGTCTCGTGTGTTTAAACACAATGCTTCTTCACTGATGCACTAGAAACTTGCTTGAGGCAAAATCTGATGCACCAAGATAATTGAATCTCCTCCATCCATTCTTCCAAACTTTTTTGTCTATACAATTTTTTTTCTTTATTTATATGTATAAAGAAAATTGAATCTTCAAAGTATATAGTTCGTGTACATATTTCCTTTGATAGTTTTACATTTGCCCATAAATATTAAAATTTAAAAAGAAACTATTATTCCTTTTATCCCAGTAGTAGCCTAGCCTATGTTTTACTTGAAAAGTTTGCACAGTCGGTGGTTAAAATAGTCAATTGACACCAGGGGTGAGTTAAAAGACGTCTGGAAACAGTAAAAAGTATAAATCATATACACTAACCACACCTTAAAAATCATGTTTAGATCATGTCTCAATCATATGGACATAAAAGCATCAATGGTTTGTTGATCACTGTCCCAGTACCGTCCCTGAGTCACGAGACTTCAGCTTTGATGTCCTTTTACATTCCAAAACATTATTAACAAATAAACAACGTTTGAATAATTTAACGGTAAAATAAGGGAGCCATCATAAATAAATCAAGAGAATCAAAATTGATGCAACTTGTTCCCTTGCATAAACAGAAGGATACATACACAAAGTGCCACTGTTTCTTTTTTCGCCAAAGCAACAAGCTCTCACAAACTGAGTCGATCATCCTTAAAAACCAGCTACAATTGGACAAACATGATTTAGAAATAAGGGAATTCCATTACCAATACTTGTAAATGTAGGTCAAAAAATAAACCAGGCACTTATCCAACAAAAAATACATCTCGAGGCAAAATCCAAGTTTGCTACCAAAAAGGCTTAAGGTCACAAGGCAAGCTGCTCGGAGAAGCTCGTGACCATCATCAGAAGTTGAGTTCGAGGTTATCTGGTTTTCACCCTTCCGTCAGATCTGAGTAGCTTGCGGAACTCGAGACTGAAAGTTCTTCCTGAGAAATTCAGAGATCTTTGCGCATGCAGCACGACCACCTCCCAAACAGTTGAAATAGTCCCTCACTGGAAAACAAATACAAGGATTATACATAACTTAATAACAATATTGCAAATATACCTAAATAGACTTTCTGAGAAGAAAAGCCATACAAGGCTACAAGTTTCTCTCCTAAACATCTAAAATACATGCAACTGCACTATATAAAAATTTGTAAATATAAAGGCCGAATACATAAGATTTATGGTTCTCAACCATGAAAATCCTTCTATTCATGGCGTTTTTAAGTAGAGTGAAACCAGGAGGCGGATCAAGAAATATAAAGTGGGGTGGGCTAGGTGTGGGCTAACTCCTAAAAAAAAAAATGAAAAAAGGGGGGAAATGTTTGGGGTGGGCTCCTGCCCACCCCACCCAATACTTGGATCTGCCCCTAAGTGAAACATGATAAGTGGTGTATGTTCACAATTACATGATCAACCAATAGGTCACATGCTAAAAGATGAGGTTCAATGATCCCATCGATTCCACCCAACTCTACAGTACCCTCTTATACTAGAGCACAATTGTTCAAATGATACAAAATTAGCATAATTGTTCAACTAGCAAACCCATTTATGACTATCAAGCACGGAATCCAACTCTTCAAGAATTTATGAATCGTGGATGAGATGACAGATTGTGTGAATCTACGGTTTTTCAAGTACGAGATTTGCCCCTTATTGAAATTTATACCTCGAAGCATGCAGACTTCTATATTGATGTGCGTTAAATGGTATATACATGAGAAATGTGTGGGTTTACATTTTGTATGGTCTACCATTAATTCACATGCTAATGCTTGGACCAAACCCTACACAACATGCCATAGTTTTATTTAGTTTGGGTAGTTTATGTTTGCTGAAAACCACATTTCTCTGACCATAAGTTAAAATGGTATGAAAGAATAGTCCACACTACCCAGAAGGATATATAAGCATCAACATAGTTCACTGTCCAGAAGGATATATAAGCATCAACATAGTTTATGCCAATACCCAAGATAGTTAGTTTCTAGGGGAGAATGTATCGACCTCCAAAACTAACGGTTACCCACTTAGCTCCTCAACCAGAAACATAGTTTGGAAAAGAAAAAGCACATTATCACGAAATCTCCTTTAAGCCTTCAGGTTAAGAGTGAAAAATTTTAACTCACAAGTGGAGAAAGGTTTCAGTGAAGAAGATTTCGAGGGGGTAAAATTAATCTCTGATCAGCCACAGGGGTCATAACCAACACCACCACCACCCCCCCCCCCCCCCCCAGCACACCCACCACCACGCACATTCTAGTGAATATTATGTTGTTTACCAGCTATGGAAGGGTAACGTCAATGGTAATATGAATGAGTGCTAACTCCTAAAGATTTCAATGATGCTTATTGGCCTTGTGGAGGAAAACATGCCAAGAGACAATAGCTGCAGAGGTAGAGTTCAAAAAGGGCTTAATATAATTTGCAGAAAACTGTGCATCTGAATTTCTTAAGGCTGCTTTTGCTTGCTAGGAGAGCGAGGGAAAGGAAAACAAGGAAGTATTTCATGTAGTAATGGGACGTTTTCCTTTCCCTCATTTTCCACCAAACTAAAACAACCTAAAAGTATGTGTCAAAAAAACCATCAAACTTGAATACCAACTACAATATCTAGATAAGATAGAAGACATGACATATATTTTGCAGTAGGGATGCATATTGTGGTATTATTTGTAAGAATAGCACATTGGGGATGAACTGCATATTGAAGAGAGAGTACATACATTCAAATTCAAGCCTATAAATTTATACTAAGAAATTATCTGAAACTAAAAGATTCTCATGTGATAACTATAGTCAGCAGCAACATTAGAGAATGGACTTTCGTACATTATAATTTCATTAATAAAAACTAACCATTTAACAGTTGCAAATTTAACAAGTAATACATGTTAAAACTTTAACAGGTATCAATTTCTTAATTTGACATTATTGTGGATAATTGAGTTGTTAAGATAGATTGATTTTTTTCTAAACAGATTTCTTAGTATGCAATTAGTTCAAAATAATCTCTAGGCCACTAATTATTTGTTACAAAATGATATATGTGAGCTACTAGATTTAGTTTCATGGATTTGGATAACAATAAGAATGAGAAAGGAAACAGCTAAGCTACTTCTTAGTAATTGCTGATTTAGGGCATGATTCTGACTCTAAATTTACAAGTTTTTCAGAAATGTTCTACTGCTCGTTTTCGAAGAGAAAATTTAAAAGTTCAAGTAAAACTTGCTAAAGGGGCATGAACGGATACATGCGGAAGTTGAGAGGGGATTTGCAGATTTTACCTGATATCGCCCCATGGGTGGCAGAAGTTATAACCCCATGCTCAACAGGGTCATCCTCTCCAACTGACGGTGTTTTAGGAAGAACTGAAAGAGGGGCATTTGGAAAGACCAGGTAAGCAAACGCCTGCAACTTCTGTGATGTTACAAAAAGGATGTCAATATCCACAATAGCATATATGTTATAAACTTATAATAAAAGGAACTGTGTCTGTATTACAAGAAATATTTGTATATAAAAAATATGAATGGTTAGAATTACAGTGAATGTTGACTACTCATTCTATATGCAAATTGGGGATCAACATGGCCTTTATGAAAAGAAAGTAAATAATCCAAAAGGTAATAAAAGACCCTATTAATAGCTGGTGGCGAAGATGTAACTAAATACAGCGTGTAAAGTACAAACATGCTTAGTCAACAATATCACATATTTAGTTTAGACAACAGAAGAACAGTGCATCTAATAAAATTTCGGTCATGTTTTTCTTACAAACTTAAAAGCAAGCACCTACAGACTGTTACAGCTGCTTGAAGAGAAACAAATCACCTGCTCTTCTACCAAGGTGGGATCTAAAATTAGTGATCCACTCTCTGTCAACCCACAACAGATTGCAACTGCAGTAATTGATAATGTAAGTTTTTTTTTCTGAAGATATACATGGAAATACAACTGAGATGGAAATATAAGATTACCAGCAAGATGCTTCAGAGGAATTCCAGCATCCACAAGTGCAGCACAAGATGCATTTATTGCACATGGGAGAAGCTGGATCTTTAATCAAGGAACTTGTATCATCAAACCCCATGTTGACATGTAAGAGATTTCTTTTACAGTAAACTACTAATTATAACCTCTAAAGCTAGAGGTGGAAGAGTTGTGAAAAAGAAATAATTATGTAGTCCCAGAAGGCTCATGGCAGCGAATTACTTACACTTAACTATTTACGGAATTAAGTCCGGGAGTATTGAGTCTATTGACAAGGAATTCGGTATTCTCTAGAGTGTAGAACTATTACACATTGTGACCGATCTCTTCTAGGTACAGAGCTTCTTAGTCTGAATGGCTAAAGAAAAGGCAAAGTATGAGTATGGTCAACAACCATGCTGACATGTTTAACTCATATACTACCACTTTCAAATACGGATATAATGTATTTTGAAGTAACATTGAGAAAATCAGCATCTATACAGCAGTTCAGAGAGGACATGAAAAGCACTGATATAGAGTGCTTGAAAAAAGGTATCAAATTCCTGAAGCTAGATTTATTAACACTTAACACGCTCAGCTAACCTCCAAGTTTATCAAATGAGGCAGTTTATGAGTTTCAAAGAGATCCCATGGAAATAGACTAACATCAGATATGTGCTTCTAAGTATGAGAGGAACAGTCTTCTGAAAACCTTGAGAAATTTAGATAAATAAATAAATAGTGATCATTATATGTAAATGTCTAAAAATAAAGCTACATGAATACAATGTAAAGAACCTGGAGGATACAGCACCGTCATCAGCAACAACCTGAAAAAGAGAAGCACATGAACCTAAATTGGTTGTTCTAAATATAAATAGCAATAAGAGGCTGTCAAGTAAAATAAGATCAACGTAGAAAATATCAACACAAAAAACTATGAAGGTCATAGCTGAGGTTTATTAATCAGATGGCAAAGGTATGTGATATTGCAAGAATTAACCAGTTGATAGATCCAGTTATTTCTGATGCCAAGAGGACAAAAAACTTTAAAACATTTGTACAAATAGTATTTCTACTCATGTTTAATTTAGTTCACTAACCAAAAAGGTCATTCTTTTTAAAATTAATTGCTCAATAGGTGATAAGGAGTGACAGTATAAGCTGCTTACCAGATGTGTTATTAATGTAATGTGATACAACTGCAATTGAAGAAGCTGCATGGACTAGGGTTCAATGGCAATACTACAGAAGAAGATGGCCCATAATAGAGCTGAATGGAGTAATTAAATTCCTGTAGCACACCCCCAAATGTTGGAAGAAACGGTTTGTGTTGTTGTGTTGGGTCCACAAGTAACTTTATAGAACACTCCTTTTTTGGATAGGAATTAGTTCCTCAGCACGATACTAACAGAATTAAGTGCATAGGAAGAAAATAATGTCTGCCCCGTTGCCCACAAATTGGTAATAGTTTCTATTAAAGGTATTAGTCCTAAGCACATTTAACCATGAAACAGGAAGAATAGGCTCCAAAGCACACTTAAAGGCCCACATGACAAGGAGTTTCATCTTTTAACCAACCAAAATCCATCCAAAGTAAAGGTAACCAATTAAGAACAGAATAATGGGCATGTTCCATGCATGTGCATGAACATAAAGGCACTTTTTATTAAGTTCATCTTGACATATATGACCATGTAGAATATATGCAAGCATGAATGGCGCACATGTAGTGTCCCATAAAGTCTGTACATGAAAATGGTGACTCATAATAATGTCCATGACAGGACAAATCTTACATTGTAGTGTAAATCCACTGCAAATGTCAACAATGAAAGAAATGAATTGGAGAAACACACTTGAAAAGGAAGAAAGTACAGAATCAAACATATTCACACTCACAGTATAATCTTCAACACCGACTAGTTCAACTGTTTTTCTCTAAGACTAATAAATTCTCCAGTAAATTACCTCACCAGACTTGCACTCGACTTTTCAGTGGTGGCACAGTCACAATAATCTTTTGTGAGTTAGGAACTTCTTCTTTGTTACGATTGCCAATAAATAGTATCTAAATTAAATAGAAACAAGTTCATGTATGAATAAGTCATCCAGTGCTTCTGCAATAACCCACATTTACAAACTTGTTACCACAACCAGGACCAAAAGATGTGATGAAATTTAGTTAGAACAATGACATATGAACTTGTTTAACCTCAAAGAAGCACTGTGTTTTTGTTTCTTAGCTGTGAATGTATATTAAATCTGAACTTGTTTTGGGTGTCTCTTTCTTAGTCAAGTCACAGAGGTAGCATTCCACCGATGTCAAGACACAGGCCAATTCGTGGCCACAGGACACAGCTCACTGCGAGCTCCAAGAATATCACGACATGTTCAACAGACACATAAGAACATTACCTATTACAGTTCAGAGTTTCACAATTCAGAAACAATGATTTTCAGAGAACATGCGAGCTGTTCAATTGAAATAAAGGTAAACCATAAACCAGAGTAGGCCTCTACAACCTACAATCATCAATAGATTTAGCAATCTGGAATGGTGTAATGGCTTTACTTAATATTTATATAAGTCCGCATGGCTGTTCAATGAATTATAGCCGGAAAAGTCGATACATAAAGTTAATAACACCAGCACACAAGACATTATATATAAATTCATTAGCAGAATGTACAATTCACATGTGGATATTAATAGTTTAATACCGTATTAAAGTTCAGATATGATACAATTGGAGAGAACTAGACGAGATAAATATATAAATTCAAAGAAGATCAAAGCTACCTCACCTGAACTATGACAGAAGTCGTCGTATTAGGATGGATGGTCAGAAGACAGATGCTTTGCAAAGTCCTCCTTAAAATCATCTCATTCTCCTTTTCCGGTTTGCCTAGACAACATTTCAAAATGCTTTATAATAATTACGAGGTACGAAAATATTCCATCATGTTAGAAATGAACTAATGATCTTAGCTACCAACAGAAATAAACAGGGGTCAAAAGAAATAAACTAGTCACCAAGGCCTATAGTGCCAGTAAAAATGTCTTCAATAAAACAAGCCACATAATAATTTGCATACAAGCACATGCACATAAATATACATGTGTGTGTGCCCTTTTGTATGTCCTATTCCTTTATTGAATAAGAATTAGCACCAAGTGAGAAGGTCAATATCAGGTTAATGATGAAACTCCATAGCTGACATGATGAATTTATATATCTATTGACGAAATGCATGACCATCTAAAGATAAAGCCAGCCCCTCTACATAGAAAAAGAAAGATAAAAAGTGAACTATGGAGTTTCAAGATCAAGAAAACCAACATTTAATCACTACACTGTTCCTTAAAGTGCCTTATCAAATTCAGGGCATGCTACTTCTACTGGCATCAACTGGTGGAGTCATGTTAGATATTCCCTCGAATTGCATGAACACATCCAACTTACAACAAATTTGCTCTTCACATTTTATTTACATGATCTATCGTATCATCTTCTTGTTCTTTTGCACTCTTAGCTACCCTCTTATACCCCTTTAAAGATCTGCCAATTATTGCCATTTAACCATCAACATAGCTGATAGTGCCTCCTTGGATCACCCAAAAAAAAAAACCCTCCAACTTCATCTTCTCACTCTCCACTTAAATTGGTGATAAAACGAAACCTTCTCCTATGCGAGCATGAGAACATAGAGAGAGAGAGAGAGAGAGGCTGGAAGGTGAAAGGAAAAGGAGGCTGACAGCTACAGGAGGGACTACAAGGAAAGAGGAGGGAGGCACCCATTGTTCGATAACGGCAGGGCGGAGGAGATTCAGTCATTTCCTCCCCATAGCTAGAGATGTGAAGTAGATGTGATGGTAGGGAGAGAGTGTGAGTTCTGTAAATTCCTTACCTGCAGACTAACAATAGAACAAGGAAAAGATTGACTCAACCTAGATGAAGATAACTAGTGCTGACTAGAATGAACTTCATGGATCCAGAATCCACACATTAAGATAAATTTAAGGTTAGATGTAATCATGTAATATAAGGCTTTTATATTACTTCAATAAAACAGAATGCATCTAAATTTTTGCAAATAACTGATTTCTATTTAAAGAACCAGGGATGCAGGAAGGAAAAAAATAACTCTTTATGTCAATTAAAGAACATATAAAAGACTTGCAGGATCAAAAACAACTTCCAGACAAAATGAAATATCATGTCAAAATAATACTGATAATTCATACAGATGATAGACCTATTTGTCCTGTTTTAGGCTTCCAAACAACATCAATTGAAGCTTTTTCAGGGTTTTCTCCCTTCCTCGTTCCAGCTTTTGGTCCATAAACAGCAGCTAGCACAATTGTATCCCCTATACAAAAGACAAAAGATGTTCATAAAAAGAAACAAGTGTACAAAACTTTAGATATGCATAACCACAATATGACACAAATATCCACTTGATCGTAAATATGGTTAGAACCGACTATTATAGGATTAACTTTATCCAATAGATAGAAAGTTGATTTTTAGAAGAAAAAGCTTTATGGCTTTAACTTGCCAAAAGAAATGGGAAATTGATAAGTACAAAGAGAAGGTAACATTCGGCCTCTGAAAGGCAGCTATAGTTCATTTTTCTTATGAGGGGAAAAAGTCAACTATAGTAGACATTAATATAACTTTAAAACCCACAAATAAAGTAAACTAGGTGTCTAGATAATAAGAGATTTCTAAGGTTCTAGCAACGCTATTAGACCTGTTTGTTGCCTATGTTGCGTCTTCTACTCTTATGACATGATAAGCACAAGTGTGTTGCATTTCACTGTATTAGAGAATAGAGACTTTATAACGCAAAGGCTTCTCATATGGAGCCATATCCATGTTGGAAAACATATTGGATATGATCCTTCGTGAAGACCCAATGGATATATCAGGCATGTCCACAATTTCTATTATAAGATACTCGATATGATCCATCGTGAAGACCCAATGGATATATCAGGCATGTCCAAAAAATTTATTATAAGATACTTAATTCAGATAGTTTTGAGGCAACTTCTCCAATTCACTTGTATTGCCTCGACACTCCTCTATAAATGTAATTCATATTTTTACATTTTCCCTCCAACTTAGCAAAAATAAAAACTATAGTTTTGACAAAAGAGGGATTAAAACATTTTACACAAAACTAATTTAGCCTATATGCCAAGAAAATAATAAAGATATTCGGAGTTGTTAAATGGGAAGATGAATAGATTAGATCTGCTGCCTATGAAAATCTGTATAAATTAGTGGAAATGTAAACCCTCGAACTGAATGTTTCTGAATATAAAATAATTATACTTATGTTGTCATTAAGATTTACCATAACCGAACCATGTTATGTAACAAGACACCTGTAGAAGATATCTAAAGAATGAAGGGGAATGTCTCATAATCATTCCACCCCTATCTTCGAGATTAGGGGACAGACGCTTAATGTCCCCCCTCCCAGGACTTCCCCTCCGCTTACCAAAAGGTATCAACCATTGGGCAGCCCAAACTTTGGTTTGTCATTCCCTCTTATCCAGGCATTTCCCTAGTCTGGGTCCCCGTGGGAAACTACAGAGGTCACTCCTTAGTTGTCACCCTATGTTGCATGGGCACGGGAAAATGGTGACCGTATCCGTATATTGTTCGTACTCATATCCTTATTCGTATTTGTGCAACATAGGTGATTAAATTGAACCTGTTTGAAAATGCATGTATCCCATATCCATACCCGTACGGATCAGGTTCCTGTCTACCAGCTTTCTTTAGATTCTACGGCAAGCCTCAATCTTGACCAGTTATTTGTCAGTAGTTCCATGCTTGACGTCGACTTAACAGCAAAACAAATAAATTGATAAGTTGATGCCCTCTACTATTGATCGATTTTGATTATGTAAACAAGCAAAGCACGACTTAAATTACGATGCAAATGACACAAGTGCAACTCAGACCAGAAATGGATACAGCGCAACGACACGGAAACTACACCAATTTCGCCCCCACCGACCAAACTTTTATGATCGTCAGGTCATGCTTCCTATCGACCACCTGATTCTAATCGATTGACAAACTAGAATCAATATTTCCCTAAAAAAGGTTGATCATTTCTGCAGTGAAATTAACGAAATAAAATAAGGGTTCGCACGAAATAGGGAGGGAGCGAGTGAGTGAACCTTGCGACCAACGAGCGGAGCCATGGGCGCGGTCGAGAATGTTCCTGGAGCAGGAGAGGGGACGCATCTGGTCCGGCTTCCGCCCGTCGGCGCGATCCACATCCATCGCTCCCTTCTCTCTCTCTCTCTCTCTCGAATTTTAGGGTTAGGGTTTTGGTGAAGAGGGATGTGGTCAGTGAAGTTAGGGTTTTAATTGAGGGGTTTGGCTATTCTATTTGTTCGGTTTAATTTGAGAAAGTTTTAAAGGTGGTGGTGAAATTGAAAAATGGGCCGATAGTTGGGGTCCGCCTTATTAAGAGCTTAATAAGTAAGACCAACTTTTAAGCCAATGGGCCACTGTCCAAGTTTTCTCCTTGTAAGATTTTTTTTTTTTTTGGCTAAATTGTAACTTGATATCCTCAACTATTACTGTTTTTCAACTTGATACCCTCAACTTTTATATGTACTAACTTAATAATCTATCTAAACTTATATCTCTAACTTGATACCTTTTTTTTATTCCTAAACTACCCTCCCCCCAGCTACTACTTCCTCCACCCCCCGGACGGCCATCCCACCCCCCCTCCCTTTCCGGCAACCACCCCCTACCCGCCCCCGGCCCCGACGACCCCTACCCGCCCCGGCCCCGACGACCGCCTACCCGCCCTCGGCCCCGACAACCCACCCTATCCGTCCCCGAGTCGGCGCACCCGCTCGCGTGCACCCCCACGCGCTGCCAAGCGCCCCATGCACTGTCACACGCAATGCCCCACGCCCGCTCGCGCGCTGCCCAGCTCGTCCCGCTACCGAGCGTCCCCGTGCCCGCCGCCTGCTCGCACCCGCCGTCCGCTCACGCGCGCCCACCCGCCGCCTACATGCGCCCGCCAACCACTCGCGCGAGCCCGCCCGCTGCCACCCGCAGCCGGAGAGAGAGAGGGGGGCGGGGGGAGAAGAGAAGGGACAATTTGGTCCAAATTTTTTTCAGGATATCAAGTTGGTACCTATAAAAGTTGAGAGTATCAAGTTAAAAAACAGTGATAGTTGAGGGTATCAATTGCAATTTAGCCTCTCTTTTTTTATAACGTGTACACACCTACATGTCCTTACGGTTAGGGGGCTCGAATCATGCTGACCACCTGGTGTCCACCGTGCTCCCCTCTGAGCTATAAGTGTTGCACTCTACTTGTAAGAATCTTCGAATACTCGCTTCCCAACTAAAGAAAGGGGGAAAATTATAAAGATGATCCCACTTAACCAATAATTTGATCCGATTATTTCAGTTGCACGAATTGGATTCAAAAAATAAATCAAAATAAACATGAAATCCTTAAATTGAACCCAAATAACATTAGAAATCTTAAAGCAATTTACGTATAAATTTATCACATATATTTTGATTAATTTTCTTGAACGTTCTATTAAATTAAAAAAATAGACTAAATTATAACTTGATACCCTCAACTATTCCACATTTTCAACTTAATACCCTCAACTTTTATATGTACTAACTTAATACCTCTCTCAACAAATATTTTCAACTCCATATCCTCTGTCACCCTAACCGATAGTTTCAACTCTAAATAATATAATACCTAAATTACCCTCTGCCCCCTTCTAGCGCAGCCCCCTCCCCCTTCGCCGCACGTAGCCCCCTCCCCCTCCACCGTGCGCAACCCCTCCCCCCCACCGTGCTGCCCAGCCCCCACCCGCTACCCCCGCGCAACACCCAATCCAGCCCGCGCAGCACCCCCTCTGTCGCGCGCAACCCCCCCGCCTCCCCGCAATGCCAAGCCCCCCAAACCTCCCCACCCTCGCGCGCAACACCCCCTCCCCCTCCGTTGCATGCAACCCCACTTGCCCCTCCACCGCGCGCAACCCCCCTCCCCCCCCCCCGCACCATGGTTGTAATGTCCCAAATTCGTGATACGTATTTAGTGTACGTATACGTGTTTTGGACCCATATTTTATTTATTCATGGTTAGTTGTCTTGGTTTATTTTGCATTGGCTTGGTTTTATTGTCATTGATAGTTTAATTACTTTTAAAGATTCATTGGTTTATTTGGGCTTGGTTTATTCCTGGGTTGGTTCGGCTTGGTTCGGTTGGGATTGCTCTTGGGTTCATCATGAACCAAGGGGTGAACCCCCTATCTACCACCACCACTCATATTTATTACCTATTCTTCTTTCTCTCTCTTCATAATCATCTTCTTCTTCCTCATTTACTTCCTTACCTACCAAAGAGAGGGAGAGAGAGGTCTAGGCAAGTACAACTTGCTTCCACAAGAGAACCTATTTTTATTGTTCTATTAGCTTCTCCTCATGTTTCTAAGACACATTAGGACTTGTCATTTTCTATTCTAAAGCTTTAATTTTCGTAGATCTAGAAATTGCTTATTTTCGGATTTTGGTGGTTTTGATCTATCAAACTTATTTGTTTTCAAGTTTTGAGGGTTCCATGCTGTAGAGAATTTTATTCTACCCAATTTTGACCTTTGAAAAGTTGGATTTGGACTTATTTTGACCAAGTTATGGACTTTTGAAGTTTTAGGTTCAAACCATGGAGTTCTTGCTGTTTTGGAGAAGACAGTGAGCAGTGCTCGAGCTTTTTAGCTTGTGCCACTGAGTTGCGCGCGCTCTTTAGTGCAGCGCAGTCCCCATACGCTGCCTTTTGGAAGCGTATGGATTTCATACGCTACCTTGATGAGGAGTCGTATGGAGTGCATACGCTGACTTGTGTGACAAGGAGTCATATGGACCCCATACGCTGCCTTTTGTGAGCGTATGGCTTGCATACGCTGACTTGTGTGACAAGGAGTCGTATGGACCCCATACGCTGCCTTTTGTGAGCGTATGGCTTGCATACGCTGACTTGTGTGACGAGGAGTCGTATGGAGTGCATACGCTGCCTTTTGCGAGCGTATGACCTGAGCGTATGGCCCTTGGCTGACTTGGTCTTATGTCAGCGTGCCAGTTTGGTTTTATTTTCCTTAAGCTTGGCTCTTCTATAGCCCTGTATATTGATATTTTATTAGATATTTTACGTCCATTTTATATCCTTACGCCTTTTGTCCTGAACTTGATAATCATGAATTTACTTAATATGTTTGGAATTGATGATTGAGCATAACGTGATAGTGACCCGTAGGGGTGCACTCCTGACATAATAACCTGACATGACATGATAGTGGCCCGCCGTGGCGCACTCCTGACAAAGTACACTTGGCATGATAACCTGACCTGATATATCTTGAATAGCTGTTGCGACGGCTACCTGACATGACATGATCTGTTTAATTAATCCTGACACCGTGGGCGATTGTGCTTGTACAAATAATCCAGTCCTGTCTTGCCTCATGTCTAGGAGGGGACTCCTGAGTACCACGGTCAGGAGTACCTACTGAAATGGACTAAGGTTAATAATTAGTATAATTCACTAGTCATGAAAGAGATGTTCCCCAGTTACGGGCGATCCCGTTATCCCGGCCGCAAATGCTTGGACTTGTAGCCTGCCGACGAGTAGGGCCCATTTCCAGCTCACTGTTATGTGGGGCACTCTTGATTGTCACTTTAAATGATTGAACTCTATTGTCACTCTAATGCATTGTACTCTCCAGATTGTCACTATAATGATTGCCTGGATAACCTGGATAGCTGCAGGGCCTGTGACTACTTGGAGCATCTTATTGCATTTTGCTAGTAACTAGGATTGTGATAACCCTAGTTAGTTAATGTAGAAAGCCGTAGGCAATGATTGGCCGTGATTGATTGGATGGAGTCTAGTCCAGTATGGTATTGTCTAGAATTGATTGATTGCAAGATTGTACCAGAATGATTGAATTATTGTCACTCCAGATTGTCACTATAATGATTGTCACTCCAGATTGTTACTTGACCTGATTTCTTATATTTATCTTGCCGATAAATGGTGAGAGAAACCAAGTTCCGTTCAGACGAAGGGTTACAACCCCGGTCCTTGTTTGGTTTACGGGTTGTAACCTAGCTATCTGAATAGACCCATGGTTATCTCATCGTATATCATCCTGGCATACTTTTCCATATGTCCTGTCTTTTAGTGATTCTATGCAAGATTGTCTTTTATAATTACCTATCATGCTTTTTCTTAAATTACTGTCTCTTATTATGTAATTATATTATTGTGCTAATTTGCTGGCTTTAGTTCTTAAGTGAAGCCTCCTTTGTGGCATTTGCTCTTTCTGGGGTCTGACCCAGCTGGTTTTGTATGGCCAGATACCGGAGCAGCACCAAAGGATCTTCCTGCTTTCCAGCCCAATGGTGGTCACCAGGCGTAACCAGGGCATCGAGTGGGTTTCTTTTGTTCTCCCACTGTA
Source organism: Iris pallida (assembly GCA_029216955.1). Lineage (NCBI taxonomy): Eukaryota > Viridiplantae > Streptophyta > Magnoliopsida > Asparagales > Iridaceae > Iris > Iris pallida. The sequence continues at coordinate 4,480,515 of JANAVB010004399.1, forward strand.
ATATTGTAAATTATTCTTTTGAGGCGTTTAGCCGACGAGCAAGTGTTAGCTCGATTGTACTTACTTACTGTCTGCCTACGGGCTGTAACATGATTGACAAGCCCCGGGGGTTGATCATGTATGACTGAACTCTTGCTAGTCCTCACATTTTGTAACGACTAGCTTCATGATCATCTGGATATGTAATGTTTGGGACGCCTTACAATTATATATTGGGAGATCTGATATCTTGTGATTATTATTAGTTGGTTGAGATTGAGACAATAGGCTATTTTATGACCTTAAGAGACTGATGGATTGTAGTGAAACCCTCACATATCTAGACAGCCGTGACCGTATAGCGGTGTGGATTCCATTCCGTTATACGTAGCTGGCTATGTCTGCCCCCGCTCTCCAGTATTCTGGTTCTAGGGCATGACAATGGTACCCAGCCCCCCTCCACCATCGTGCGCAACACCCCCCCCCTCTGATGCGCACAACCCCCTCCCCCTCCGTCGCGTGCAACCCCCACGTGCGCCCTGCCGACTGCCACGGCTGCTGCTGCACCCCCTCCGACTAACGACACCGAAGAAAGATGGAGGGCTGTCGAAAAGAGGGGGGATTGAGAAGGGTGATTTTTGACATTTTCTAGCTCAGTTAATACCGTTTACAGGGAAGCTATCAAGTTAGTACCTATCAAAGTTGAGGGTATTAAGTTGAACATTTTGAATAGTTGAAGGTATCAAGTTGTAATTTAGCCAATAAATTAATACTAAACGATTAACTAATAGTTTAATATGTATAAAGTGAGTTGTCAAACCAATTAGAAGAAAAATTTGGTCCAAATACAAATTGGAATCAGAAAACATTATGGAGGGTTTGGTAAGCGGGGAAAAAAATAAGACAAATTTAAGATGAAAAATATACACTCATATTTGGTTTCGGTTATAAAAATATATTCTTAGAGATTACTCCCAACAAAACAAGAGAATCCTAATTTTTCACTATAAGAATTAGTTGAGGGTTTTTTTTTGTGGGTATGTTTTTATTCTCCGCTTCTTTTTTATAGTATTTTATTATTTAAATTTTCATGAATGTTTTCTTTTTTACTTTTTGCAATTATTCAAGAAAAGTATTATTTTTGTGTTTTTTAAATTTGTTGGTTCTTTTTCCTCTCCTTTTTTGTTCTTTTTTTATTTTTTTAACATTTTTTGTATGTTTTTTCTTTTTTTTTCCTTTTTTGAAGAATTTTTTGTTTTTAATTTTTTTCACTTTTTTAAAAATGTATTTTTTTGGTAATTTTTCATTGTTTGTTCTCCTTTTATTTTCCTGATTTTGGTTTTTTTTTTTCTCTCTTTTTTCTTTTGTTTATCTTTTTAAATTTTTAAAGAATGTTTTTTGTTTGTTTTTGGCTTTTTTATTTTTGTTTTGTTATATATATATATATATATATATATATATATATATATATATATATATATATATATTGATCCAAAATCTTTTTACATCCCATATTACAAAAATGGTATTAAATTCTGTTGCCTTTTGACAACCGTAACCAACGTACATCATATTCTATATTATGTATGATTCCATTCCAAACTGTCTTTAGTCCTTCAAAATAATTTTTTCGCTCCCTCCAGACATGTCATACTGAAGTTGCCAGTCAAAGCCGAGCTTCTCGATACCACTGTCCTCCCCTTTGCTTGGCTGCCATAATATCCTGAGCAATAGTAAGAAACTCCATTCAACCACCATTTCTTACTTGTAACTTCAGCTCCTACTCCCTCAATATGTTTCGGGTAAATGTGCAACCTAAAAAAAGTTGCATATTTTTATCTTCCGTTCGCACAAGACACAAGTTTGATCCCCAATTTGAACACTAAACCAATGAAGCCTGTAATTCGTAAGCAACGGTCCCTGTAACAGGCGATACAAAAATAGTTGCATCTTTATAGCACAACCCGACACCCATACCATTTCAACAACATCCCATTTTTTGGCACTCCGTGAATCAATCTGATCGTTGCCTTGATCTCAAACTCGCATGTAGATGTCCCATCAAATTTCCACATATCCGCCCTCAAACTGTTGTCGATCATTATTGTGATATTTGGTTTTGGAGCAGCCGAGCAAACCTATGCCCCTCCACTGCCCATGCTCCATTCCGAACGATAGATGCTACCGTCTCCTTGTTGTATGTCTAATTTATTGCATCAACTCCCACTCGTTGGAGTAGTCCCTTGTAGTGTATCCACGGGTCTAACCATAAATCCGTCTCATAGCCTACCTTGTGGTATATTTTAATATATAAAATATTATATATATATATATATATATATATATATATATACATACACACACACAAAAATGCTCTAAAACCAGACGGTTGGTTTTGTATTATAGAACCATCCTATGTTTTATAGGTTGAATTGAAATTTAGTGGTTGAGATTAAAAGATGTAGACCCCACCACATTTTTAAGTCATTTAATCTCAACCATGCAATTTCATTTTAAATAAAAATGTAAAATAGACGCTCATGTTTAGAGACGTCGTACATTCATCATCATAACATCTCTATCAATATAATGAATAATACCAATACTTGAAGTACTCTGACCCTCAAAGATACGATCATTCCGCTCCTTCCACAAGTGGCATATCGTCGCTGCGACTCTGAGCCGGGCTTTTGAGTACCAGCCAGTACCTTGTTGTTTTCCCTGTGTAATTTCTCCAATAATAGTTGTAATATCCCGCTCACCATCTTTCCCGAGGCCCAATTTACCTCTGTATTGATCCCATATACTGTCCGATACAGGACACTGTAAGAATAAATGTTGGATGCTCTCATTATGTTGGTTACATAGGACAATGAAGATTGTTCACCGTCACATCAACTATATGCAATCTATCCAAAGTGAGTAGCCTTCCTGTCAAGAGCTTATACATACAGTATTGCATCTTCTTCGCAGCACTTTTGACCCATATGAACTCCTCCTCATTATTAATTTTTGGATACACCTCCCTGAGAATCTCGTATACTTTTCTATGCTCAAAACCACCACTCACTACCCCTACCCAGTGCCAATGACCAGCCCCGCACCCTTGTTCTACACAAGTCTTCTGGATTGCTTCACTGAACTGTCGATCCACGCTATGCCTTTCCAGTCGCCATTCTCATTGCACAGTATGCTACTAACTGGAACCCCTACACGTGCTCTAACCAGCGCATACATGCTGTCTCTATCCACCAGACAGCAGTGCACCATCCATGAATTATACCATAAATTCGTTGAAGCTCCATCCTTCATGGTTCACCCAATATGTAGTTTTAACTCCCTTCTGTTTTATAGGATGGTTTTGAATGTAACTGATGTATTGATGTTACTAGTCGTCGCCCAGAAATTTCTACCTTTTACATACTCATTATGCATCCACTGTGCCCATAACGAGTTCCCTCATATAAATTTTCATGCCAATCTCTTTGTCGCTACTGCCCGCAGAGTTCGTAACGAACGTAATCCCACCCCTCCTTCCTCCTTGGGCTGACACAACGTCTCTCATCAAATTGAGTGAATGCCCCTCGACAGACGAAATCAGAGCAAATTTTCTCAATTTTTTATAATGGTTTTTGTTGATAACATAATAGCTTGAAGCCAATATATAGCTATCCCCATTATCATCGAACGGATTAATTCGATCCGACCTCTAATTGACAGGTTTTGTGTATGCCACCCCACCGTACATCGTTGGACATACTCAATCATACTCTGGCAGTTGGCATCTCTAGCATAATTAATACATAGGGGAATACCCAGGTATTTGACAGGCAACTCACCCTTTACTATTCCGAGAATTTGGGCAAGTTCTTCTTGATTTGGACAATGTAAGTTGAAATAGACGCATCTTTTATCTTGATTTAACTGAAGACCAAATGACTCACCAAGTTTTTGCTTGAGCAAATTCAGCTCTTCCATACCTTTCTTCGATGGCTCCAGAAACACCAGTAAGTCATCAGCATATATAAGATGCGACACAATCGGCACCACCCACTTCTGTATTGGAATGATTCGCGTCTGTGTCACAGCCATCTCCATGAGACAGGATAAGTACTCCATCACAATAGTAAACAAATACGGAGATTGGGGATCTCCCTGTCTAATCCTTCGATTGCTCGTGAAGAACCCGCAAGAAACTCCCTTAATGAGTACAGAGAAAGTTAGCGTTGATATACATTCGCGAACCATGTCTACCCATTCAGCATCAAATCCCATCGCGAGCATGATATGACAAACAAACTCCCGATTCACGGAATCATACGCCTTTCGGAGATCCAACTTTATGCAAGCTCATTTTCCCCCAAGTTTTTAAAATCTCGGACTAACATGTGCACCAACAGATTTTTGTCAGCTATGAAACTGGCTTTTATAAAGGTGGCTTGATTCATCAAAATTAACCCCTGCATGACGGCCTCCATTCGTCTGCACATGATATATGTAATTAATTTATACAAAAAATTGCAACATGCAATCAATCGATAATCAACAAGTGACGTCGCGCCCTCTTTCTTAGGGATGAGGGTGGGGAAAGTATGATTCAACTCCTTTAAGAGACGACGATTGTGAAGGAAGTCCAACACCATTTCCAGTACTTGGTGTTTGATGTCGTCCCAATGTACTTTAAAGAACATACTACCAAAACTGTCTGGGCGTCGAGCCTTATCCGAGTCTGCTTTTTTGACAATCTCATCAAGCTCTGCCATCTCCACTGTCGCTTGCATCATATAACTACCATGGGGTGTAACAAGGTTTTTGCATATAAGTTCAGGAAAAGCAGTATGATACGTATTCTGGTTGTATAACACAGAGAAGTACGTGATGGCTTCATTCTGCAAATCTCCGCTAGACGTCGCCTCCCTCCCATCTGGTCCAATGAGTTTACCCATATGGTTCTGGTGATGCCGTATATGCACTACATCATAGAAAAATTTTGTGCAGTTATCGCCCTTCTGAAGCCACACCCATTTGCCCGTTGAGCTAGTTCAATCTCTTCCAACATTCAGAGTTTGCCTACTTCCAGAATCAACGTCCGCTCCTCTTCGACTAATGTCGAATTGGTAACGTCCTCTTATAGATGGTCCTATAGACTTCACAGCTTTGCTTCCTCTTCCGCCAATGTCTTCTTAGGGAACGCCATATTCCACTTCTTTAGTTCGGCCTTGACATGTTTTAATTTACTTACTAACCGGAACTGAATGTTCCCTCTGATGGTCGTCCGGAGCCCAGTTTGCACAGCCGCTCAATACCCTTCCATGTGATTCCATTTACTGTTATAATGGAATGGACGTGTGCGGGAACGGGTCGAAGATGATAGATTCACACTTAGCGACGAATGATCACTGGTCCCCGCCGTGAGCCCCACCCCTTCTGATCCGGGAAGAGACGGAACCACTCCTAATTACCCAATGCCTTGTCTAATTGGCACGCCACCCATCTTCTAGCCGTTTTGCTGTTCCAAGTCCAAATATGACCTGCACGCTCTAACTGATGCATACCTGACTGTAGAAGACACATCCGAAACTCTTGCAATATAACGTCTGGCACTTCCCTCCCACCTACTTTCTCATGACGAAAGAGTATCTCATTGAAGTCCCCCATAAGTAGTAACGGCAGTTTATAATACGCTTTAGCTAGTGTATTCATCTGTATAATTTCATTCCATAGTTCGCCCCTTCTCTTCCTGTTGTTATGTCCGTAAATTGCCCCATAAAGAATTTGCAACGCACATTTGTTCTGAAATAGAACAATAACCAACTACTCCGAGACATGTACAACTGTTCCGTCCCAACACCTACTATCCTACCACACCCATATACGAGCCATGTTACATATTGGCAGATTGTTCACCTGCTTCCAGTGTATTGGGGTCCGACGGCTTAACATCCTATTCGACTTAATCTTTGTCTATAATAAGGCGCATATACTAAAATCGCCTTTCCTTGAGACGTCATTTATTTCTTTCCATCTTCCCAACGAGCACGCACCGCGTACATTTCACGTGATTATAGACATTTATAAGATGGAAGGATCCCCAGTTGTCTCCTGAACCTTGCCCGCTGAGGACGAACCTGGTTTATTTCTACCTTGCATACCACCTTCCCCTGCCGAGCTTTGCTCCTTTGGCATATCCTGCAGCAGCGCTTGCCATTGGGGGTTATCAATACATATAATTGCGTATGTAGACAATAGGTTGCGTGCCGGCCTGTCCGAATCTTCCACAGTCACTCCAGCATGTCGTTTTCGACTCCCTCCCTCAACTGTATGATGTGTATAGGACGATGCTCATGTGTTCTTATGAACCCCTTCTTTAGCCGTACCGCCCTTGCCAGTCCCTCTACCTCGCGAGGACTTGGTACGCTGAGATTGGAAGACAACCATTTGTCCTGCTAATCCACCGAACGTCGACCTATCCTCTTTCTGGTCTCCTTGAGGTTCGTTTTGCATCGGTATCCTATCCAATCTGATGTCCAGCTCGAGCTCCATCCCTTCATTTGGATTCAAGTTTCGATCCTCCGTCCTACTAGCAACCTCCCTGCCATCTACGTCTTTGGCAACAAACACCACTCATTCCTTGTCCCTGGAGCCCTCAGTATGCATACCACCTTCTTGTCGCACTCCGACCAAATCATCTCCAACCTTGCATTCTTTTGGGGGTACCCAAATTACCTGCAGTGAGGGCACATCGACTGCACCGACTCGTATTCAACTTGTTGCATAAATACATCTCCTGATGGGACTTTATATTCAATATGGGACGGTAGATCTCTTATGTAATGTCCCGCTCCGCACAGTGCATTATGATGAGTCGTTGACTCGAAGAGTTGCGTTGACCCGATGAAGTATCGATGCGAGTCGATGCAAAGCATAAGTTCGGTTTGAACAAAGTATTGACTTCGATTGACCTGGTGTACAGCCTACGCTTCTACGCTGAATCATAAGGGGTCGGCATTTTGCCTTGTTCGCTAAAGTGTCCGCAAAACCAAAATCTCGCCCTGCAACGGATTGTGGCATGGGTATAGTAGGTCGAATCAGTCGAATAGTTCAACGGAATGGCTAAGTCAGGAGAGTTAGCTGTGCAAGCAAGTTATGGAATCGAGCCGCATCAGCTCGGCGAAACGACAAGGCGTATCGGCTTAAGGTGAATGGGTTCTTGACTCTCTCTCCTTACTTCTTCACGCTTAATAAAAATGTATCCCTCGTATACGATTATGGCAATTGAGTTAGCGAGCGTGGCTCGAACGATTAAAGGTCCTAGCATGTGTCGAACATTAAGATAGAATATTAAACTTTGAACAATTGAAGCGACGTGCATCAAGTGTACGGGTCGCGGTAGGGCGGTGATGATAGAACATTGATAAGCAATATCAAGATGTGCATCACGTGCACGACTCTGAGAACATTAAGCACTAGGCCTAGAACACTGATTATGGCGTTAAGTGTGTCTTTGTGCACGAAAGCTACAAACAACTAAGTAAGCAAAATAGGACAAGTTGTGGTGCAATACCGCGGAACCTGTCATAACATGGAAAGATATACTTCGTGCATCGAGGTATGCAGTTGTGGCACAATTGCTACGGAACTGCTGTTATGTGAATAACTTATGAATGGAACGCGTTCGGTATAAGATATGAAAAGTCTAAGCCGTTGGGCGTCGTGCATCAATACGGATGTGTTGGGGCATAATGCCAATGGAACTTGAGGTAGAGATGACGAAATATTTTTATGGAACGTAGGATTGGTTGGAATGATATGACTTGTTTGCTTGTACGTATTGCATGGTCAATGGACTCGGATGGCTCGTGCACGGGTGCGGCTTCCCTCGAACGGTTACGACCGAGGCACCGGGACCATTTGGCCTAGGAGAAAATTATGTATGGTATTTATGGTGCACTTTATTAGAACGGATTATGACCGGCCAGTGTTGTGATAAGCTATGATATCAGTAAGTTTAGAATCCTTCAGATACTAGGCTAGCAACCCGTACTGGAGCGATCATAGGCTTACACATAAAGATGCCAAGTCCATTACGGTGCGAAATACCGTGACCTTCATATAGATAGGGCCGGTGGACTGAGATTAGAATTGGGTACAGGCGTAGGGCCTGCCACCCTTATGCATATGTCTGAATTTGGTTGGTTGGCTGCGTGAATTGTATGATTGGTTATGCATATTTCTAACGATTGCAGGCTAAGCGATACGAGACAAAAACATGCACGAATCACTATGCTTATGTTCAGATTATGTCTAATTGTATCTGCTGCAGGGACACGGTATTGGACACATTTTTATTGAGTTTCTATGCTTAAATATTGCCATGAAACTGATCCTAAGGCTAAATAGAAAGATCACCAAATATTTGCATGTTTCACTAAATGTACTTAGTGTTGGTTTGGGTGCGAGTGAGTCTTGATCAGTGCAGCGAGGACGAAAGCACTAATCCTCTACTAGTTTGCTTGCAGGTTCAGGATATGTCCGGCTCGTGGCAGGGCTTGGCTTGGACGCGCCGAGGCATTGAGTCCTTAGCGTTTCAAGAGGAGCTACCGCATTGGCATTCGGACTTGCAATATGGAGATGTTCGGCCGAAGATTACTTGTTGGCTATAAAGAGACATAATGTATGGATCAATATAATCCTTTGTGAGCTAGAGAGATCATGAGCGTTGTAGCCAGTTGGCACATCCAGTTGGGCTATTCAAGCCTTTGTAATCTTCAATTCATTATTAATAAAAGAGATTCTTATTATATATTCTGTTTTCTTCTGCTGCTTATGTTATCAATTTGAGATAAACACTATGTGAACCTGTTATCTTGCCTTGCACGAGCGCAACTCCAGGCTCGTGCGGCATCACACCCCAACGAGGACGATGATTAGGGTAAAATCTAGCGAGGACGAGCTATTTTTCGGGTCGAGACGTGACAAGTTGGTATCAGAGCGGTTCCATCCTCTAGACCGTGAACGAATCTCTTTGACCCTCAGTTTCTTCGCTATCGAAATTAGTTGACTCTAAGTTATTTTCGCAACCGCATGGCTCATGGATCTGCTCGATGCTACATTGGATGTTCCATACAATAATTCTATATTAAGTATGTGCGTCTGCCACAAGTATGTCGTGACTATTATGCTATCTCCGAGTTACCTTGGAGAATATTGGTTGCACGAAGTGCAACGAGTTATAAAATATTGGTTTTCCAAGTGCAACAAAGTTGTGAGTCGTTGGTTGCACGAAGTGCAACGAATATGGTGATGTTGGTTGCATGAAGTACAATGAGATACGTATTGTTGGTTGCATGAAGTGCGAAGAGATACGTGTTATTGGTTTCACAAAGTACAACGAGTCGATATATGAGACGATGCGTGTTATATGGCTATGCGAATGGATAGCGAATATGTTGAATAGATGGAGTAATGTTACGAAATGTTGGTTGTACTATGTGCAATGGTTTGTTGTGTTGGTGTAGCACGTCACGTAAATTGTTGCGTCGGTACAATAAGTTGAGCTACGGAATGTTACATTGGGTATGATTACGCAAATGGACATTACACGCGTCGAACGGATTCGAGTAGTAGCTTTGAGTATCGAGAAGGAATCGTTGCACGAGTTACGATGATAGGATTGAGAAATCGTGGAGCGATTTGAACGAGTCAAGTTGGTCGCTAGTCGAATTTGAGTAGGCGAACGTTTATGTTGGCCGTCGCGTTGGGCTTTGAATAAGTGAATGTTGCGTTTGTGATCGACATGATCGCCAAGGCATGATTAGATTTGAATGAATGTCAAACTTGGACGAACGACTATTATGTTGTGCCAACTCGAGTAAGCGAACGCTAGAGCTGGGATCGGAAAAGATCGCCACGAGATAGTTAACTTGAAATAGATGTCAGACCTATGCGGGGTGTAAAGTCGAGTAATGACTCGATTTCGAGTGGTATATGCAATATTACTTGTGCGATCAGTGTAACGAAGCATTGTATCGATAACGATAGGCTTGATTTCTTAATGGTATATGCAATAATACCACTTAGCGATAGCTATGTTAAGCCGTTTGGTGACTTGCAATAGAATGCATCGAGATGATTGTGTCGATTACGATAGGTTTGTCCTCAATGGATGGAGTAGTACCGAAACTCGAGTGGGAATGACTCGATAGAAGTCGATACAAGTATGCTTCGATGAATTGAGTTGAACGATTATGCGCAAAGTCGTATCCATGGATGATATATCGAACGAGGATTCGTTAAGTATAAGTCGAACGATAGGCTGAGCATAGCAAAGGAATGTTGCGTTGAGGAAATAGTTGACTCAGTCAGAATTGAGTTAAGTCGGTGCAAACATTGTTCGGAACGAGTTGAGTAGGTACAAAGTAATTATGCAAAACGAATTTGAGTTAGCACGATGAGTCAGTATCACGATTTGGAAGTGCGAGTTAGGAATATGAGAATGGATATATGAATTGGAAATCGTGTCTCGATGATGATAGTTAGTTACAACGGTATGGATCTTGATGCGTATGAGACTTGATTCGTATTCAAGTTCGGATGATAACCGTGATTGCAATCAATTGGAGCTTATGAGAGAGGAAGATGTTCAAGTTATGCATATCGACGATGTTATTGAGGCGTATCAAAGGCGATATGCAATAACTCGGGGATACTCTGATCAATTGAACAAAAGTTGTGTCGAGCATTGTTGTTGGATGAATGAGATGCAAGTTAAGTTGATGGCAGTTTGGATGATAACGGTAGGAATGCTTCGAAGAATTTGAGAGTTGATGGATATTACTTGGATGAAAACAAAAGTGTCTGGATTGCTTCGTGGATAACCACTATGTTGACGTTCTTGTCTTGTGCGAGCGCAACACCAAGCCTCGTACATGCGTTACGTCGATTAGGATGACTATTCTGCGTGAGCGTTGGTATGGTGATTCATGTCCAGCGGGGATGGTCGAACTTACAAGGCGTGACAAATTAGATTTAGACTTGTGGTTTGATGCGAAGGTGAATTTGAGGATTGTTGTGATAAGCATAGAGTGTGTCAGTTATTGATCGTAGGTATATAGACTCGAACTCGAAACGAATAAATATCGCTCGGTTAGCGATACTATTAACGGTAGTGCATGAGTGATTCGAGCAGTAAACGGCGCATCAGTTGCGCGGGGATAGATAAATTGTGGATTGGTAAATTTTGTCGGATTGGATAAAATCTCATAGGAATTGTTGGGAATTGATTTAGCTCCGCGATAGGATATAGCATGGTTCGTAGTAACTGTCCCTCATTGATGATCTTCAATTATCGAGCGTAGTTTCGGGGCAGATGACCCTAGAAGACTTGACCGCCAAATCAAGTGAATATTGAAGTCCCATAGGATGACCAATGAAGTCGCATAAGAAATTTTGTTGAGGATGAAGGATGATGTAGTGCATGTTGAGGATAAGTCTAAGCGATTGAGTATCGTGTTTCGGAAGTTAGCGAGTAGCCTTCAACTAGATAGATATGGTCAAAAAATTTATGATCGATCGAATGAGTACGTAAATAGACTTAGTTGGTCGATGATCAAATAGATGTTGAGGAACATACTTAGCATAGTAATGCAGTAAGGCGATTGCAAGAATTCTGTAATACGCGAGAGCGACGAATAGTAGAACGACCCTAAGAGTTGTGTCGTAGATCGATTTGAGTAACGATTAGGCTATGTTGTTGAGCGCATGATCTATGTTATGAAACGAACTAGTTGGAATTGATTCGAAAAGTTAGTAAGGAATTTCTATTCGATCAAAAATTGGAGATGGGCGTATCGTAAGAGACCTTGGGTCGGAAAGATTGTTGCCTTTGAGCATCGTAGACTCAAGTTGACCTCTTGTGTGGGGAAAGATTAAGCACGATGTCTAGATAAGTTACCTAGCGGGGGTAGCCCCAGACGCAATGCATTGATAGAGCGAGAGAACATGATTTATATTAGAATAGTGGTGTGCGAGGCTTAGTGCGACTGGTAGGCAAAGGAATTTGAGACATATTGGACTTAGTCCATGTCGTTGAGGCCAAATATTATGAACAATTAGATGAAAGACTTGAGTTGTACGAGAGATAGAAAACGATTTGACGAGCAGGCATTGCGAAAAATTGTTGCGATCGGATGCGCAACGACTTAATGCAATACATGTGTTAGATGGCCGACGAGAAACTTATGGGATCGAAGTAACAGTTTTGAGTTAAGTTATATGCAAAAATGTTTGGAAGATGATCACGTGTTATGGAATAATGCATACGAGAAGTATTTTGGGAATAGACGCTAAGATCTGACCAAGTCGAGTACGAAATAGCTGGTGCTTAAGGATTTAAGTCGAACCTGTTAGCTTTGTCCCGATATCCTACAACTCAGTTTGGCTGAAATGCATATATTGGTGGAACGCCTAAAATATGTGTATGATCCAAACTAAGTTGTATGATTCAAACGATAGTGGCACAAGATCGTAAAACAATCTAGAGAAATACTTAGATTGAGTGTTGGTTTTGGTATGAGGACGAACCTTATTTTGAGTGGTATATTATGTAATATCCTGCTCCGTACGGTGCATTACGATGAGTCATTGACTCGAAGAATTGCGTTGACCCGATGATGTATCGATGCGAATCGATGTAAAGTATAAGTCCGGTTTGAACAAAGTATTGACTTCGATTGACCTGGTGTGCAGGCTACGCTTCTACGCTGAATCATAAGGGGTCGGTATTTTGCCTTGTTCGCTAAATTGTCCACAAAACCAAAACCTCGTCCTGCAACGGATTGTGGCATGGGCACGGTAGGCTAAATCAGTCGAATAGTTCAACGGAATAGCTAAGTCAGGAGAGTTAGCTGTGCAAGCAAGTTATAGAATTGAGCTGCATCAGCTCGACGAAACGACAAGGCGTATCGGCTTAAGGTGGGCGGGTTCTTGACTCTCTCTTGTACTCCTTCACGCTTAATAAAAATGTATCTCTTGTATGCGATTATGGTGATTGAGTTAGCGAGCGTGGCTCGAACGATTAAAGGTCTTAGTATGTGTCGAACATTAAGATAGAACATTGAACTTTGAACAATTAAAGCGACATGCATCAAGTGTATGGATCGCGGTAGGGATTGATAGGCAATATCGAGATGTGCATCACGTGCACGACTCCGAGAACATTGAACACTAGGCCTAGAACACTGATTATGGCATTTGTGTTGTGCACAGAAGCTACAAATGACTAAATAAGCAAAATAGGACAAGTTGTGGTACAATACCGCGGAATATGTCATAACATGAAAAAATAAACTTCGTGCATTGAGGTATGCAGTTGTGGCACAATTGCTACGGAACTGCTGTTATGTGAATAACTTATGAATGAAACGCGTTGGATATAAGATACGAGAAGTCTAAGCCATTGGGCGTCGTGTATTAATACGGATGTGTTGGGACATAATGCCGATGGAACTTGAGGTAGAGATGACGAAATATGTTTATGGAACGTAGGATTGGTTGGAATGATATGACTTGTTTACTTGCGCATATTGCATGGTCAATGGACTCGGATGGCCCGTGCACGGGTGCGGCTTTCCTCGAACGGTTACGACCACGGCACCGGGACCGTTCGGCCTAGGAGGAAATTATGTATGGTATTTATAGCGCACTTTATTAGGACGGGTTGCGACCGGCCAGTGTTGTGATAAGCTATGATATCAGTAAGTTTGGGATCCTTCGGATACTAGGCTAGCAACCCGTACTGGAGCGATCATAGGCTTACACATAAAGATGCCAAGTCCATTACGGTGCGAAATACCGTGACCTTCATATAGATAGGGCCGGTGGACTGAGATTAGAATTGGGTGCAGGCGTAGGGCCTGCCACCCTTATGCATATGTCAAAGTTTGGTTAGTTGGCTGCATGAATTGTATGGTTGGTTATGCATATTTCTAACGATTGTAGGCTAAGCAATACGAGATGGAAACATGCACGAATCACTATGCTTATGTTCAGATTATGTCTAACTGTATCTGCTGCAGGGACACGGTATTAGACACATTTATATTGAGTTGCTATGCTTGAATATTGCCATAAATCTGACCATAAGGCTAACTAGAAAGATCACCAAATATTTGTATGTTTCACTAAATGTACTTAGTGTTGGTTTGGGTGCGAGTGGGTCTTGATCAGTACAACGAGGACGAAAGCACTAATCCCCCACTAGTTTGCTTATAGGTTCAGGATATGTTCGGCTCGGGGCGGGGCTTGGCTTGGATGCACTGAGGCATGGAGTCCTTAGCATTTCAAGAGGATCTACCGCATTGGCGTTCGGACTTACAACATGGAGATGTTCGGCCGAAGATGTAAGTCCTAAAAATCAAGTTGCATCCATCAAATAGGCAGAGAAGTCTAAATTGTGCATCCTTCAAATGAACTGCGCTGTAGACAGACTGCGCTACAAATCAACTGTGCTAGCTTGAACTGCGCCAATGTCCGAGCGCGCTATGCTGACGTGGCAACGCCATCATTACATGACAAGAAGATCAAATCTTCTGATAGCCCGAAAAACGAGGAGTCTGTTCGTTTCTCGTGCCGCACCGCCTTCTAGGACAGCTGTCCAAATCCTAGCGCGGTCCAACTGCCAAATCCTAGCGCAGTCCAGCTGTCCAAATACAGCACAATCTGTCGACCAGATCTGAGCGCAGTCTGAATCTAGCGCTATTCAAGTGGCGCAATCCATCAAACTTGTTGAAGATAACTGACATTTATTACGTGGCTTACATGCCATCAATTGCTCACTACGTGGCAACCGTCTGTACACGACCAAGCGTATTTCAATCAAACAATGCCACGCATCTGAATACGGTTAGCCCACAATCGAGCAACTGCCCAATGGCCAGCGCAGTTTGCTGTCTGCGCAGTCTGTCTCCAGCGCAGTTCATTGTGCGCAATCCAGAATAACTAAAAAATAGTTATTTCTAGAAATCTATAAATAGAGTTTCAAGTTCTTCATTAAAGAGGATATTATCATCAGAGATCAGGAGTTCTTGTCCAAGTGCTGCTGCATTCTTCAGAGGCTATCGTCTTCAAAGTTCACATCGACCAAGGGATAAAGCGATCATCTTCAGATCGGATTCCTATAGTTGTACTTTCCCAGAATTCATTGTACTCTTGTACTATTTTTTAAAGTTTGTGAAATAAAAGACTTTTATTTTTGCAAACAAAATGGCGACTCTGCTGGGGACGACTTTCTCCTCTGACGAGGAAGTGACAACTCAATGTGACATTGCGTCTATCGGAAAGACGCGGAAGACGCTGGTTGTGAAGGTCAACCAGACGGCCTACGAAGCCATGATCAACTCCAGGACCACCCCTCGTACTGCAACTTCTACCACGAGCAAGGTTCGGCCAGTGTGGGTTCCCAAGACTGCTGCGCGGCTTGCTGTCTCCTCTGACATGCTGCCAGTAGCAACTTCTGCCTCTGCGCAAGTCTCCATCTCCTCTGCCAAGGCGTAATCCAAAGCCCCTGTGGTCCAGGCGCAGCAAACTTCTTCTCTTGCCTCTGCACAAGCTACTTCCTATGCTGCTTTGACAAAGTACAAGACCCCTCTTCCCCTGGCGCAACTTACGGCAACTTTTGCTCCTGCGCAACCAACTGCCCCTTCAACCAGAGTGCAACTTAAGCATTTTGGGACCAAAACTCCTGCTGCGCAAGTTGCAACTCCTGGAGTTTCTGTGGCCAAAAGGCCATCTGTCAAATCCTCCCAGGCGCAATCGACCAAGGCGCCTACTGCTGCCTCAACCCGAGCGCAGGTGGCTACCCCTCTTGTTCCAGCGCAGTCTAAAAGGGATAGCCCTTTGGCTAATCTCCTTTCTTCTCACAGCAAGGGGAAAGACTCTGCTCCTCTTTCCAAGCACCCTGTTGCTCCAGCACAATCCACTGGGGGTAGTCTGTTGACTGTTCCTCCTCCTCCTCGGAACAAAGGAAAACGCCCGTTGGTCTTTTCTAAAACTTCCTCGTTCCATGACTTGGAAGACAACAGAGGGAAACGCTCTTTAGCCAACCCTTCTTCACAAGACAAGGGAAAAGGTCCTTTGGTCTTTTTCCAGTCTTCCTTGGTTCTTACCGCAGAAGATCAATTTGAACATGCCTCGGCACCGATCAGTACAAGGACTCTCTCAAACAAGAGTTCTTCTCTCCCTGCCAAAGGAAAATGTACTGATCAAAGGGGTATTCTGCCTACTCCGGTAGCAGAATTCCAAGATCTCCCTACCCTCCGGATATCCCGATCGAAGCAGGGAAAAATAATGGTGTCTCAGACAGAAGCCCCTGGGGGTGAGTTTGCTGATCTACGGGCTTATCTCAATAGGCCTCGATCTACATCAACTTTGGCAAAACGCAAGCAGCCGATGCCGAAGATGAACCTACATCAGAAGAAAACTTCCAGGATGAAGAATCCTGACACCTATGCTAATGAAATGAGTACTTCTCTGTATACTCACGGGACTAAACACCTGAAGAATCGGAACTATGTTCCGAATGTTGTCAAAGAGTATATTCCTCAGAATTTATCTCGTTCCGTCATCACTTCTGACCTCCGGGAGCACCTCAAGCAAAAGCGGGACAACATCTCAACACCTCCAGTTCAACCACTTAAACGCCAATGTAATCACAAAGTGGTTATCCAGTGCTGTTGCCAGACAACAAAATGATCTGTCTTCGATCGTTTGAACCTTGCAACTTCTGAACCAATGTCAGAAGACAAAAACGAGGTATTGTTTGCTTCCGTCAACATGGCGTCTCGGGATACTGGGGGTAAGAAGTGTTCAAAGCACGGCAAGCCCCGCAAGCCCAGTCAACGATATCTGGATTTACTCCAGGAATCCTCTGAAGGAGTATTCCGACACACCCGATCTCGAAGTCGAGACACAGCCGGTCGTAGGGATCTTCTCCAAGATCCCTCTGGTCACTTCTCTGTTTCTCATTCAGGATACGATTCTTTCTCTGATTACGATGCATATAGCAAAAGCTTTGAACAGACAGTGTCTTCTACTGTACCAAGAGAAGTTTCAGTCTATGTTGTTACTGAAGATCCAGACGCTTCTAGTTCGGCAAGTCAAGAACAACGAATCGCCGCACTGGAAGATAAATTGAAGACTATGGCTGAAATGATCGCAAGTATGCATATTTTTATCATAGCTCAACATACAGTATCACCGACTGCACCTGTTGCCAATCCAGAGATTATAGCATCATCGGTGCCTGTCAATGCAGGTCTGGGGGTACCGTCTCCTCCTGTAACTTCAATACCTATTCAAGTTACACCCAGTCATTCAGGGGCTGGGGGTAGTGCTTACCATGCTGTTTCTCCTCCTAACCCGGTGAGCCAGCCTATTACTTCTCCATCCTCAGGAGATGCTAATGAGGCTATAAAACTACTACGTAATCAGTTCGAGGCCTTTAAAGAGAAAGACGGTCTACAGAGGCTTGGGATTAAACAACCTTATCCAGTGGAATGAAAGGAAGTTCCATTCCCTCCAAAGTACAAGATTCCTACAATCATGCTGTTTGACGGTAGCACTTCTCCGAGTCAGTTCATTAACCATTTTGAGGTAATGACTGTCCAGCTCCAGCCAAGTGATGCTCTTCTTACTAGAGTCTTCGTCGGCTGTTTAGCCGGTACAGCATATGATTGGTACCGCAGCCTGCCTGACGGCTCTATCACTTCCTTTGCCGGGCTCAAGCAGATGTTCCTGGAACGATTCTACGAGGGTATCAATGATATGACTATATCCGCCCTCAACAAGATCAAGCAAAGATATAATGAAACTACTGAGAGTTTCATTGAACGATTCTGCCGAGAAGCACTCAAAATGCCTCCCGGAACCCCATCTGTTGTAACGATAGACACTTGTAAGTCAAACTTGTTGCCTATCATCAGCATGTGGATGGGGTCAACACAGTTCCAGGACTGGCCGTCATTCATCATTAATGCTAAAGCAGCTGAAGTTAGCGCTGAGAAGTTCAAACAGTTGGGGGTACATATGTCCAACCCTGATCGAGATGAATCTTCTGCATCCGGAAGCGGTAATCGCCAGAACAATCGCAAGGGCAAAGAAACCTTGAATATCAACCTCAAGAGCAAGGAATCTTTAGCCGTTAACGTAGCTCAACCCACGTCTACCTCTACTCCTTCTGCACCTCCACCAAAGGAACCTCGTCCAAAAGTAGAGTATTCCTTTGATGAAAATGATACAGCAAGCATCTTCGACTGTTTGCTGAAGAACAATAAATTGTAACTTCCTGACCCAAAGAAGCCTGATAAAGTCGGTAAGACTGACCACCCTAAGTACTGTGTTTATCACAGGTTCATAGGGCATCCTACTCGGGCATGCTATGTGCTCAAAGGCAAGATTCAAGAGTTGGTCAACGCCGGTGTTATCACTCTCCAACAGGATGAAAAAGCTGTTACAGCCAATATGATTTATGTACAGTTTGGTGACTTTCCGCCACAGGTGGTGCAGAGTGGCATCATCCCCATTCCTAGGGCCACTCTTGAGATTGAGAATCTTCCTCTTCCACAAAGTGAAGGTCTTGTCCCCTTATCCCTTGATAATAGCGAGATTATGTGGATCCATCCTGATCTTGTTAAAGATTTTGAAGTTCCTTCTTCCTCTAAGCAAAAAGAACGCTCCAAGGGCAAGACAAAGAGCTGTAATATGGTGTCTTTTGACCCCAAAGTTGAAGAAGAGATCCTATTGGGCACCAGGTCAGGAAAAACCTATCTACGGGAGCATTCCGAAATTCAGAAGGATCCTGCTTCGTCTTCCGAGGCTGTTCCAGTGTAGCCTGTCTCTACAGAGGGCATCCCTTCTATATCATTACCAGTTGTGGAACCAACTCCTCCTAAATCGGAAGCAGCTGACAAAGGCAAATAATAAGTTCGCTTCGACAAAGTTTTGAAGAAGTCATCCCCCTCTGGACTTGAAAAGCCATATAACTTTGATATATTGGCTCAACTGGCCAACACACCGGCTAGGCTGTCTATCTTCGAGCTCTTACGCCTCTCTAAAGAGACTCGAGAAACTCTGAGTGAGGCTTTGATACAGGCAGACGCGTGCCTAACTCTTCTCAAGAAACCTGAGTCAGAACCTGTCTCTTGTCTCCACTGTCATAGTGTGCTGGAATTAATTCTAAATATTACCTTCACACAAGATGACATGTTGATGGAAGACAATCGACATGACCGTCCTCTCTACTTTACAGGATATGTCGACACCATGAAAGTCGATCGTATTCTGATAGATCCAGGGTCAGCACTCAGCATCATACCTAAGACGATGTTAGATGCTCTGAAGATCCCAATGCATAGCTTCTCCGACACTATTACCACCATCCTGGGATTCAACCAGGGAAGAAGTGAACCTTTGGGCAAGATACGCCTAAAACTCCAAATTGGCAATCTTCGCACGAAAGTGACCTTCTACATTATAGACAACCATGGTTGTTCCTACAATGCTCTTCTAGGAAGACCACCTTCATGAACACAACATTGTTCCTTCTACTCTCCATCAATGCTTCAAATACGTTGATGACAAAGGAGAAGTCCAAAAAGAAGTCACGGATCTCTACCCGTTTAAGGGCGTTGAAGCATATTGCAATGACGCTCGCATGTACAAAGAAGAGTTTATGAAGGTGGTATTAGCCATGAACGGTAAGGAAGAACAAGAAGCAGTGCCCAGTGACACTCTCATCATACCTGTCAAAGGGCGTGTCTCTCATCCTCAATCCTCCAAACCACTAGCTATTCATCTGCCAGCCCAGAAGTAATCAACTGGTGATAATCAAGATCAAAGGGAGCTCACCTCTTCTGAGCCACTGGTTATCGACTTACGTCGTAACAAGGATAAAAGGGAGCTCACCTCTTCGGAGCCACTGGTTATCGACCTCCGTCGTAACAAAGAAAAAAGGGAGCTCACCTCTTCTGAGCCGCTTGTTATCGACCTTCGTCGCAACAAGCCTAAACCTCCTTGCTCTTCTGTTCCTCCTCTTGTAATCGATCTGACCAAGCCGGCTAAGGCTAAAGGTCCTGTTGTAAATATGGATGTACAAATCAATGAAAAAGCATCTACTTTCTAGTATACCGATGTCATTTATCATACTAAATGCTATTTGGATATGCTAGACAGCTTTCAGTCATTTACAATAGGGGTCGTACAATCCCTTCAGACGGAAGTATTATTTGAACATCCAGATGACTCATACTTTGTTGTCCCTTCTCGAAAGAGAGGTGAGAGTCCAATACTTTTTAGTAAAGGGCCAGAACAAAAATTCAACTATACAGATGATAGCAAAAATAACGATATGGGAAGTCTCCAACTTTGTCGTTATAGTCAACAATCAAAAGACATCATCCGAAAGATGGGTTATGACTTCAAAAATGGCCTCAATTACGGTAAGGGTAGACGAACTCCTATCCGTACGGTTGTTCCGAAAGGAAAATCAGAGATGTACTACAGCAGGACGAAAAGAGGTCTCGGATATACTTCACCTCTGGTCTTATCTCTAGAAGTCTCCGAATCCGATAATGAGGAACGCTCTAACTCTTCTGATTCCAGATCATGGGATTCTGACACCAGCATCGGTCAAGTTCATCGATTGATCGTATCTTCTAACATGGTCTCCGCTGAACTCCCGGAAGGCTATGACGAGGATATCGAAAAAAATCTCGAAACAGATCCTTGGGCTCAACGAATGGATACCCAATGGGAACTCCGATTCGAACAACGAGAACCTCCTACCGAAGATCAATTGGTTCAAATTAACATAGGAGAAAATGGGTCACCTCGTCCAATATTCATCAGCAAGAACCTCCCAGAGGCAGATGTCTTTGCTTGGAATTATGAAGACATGCCAGGTTTAGATCCCAAAGTTGCTACTCATAAACTGAATATTTTGCCTAATGCAAAGCCAGTCAAACAGTAGCAAAGGCGATTCAAGCCAGAAATGATGGACGCCATTGATGATGAAGTCAAAAAGCTCATAGCTTGTGGCTTTATTCGAGAAGAACAACATCCAGATTGGGTAGCTAACGTTGTTCTAGTCCTGAAGAAAACTGGCAAAGTTCGAGTTTGCAGTCGACTTCCGGGATCTTAATGAAGCTTGTCCAAAGGATAAATTTTCTTTCCCTATTACAGATGTCATGATCGACAATACTTGTGGGTTTGAAAGGATATCCTTCATGGATGGATTCTCTGGATACAATCAGATTAGGATGAACCCTGAAGATGAAAAACATACTTCTTTCCGCACCCTTCGTGGAGTCTATTGTTACACTGTGATGCCATTTGGTCTCAAGAACGCAGGTGCAACTTACCAACGAGTTATGAGTACCATTTTTCGAGATCATCTGCACAAGACAATCGAATGCTATGTTGACGATATTGATGTCAAGAGTCGTCTAAAGGAAGATCACATCCAAGATTTAAGAACTATCTTCAATCTAATGTGCCAACATCAGTTAAAAATGAATCCCACCAAGTCATTCTTGGGTGTCTTTAGTGGTAAATTTCTCGGCTTCATCATTACCTCTAAAGGTATACACGTGGATCCCGAGAAGATCAAAGCCATTCAAGAGATGCGTCCTCCACGCAACTTAAAAGAGCTATGAAGATTCCAAGGTCGACTTGCGTACACCAGAAGGTTCATTTCAAATCTGTCTGGACGCTGCAGACTGTTTACTCAGTTAATGAAGAAGGGTGTATCTTTCGTTTGGACCGAAGAATGTCAACGAGCATTCGATGATATAAAGAGATATCTGATGAACCCACCAGTCTTAGTACCACCGATCTCAGGCATACCATTCTTAATGTATATCCGTGCTATGGATCATTCATTGGGTGCTTTACTTGTCCAGAAGAACAAAGAAGGCCATGAACAAGCCATCTACTATCTTAGTCGTACTATGATCGGTGCTGAACACCGTTATAGTCCGGTTGAGAAAGAATGCCTAGCTCTTATGTTTGCTGTTCAAAAGACTCGACATTATATTATTGGCCAAACCATTCACGTCATTTTCCGAGTTAATCCTCTTCGGGTGCTGATGAAGAAGCCTAGCACACTCAATTCCCGACTGGCTACATGGGCCATTCTGCTAGCCCAATACGACATGGTTTATGTTCCGCAAAAGTCTGTTAAGGGTCAGGCACTGGCTGACTTTTTAGCGGCTCATCCCGTTTCGGAGACATCTAAGCTTTATGACAAAATTCCAGATGAAACATTAGAATCAAACATGATCTCTGAAGAATTTCCTACCTGGCGTCTGTTCTTCGAGGGAGCATCCCGGATCGGACCAAATGGGACCATTGTTGCAGGAGTTAGAATCGTACTAGTCTCTCCAGAAGGATTAGCTATCCAAAGAGCTTATTCCTTAGATCAGCCATGCTCTAACAATGTGGCTGAGTACAATGCCTTGCTCATTGGGCTCCAATTAGCAAAACAATTGGAAGTTGAATATCTTGAAGTCTACGACGATTCTAAACTGGTTGTCAATCAGGTTAGAGGAACATACGAAGTTCGCCATCAAGATCTAGTCACTACACCATTATAGTCATTTTGCAACACTTTTTTTTTTCTCAATTTGTAACGGTTATTATTGTTACAAGTTTGTAACAGTACTTATCGTGACAATAATTAAATAACCGTTACTAAAATAATATTATTGTATTTCTTATTTAGTTTATTGTTTATAATGGTCATAACCGTGACAAAATAGAAAAAATATGTTACAAAATTTTCACTTTCCCTCCATAAATTTCAGATCCCTCCCTTGTTTCCCCCCCTCTTTAACAAAAAAGTGTTACCAACTCTCTTCATCCAGAGCCAGAGAAGATACCCATCCTGAGCTGCTCTTTTCCCACTCCCACCACCAACCTCTCACCTCGCATTCATCCTAAGCCAGGCCTCCTGATACAGAGCTGACCATCACTCTGTATTTACACTCGTATTCCAGTAGCATTCCAGTAGCAGTAGCAATTCCTTGCCACCAAGGAGAACCAGTAGCTAATAGCAGTAGCAGTAGCTGTAGCTTAGCCAGAACAATTAGCCAGGTCAGCATTGACAGCTCAGCTTTCTTGTTAGCCAATTTAGCCTTTATCAATTCTGTTAGCCTTTATCAATTCTGTTAGCCTTGCTTTTGCCTTGGTGTGAAAAGTATCTGCACATGGGAGAGATATTTCATCACTAGTATAAAGAGGGAAGAAATTGTACTGAGGAGTATGGAGAAAGTAATGAAAATCCTTACTATACTGTAGCTTGTCTTCTTCTTCCTGTCTTCTTCTTCTTAGCCATTGTTAAAACTTGAATTCTCCATTGCTAATCTTTGTTATTCTCTATTTTTCCTGCACAAAAATGCATCACTCACCAAGGCCACAGGGAAACACTGGTACGACTGGAATGGGTCGTATCAATTTGGTATCAGAGCCGCTCGATCCATTGATCGAGGGCAGTTTGGAGCAGGGATCAAGCAGTCGATCTTCACATCAAGAGGCTTCTGGATCTCGTGCACCCACAGGAGAGGAGAGACTGCACTCCTTGGAAGGTAATGTTCTAGAATTGAGCCAGAAATTCAATCAATTTGGTCTCAAATTTGATCAGATGTTTGAAGAATTTGGTCGAACAAGGAGAGCCAATAATGCTCCCCCTCCTGTGACCACACTACCACCACCTCCTTCTCTAACACCTTCACCACAGAACCATTCCACCAGACCATTCACCACACAATTTCCCAATCCTCCATCACCATTTCTAAATCCATTTCCACCAGTAAATCATCCATACACTCCACAAATTCCATTTCACCAGTTTGAACATCAACCATTCATTTATCCCACACAGTTTCAGAACCCACAAATGACACCAGGAATGCAAAATTCTAATGTGGCTCAAATGGGATTTCCTTTTCCTGCTGGGTTCAATAACAATACCAACACAGGGGGTCAGGGATGGGGACAACCAACTCCCAGGCTCAAACTACCTGAGTTTGATGGAGAGGGAGATGTTGATGAATGGCTATTAAGAGCTAGCCATTATTTTACTTTCTATGGCATACCTGAATGTGATAAGGTTAAATATTGCTCTGTGCAGCTCAAAGGCACAGGGGCATATTGGTATGACTGGCTTGTCACTATTAGAGGAAGGGCAGTTACATGGGATGAATTTTATCAGTGTATTAGGATGGAATTTGGTCCATCCCAATTCACAGATCACACAATTGACCTCAAGTTACTGAAACAAGAAGGATCAGTGCAAGATTATACTTCTAAGTTCCAAAAACTATCAAAAAGAGTAGCTGGTACACCTGAGAGAACCTTGATCAGTCATTTTGTAGGAGGGCTCAAGGAAGAGGTGAGATATGAAGTGTTAGTGGCTAATCCAGTTAGCCTACCAGCAGCCATGCAGGTAGCAAAGTTGTATGAGTCTAAAATTGCAGCAATCAAGAAGAATTATAGGGTTCCAAATCAGCCTCACAGATGGGTAGGTGGGAACTCTGGTTCTTATTCAACTGTTCTTGAAGCTCAGAACAAGGGACCAGCACAGACAACAGAGGTTAAAACTAACTCCAGATTTCAAACTCCCACTATATCACCCAGTGAACTATTGAGAAGAAAAAATTTGGGCCTATGTTTTCTATGTGATGAGAAGTGGGCTAGGGGCCACAGATGCAGAGAAAAGAAATTATTCATGTTGGTGTCAGATGAAGATGAAGAAGGAGTTAATGTAGCTGAAGAACCAATGACATCCTTGCCAGAAAATCAGGAAGTCATTCAACACAACTCTCAAAGTTTATTTGAAATTTCATTGCAAGCTTACTCTGGAACATTCTATCAGTCTACCATGAAGATAAAGGGAACTGTTAAGAGTAAACCTGTAATCATATTAATTGATTCAGGGTCCACTCACAGTTTCATAGACACATCCTTCATTGAGAGATTTAATCTCCCTCTGGCCAATGGCAACACTTTTGATGTAATGGTAGCAAATGGGGACAAATTAGCCAGCAAGGGGCTTTGCAAAGATGTTGTAATTGAGTGTCAAGGCACTCGAATCATTACTGATTTGCTACCTCTCTCAATACCTGGTTGTCAAATAGTTCTTGGAGCAAATTGGCTCAGTACCTTGGGTACCATCATGTGGAATTTCCAGGAGCTTACAATGGAGTTCACAAGCCAAGGAGTGGAACACAGGTTCCAGGGGTTGAAGCTTCAGAAGGGTTTAGAGGAACTGGAACTCAGAGATCTCAGGCACAAACCTCAATTATTTGTCATTCAGTTATGCTCATGGCAGGTTTGTAATGAGAACCCAGTACCAGAAACAGAGGAAGAAGGAATGCAAGAGCTCTTAAAACAATACAAGCACTTATTTGAAGAACCAACAGGTCTTTCCCCCAGGAGACCCTATGATCACAGAATTCCCCTACTTCCAGGAGCAAGCCCAGTATGCAACAGGCCATATAGACATTCTTTCCTTCACAAGAATGAGATTGAAAGGCAAGTTCAAGAAATGTTAGAGTCTGGAATCATTAGAAACAGCAATAGTTCTTATTCATCTCCTGTAATCCTTGTCAGAAAATCTGATGGTACTTGGAGAATGTGCATAGACTATAGAGGGCTCAACTTGAGTACAGTGAAGGACAGGTTCCCCATTCCCTTAGTAGAAGAATTGTTTGATGAACTTAATGGTGCCAGGTACTACTCAAAGCTGGACCTAAGGTCTGGATACCATCAAATAAGAATGGAGGAGAGTGATGTTTTCAAAACTGCTTTCAGAACTCATGAAGGGCACTATGAGTTCTTAGTAATGCCCTTTGGGCTTACTAATGCCCCATCCACTTTTCAAGCCATGATGAATGACATCTTCAAAGAATACTTAAGAAGGTTTGTCTTAGTGTTCTTTGATGACATACTTGTATATAGTGCTAACCCTGCAGAGCATAAAGTACACCTTGAATTGGTCTTCAAAAAGCTGGAATTACACCAGTTGAAACTCAAAAGAAGCAAGTGTTGTTTCAGCCAGAAGCAAGTAGATTACCTGGGTCACAGAATTACTGAACAAGGCTTGGAAGTGAACTATGAAAAGATCAAGGCAGTGGTGGAGTGGCCAGTACCCAAAAATCTCAAGCAACTAAGAGGATTTCTAGGTCTCACTGGGTACTACAGGAGATTCATACAGGGCTATGGTACCATAGCAGGAGCCCTAACCAATCTCCTCAAAAAGAATTCATTCCTATGGGACAACAAGGCTCAAACTGCATTTGAAAATCTGAAGGAGGCTTTAACTCAACCACCAGTGTTAGCCATGCCTAATTTCAATGAAGAATTCACACTGGAGTGTGATGCATCTGGAGGAGGCATAGGAGCAGTGCTAATGCAGGGAGGAAGACCCTTAGCTTATCTAAGTCAACATTTGAAGGGCAGGTCAGTACTTCTTTCTACTTATGAGAGGGAAATGTTAGCAATCCTTTTAGCAGTTAAGAAGTGGGGACAATATTTGTGGGGAAAACCATTTGTCATCAAAACTGACCACAAACCACTCAAATACTTACTGGAGCAGAGAGTATACACTGAGGCCCAATACAAATGGGTAATGAAATTACATGGTTACCAGTATAGGGTTGAATACAAGAAGGGCAAGGATACTCAAGCAGCAGACAGTTTGTCCAGGCAAGAGGAAGTTAATTTGTCAGCCATTACTATTGTGCGAGCAGACTGGATTCAGCAACTGAAGAACCAGTGGCAAACTTCAGAGTATTTTTTACAAATGCAGAAGAAATGGGACAAGGGCAAACTAAACACTGAAAAATATTCCATGAAAGATGGTCTCCTCTACTACAAAAACAGGGTACTCATTGATCCTTCATCTGATTTAGCTCTAAATTTAATCAAGGAGCACCATGATGCATTGCAAGCAGGTCACTCAGGCTACTTGAAGACCTTGCAGAGGCTCAAAAGAGGGTGTCATTGGACAGGTATGAAATCAGCTGTAAAAAAATATGTACAAGAATGTGTGGTTTGTCAAGAAAACAAAGGAGAGAATGTTTCTCCTGCAGGGTTCTTACAGCCTCTCCCAATTCCAAAACAAATTTGGGAAGATATTTCTATGGACTTCATTGAAGGATTGCCACTCAGTAACAGTAAGACTACCATAATGGTAGTTGTAGATAGGTTAACCAAGTATGTACACCTATTTGCATTACACCACCCCTTTACAGCAGCAGTAGTGGCCCAGGTTTTTGTAGATGGGGTCTTTAAACTGCATGGGATGCCTAGATCAATTGTGTCAGACAGAGATCCAGTCTTCACAAGCCTATTTTGGAAGGAATTCTTCAAACAGCAAGGGACTACACTCAAGTATAGTACAGCCTATCACCCCCAAACTGATGGCCAAACTGAGGTAACAAATAGATGCATTGAGGGTTATCTTAGATGTTTTTGCAGCCACAACCCAGAGAATGGAGTAGGCACCTCCCTTGGGCTGAATATTGGTTTAATACCAATTGGCATTCAGCTACTAAGGTGACTCCCTTTGAAGCTGTATATGGTATAACACCTCCACATATTCTTACTTACATTACTGATCCTCCACAAGACAGAGAAGTAGCTTCTACACTGTTGTCTAGGGACAATGCTCTACACATTTTAAGAGATAATTTGGTACTCTCACTAGACAGGATGAGGAAATTGGCCAATACTCACAGGACAGACAGGGAGTTTGCAATAGGTGACTGGGTTTATTTGAGGCTACAACCTTATAGGCAAATCTCAGTAGCCCAAAGAAAACCTCAAAAGTTGTCTCCCAGATATTATGGTCCTTATCAAGTCACAGACAGAATTGGGCCAGTGGCATACAAGTTGCAACTACCTACTGAAGCACTAATACATCCAGTTTTTCATGCATCACAATTGAAGAAGAAGTTAGGAACTCATTCAAGTTGGCAAGAAGGAGCTCCAAATCCTATGGAAGGGTTGATTTTAGAACCTGATTGGATTCTAGACAGAAGAATGGTGCAGAAGAACAACAAGGCAGCAGTAGAATTGTTGGTTCAATGGAAGGAGAGCCAACCAGAGGAAGCAGTTTGGGTACCTTATGACAAATTCATCAAGACTTATCCATTTTTTGACCTTGAGACAAGGTCAAAGTAAGGGAGGGGTATTGATACAGAGCTGACCATCACTCTGTATTTACACTCGTATTCCAGTAGCATTCCAGTAGCAGTAGCAATTCTTTGCCACCAAGGAGAACCAGTAGCTAATAGCAGTAGCAGTAGCTGTAGCTTAGCCAGAACAATTAGCCAGGTCAGCATTGACAGCTCAGCTTTCTTGTTAGCCAATTTAGCCTTTATCAATTCTGTTAGCCTTGCTTTTGCCTTGGTGTGAAAAGTATCTGCACATGGGAGAGATATTTCATCACTAGTATAAAGAGGGAAGAAATTGTAGTGAGGAGTATGGAGAAAGTAATGAAAATCCTTACTATACTGTAGCTTGTCTTCTTCTTCCTGTCTTCTTCTTCTTAGCCATTGTTAAAACTTGAATTCTCCATTGCTAATCTTTGTTATTCTCTATTTTTCCTGCACAAAAATGCATCACTCACCAAGGCCACAGGGAAACACTGGTACGACTGGAATGGGTCGTATCACCTCCGCTGCCATCACAACTGCCACACCACCACCGTTCCCCATCAAGCCGACTCCTCTTAGTTTATCAGCCGACTTCTCCGCCATCAAGCTACCTCCGCTCTGCATAAAACCTAGGCAGAGGAGGAACACCCGAGAGATTCATGGGTGAGCTAAGCTAGCTAGCTAGGGTTTCACTTCTTCTCCTTTTATTTTAAAAATTAGGATTAGGGTTTTGATTTGTGTGTGCTTGTTTTGAACATTCTCAGGGGCCTACAGTCTCGAAGCAATGGAGGAAGAAGCAGTCGGACGTGGTACCCTCTCAAATCATATAAAATCCCTCTTTTCTCCTCGATTTTGTTTTCCTTGGTCGATTCAATCGATTTCTATGGTTTCGATGATCAAAACGCTGGCTTGTTGTTTTTTGAAGTTTGTAGGTTTGTGATCAATTGCTTTGGAGTGGATTTTGAAGGATCCTCGTATTTCCTGCAGTGTAGGTCTGAGATTCTTAATCAATTTACGAATCTTTCATAATCCTTTTTTTTAGTTTTGCTGTTGTGATCTATTTTTGTTATATGCATCTGTTTGTTTGGAGGATGGAATTGAAGAATTAGCTCATAATCCCTGCAGTATGAAGTACCTAATTTCCTAGAACCATAATTTATGAATTATCAAATTGATGATTGGTTGGTTAAAGTCATGTTCCCAGGAATTAACTAATTTCATCAAATGCTATTCTCCATTTCACGGTTCGAACAGTGAAGTATAGTCTTATGAGGGTTGATCAGAGTTTTGTCTGTGTACTGAAGGTTTAAATGTTGCAATTTGGTTGTGTGCTAGGTTCTAAAATCCTAACATCTTTTTCTTACTTATGAACTAAGTCTGCTTTTTCCTAACTACTCATGTAGTCAAAAACTTGTATTCTAGATTGTTTGATGCTGGGAAAAGGGGCTTTTTAAAGTTATAAGACATCCCTTTTCATATAATGTATTCTTCTTGCCGAGTATTTATTCCAAGTAATGTAGCTAATTTCTTTATGACAAAAAAAAACTCTAGATATTAACTATATACTGTTATATCCATTTTTCTCTTCCTCCGACATCATGGAGTTCATGACTGACTGGTGATTATTTGAAAGGAGTTGGAATGGAAAACTTTTGATGTTTCCTGTAATTGAAATTCTGGTATCGTATCCTTTTGGAAATGAAAAACTTTTAATTTGGTTCAAATTGGTTTGATTAGGTTCAAAATTTTGTTCCCTGAACTACTTCAGGGTTGCTTCTCATATAAGTAATAATCACTTTTTGTAGGTCTTCTATATGTTTGAACTTACAAATATTTTAAAGAAAATGAAAATTATGTAGAATATATATATATATATATATATATATATATATATAAAAATATATATATATATATATGAGTAGTGAATACTAGGAAGATTAAGTTGTAGAATTCCTCTCTGAAATTTCAGGTCAGCAGTACTTACATTTAGTTCATTTCTCTCTGAACTTAGATTAGTGTTTCATTCATTACTATTTTGAATATAGTTTGGTTTTTCTTGGATCATGTAAGGACTTATTTCATAGCAATCTAACAATGTTTTACGTTGTTTGTTGCTACCTAGTGCAGCCCTCCTTTTATCAGAGTTTGAGAGTTGCATAAAAATATAGGGCATTAAGAACAAATGCAAAAGGATTTAAGATTGTTATCATGAGGGGGAGTTTGAGAAGGATGTTGAAGCAAGATGACTGTAATAGAGGAGTGCTTTGTGATTGGAGGATATTCTTGGAGTTGAACGTGCTGTATGGATCAGTCTTTGGCAATTAAGTCTAGACATTGAGCATTATCTGAAATGAGAATGCCAACATGGAAGTGGTAGTGAATTGAAACATAAATGAGTATTCATGGTAAGTTGTAGGTGGTGCCAATTTAGGAGAAGACGAGAAATAGTCATTTGAGATGGTTCAGTCTTCACACATGTGCAACAAAGTATATGCACCAGTTAGGAAGAGCGATATGCTTTTAGTTACATGGGAAAGCTAACATGAACTAGTCGTGCTTTACGATCAGAGTGTTTGGCAATTAAGAAACATGTCTAGACACCGAGCATTGACTGAAATGAGAATGCTAACATGGACGAGTGGCAATAAATTGAAAATTAACTTAGTATTCATGGGAAGTAGCAAGTTTGCCAATTATTGAGAATAAGATGAGAAGATGCGGTTTGAGATGGTTCGTACTTCGGAGTCTTTGCATGTGCAACAAACACCCGTATATGCACCACTTTGGAAGAGTGATATGCTTTTAGTTAAATGGAGCTGCTAGAACTTGGGTAGGCCTAATTTATAGGGGCTGTAAAGAAGGATGTGATATTTACTAACTTTATGAAGGACATGAGCCCTTAGGCTATGTTTTGTTTGGTGGAAAGCGAGGGAAAGTGAAAGTGTTTCGTGTAGAAATGGGATCCCGTTTATATAGGATCATATTTCCTTTTCTTTCCTTCACTTTCTTAACAAGCAAACATAGCCTTATAAAGTTGAATGGAAGAAAAGGATTCAAATAGCCGGCCCAAAAATTTTGAATGGTTCATTTGTGTACTCAAGACACATACTGTTAGAGGGTCGATTAAAACTTGCCAATTAAAACATGACAAGTAAGATAACTTGCCATCTCTATATCCAACTGTTTGTTATAGCCTCCCTATTTAATTTTGATTTACACAATTTTACATCAATAAGAATATTTTTAGCCTCCCTATTTAGCCTCCATATATATATATATATATATATATATATATATATATATATATATATATATATATATATATATATATATATATATATATATATATATATATATTGAAGCAATGGGTAATTGTGGTGAACTCGCCTCCACTGGGGCTCGAACTCCGACCACTTGGGCCGCATGCATCTCTCTTAACCATTAGGCTAGAGGTCATTTGAAATATATATATATATATATATATATATATATATATATATATATATATATATATATATATATATATATATATATATATATATATATATATATGGAAATGGTAATTATGTCGAACGTCCCCCACTGCGAATCGATCTCTTGACTACTCGGGCGGCATGCCTCACCACTACCACTAGACTAGGGGTCATTGACTATATATATATATATTGATGAACAACCTTCTCATGTCTGTCACCTGGGGATTCTGATGGGTTGTGTCCCTGCTCCATGTTATCAGAACTGCTGCTAAATGATTTTGCTCTTTTAATTTGGATATATCCATTGACCAACCTAACACACAACCCTATCTTTCATGAGAAGGAAAATGGTTGATATATTGAAACAAGTTGGCAGTTTGTTTGTATGGATTGCATAGTAAAGGAGGCTTTTAAAGATTGTTGTAGATAAAGGTATTCATGGACATTTAGTTGGCCTTCTACATGCATATTGTGGTTCACATCATATAGTGCAAACCAAGAGCAAACTAAGTTTAGAAAACTTTACTTGGAATTTTCTCTTTTTCTTCCAGTTCATGAGTAGTCTAACAAATATCTTCATTTAGATTGAAAGAGCAGTTACTTTTTGTAGTTGTGTAAACCTTTTTCTATTGTTAACTTCCTAGAAATATATATCTGTGATACTTAATTCCAGAAGCATGCACAAATTAGCCTCCGATCCATTTTGTTAAATCTAATTTCTTACATGAATTTGCATTGAATTTAACAGATATCCATGATATGTTGGACGAAGAGAAATAATCACTAGTCAGTCTCCATATATAGAATACTTGCAAATAATCGAATTGACAAGCATTACTTTCCACGGAACGAGATTAATTTTTTTAACTATTCTCATAGATCATTTATCAAATTGACACACATTACTTTTCACATGTTCTACATCTTTACTTGTAAGTTTTTGGTTCAACTCTATCAAATTCACGTTTTAATCCTTTTGTTATGTCAATCTAGATTTGCAAACTGAGGTTTGCTCTTCATATATACATAGATTAGATATATAGCTGTTACAACATCCTACTACTCTATCTTAATTACTAATGCTGGTCATATTGATATATGGTCTTCCACTTCCAACTAATTTATTCTGTATGGTATGGTACAACAAAAATGATTCTTCATCTCTTTATGATGTTTGCTGGCAGACTTGTGGGCAACGGACAATAATGGTAAGCTTCAAAATTTTGGTAAAGTAACTTGTTTATTCATAGACATCAACTAGAGTTGAAGAAAAAAAAACTTCTATATAAATTCAAATAGACTTGAGAACCTCCACATTGAAACTATTAATGTGAAATTGTAGCTATAGAAGTTAGTTATCTATGTCATATTCATGGGGGTCCAAACACTTTGCATATCATTTTGAAACCTGCAAAATATATCACCAAACACTCTGCATATAATTTTGAAACTATTAACTTCAATGCATTTTTTTGGAGCTTCATTTTGAACTCCATGTTCATCTAAACTAATAGGACCGGAAGAAATGTCAAACAAAAAAAGTCAAACCTATTCCCAGATAACACAGAATTTTATCTGATTTTGCGATAGACTATCTCCTATTATATTTGATGGTAAATTTCCTACATAGTAATTAACAGTCTTCGCAGGTTTGTTTTAGTCAACTAATTGCAAAACAAGCTTTCCTATTATATTTGACATGGGCTTGTAGTTAAAAAAACTTAAGTACTGTATACCCTTTTATAAGCCTTTGTAAATATTGTTGTCGTTGTTAAAAATTTACTCTACTACTGCAGTTTTCTGGCATCCACGGAGTTCTCTACTACACTCAGATTCTTGAGCAAGCAGTTTTATTATAGTACATTAAGCTGTTTATTATGTTCTCAGAGTATCTTTGCTTTATTTTGTAACCCTTTGTTTATTATGGCACAAGTGGGATTGTGTGGCAAGTCTACTCTATCATCCCTACTGGTACTTTCACTTGAACCCTTTGTTTTTTTACTGTGAAGTGATATGTTCAAAAATATGGTTCACATTTTTGCCCTTTCTCTTATATATATACTTTCACTTGCCCTTTCTCTTATATATATATATATATATATATATATATATATATATATATATATATATATATATATATATATATATATATATATATATATATAAAAGCTACTAAAAAATGGGTTGAAGTGTTGGGTCTGTGACATGTGACTTTTTTTGGTTAAATCCTGCGGGACAATTAGATGTTATTATTTGGCATGACAAATACGACCATAGTCAATAGTGTTATCATCATCTAAGCTCTTTCCATAAAGATGGGCCAGGGTACGAAGAACAACTTCAACAAGAAGGATTCTTAAAATGATCTATGAAATCAACTAATACCAACTTGTATCTGTTGTATTAGATCATATTTCATCAGACTTGATAAGAAATGAAAGACATAATCAAATTGGTTATTATGTTGGACTTGGTCACTTTATAGATGGGTGGGGCTGATCTCTCAATTTTTGGTCACTTTATAACTGTGCTTCAACTTCAAATTGACCAAACCAATTATAATCAAATTGGTTATGTTGGACTTAGTCACTTATCTTATTTAACTTGATTGAACTAGAGATTTGACTAGTACAATTGGAGTTAGATCTAGTTGAGTTGGAGAATAATTGATTTTAGTGAGAACTAGATATTTAGAGCTGGCTCTGGTTGCAATATGATATGTGCAATAAACTTAAAATATTGTGATTTCAAGTTAGTTTAATTGCTTGTCTGCCTTTCTTTTTATTTTCTGATGGAAATGGTTGGCTTATTTCTCTTTTACTTCTTGGTAGTTGCTCACATTGTTGGTACGGAGATGGTGATTCCTGTTATGCACTTTAACAACTTCCTGTTATGTGCCTTATCATCGCCACACCATTCTTGGTACGTAAGTTACTATTTTTGGTATACAAGATATTGTAGCAGCATCTAAAAAGTGATGTTTATGTGTCTAATTATTTTCAGTGGGACGATGTATTCTTGGTTGGAACGTATCCATTTCACAAGAAATCATCTATTGCTTTGGTGGAGCTCGAAGAAATATGCACAAATATATGAAACACTGAGGAAGAGTCGAGAAGGAAAAAAATGTAGATTTATTAATCATGTGGTGCATATTTGTCGCACCCATCTATGGTATTTTAGATATTTCGTAGTACTATTTTTTTCTTGTTTGTTGTTTGTTATAGTCCTCGTTAACAATACATGTTTTCAGGATGAAAAATCTTCGGAAGGGGCGAGTTATTAGTTCCTTGTTGTTTGTTATAGTTCCTTGTGAACAATACATGTTTATTGAGGATGAAATAATTTCTTTGTAAGCAAAAATTGTTATAGGTTGGAAAGTAGATTTAAACCATGGTTGATACTTATGGCGCAAATGAGGTTCTAGTGTGGTTCTAGTCTAGAGATGATCTGAAGTACAAAAATATTTTTTTTTTCCAAAAATAGTTTTGTAACACTTATTACCGTTACCAAAGTTAAATTTAGTCCGTTTATTACCGCTATTAAAATAAATTTTGTTACGGTAATAAGCGTGACGAAAATTATTTGTCACGGTAATAACTGTTAGCAATCCCCTGTTTTGGTGTAGTGAGTGCCCTATCATGAAGCTGCAATTTAC
The DNA here is from genome assembly GCA_029216955.1 of Iris pallida. Classification (NCBI taxonomy): domain Eukaryota; kingdom Viridiplantae; phylum Streptophyta; class Magnoliopsida; order Asparagales; family Iridaceae; genus Iris; species Iris pallida. Next base: position 4,515,839 of record JANAVB010004399.1, read on the forward strand.
ATGGCTACATCATTCAAGGCTTTCTTTATTGAATATGTTCGACGAGCTTGTAACACTGAGGCAGATGCTTTGGCTAATCTCGCAGCAGTCTTAGCAATTCCCATCAAAAGACAACAAGTGGTTGTTGTCTCCAACAGAGAGTTGTTCTGCATTGAAAACAATCGCAACATTGAGTTCAGTAACTTCGCCGAAGTCAATGTTATCAATGAAGATTGGAGAGCTCCTTTCATCGACTTCGTAGTTCATGACATACTTCCTGAAGATCCTAAGGAGGCTACGAGTATTCGTCGACGATCTCTTCGATTCTACTATAATCAGACCACCAAGACTCTCTATCGACGGACTTATGACGGCCTACTCTTGCACTGTCTTGCTGGTGATGAAGCGAAGCAGGTATTGCGTGAAGCTCATGATGGTGTTTGCGGAACCCATCAACCGGGCCCTAAACTGCAAGATCGTATCCGACGAATGGGTTACTACTGGCCCTCTATGGTATCTGATGCCATCGAATATGCAAGGAAATGTCGAGCTTGTCAAATCCATACAGATTTCATCCATCAACCGCTAGAATTTCTTCATCTGACTGCTGCTTCCTGGCCTTTTGAAGCTTGGGGCATGGATATTATAGGTCCTATCAATCCTCCTTCTTCTAAAGGACATCGGTTTATACTAGCAATAACGGATTACTTCTCCAAGTGGGCCGAAGCTATACCTTTGGCTGAAGTCAAAACCAGCTGCGTCATCAACTTCGTCAAACACCATATTATTTACAGATTTGGTGTACCTCGACGAATCATTCACGACAATGGACCTCAGTTCATCAGTCAAAAGTTCACCAGGTTTTGTGATGATCATCGGATTAACAATGTTGCTTCTACAGCTTACAACCCGGCTGCTAATGGCTTGGCTGAGGCCTTCAACATGACTATTATCAAGCTCCTTAAGAAGTTTGTGTCTACTAACAAACGAAATTGGACTGAAAAGCTTGGAGAATGTCTATGGGCCTACCGTACTACGGTCCGCAACCCTACAGGCTGTACACCTTTCTCTCTAGTGTACGGTTGTGAAGCAGTTCTACCTCTGGAACTTCAAATTTCTTCCTTGAGAATTGCTATCGCTAACGAACTTACTACAGAGAATAATGATCTTCTTCGATGTCACGACCCGCACCCTAGAGTAAGGGTATGAGACGTGGGTACGTCCAGCCTACACCGCAGTGTCAGCGGTAGAACGCTGTCCTAGGTCAAACATCTAACAGTATAAAGGTACATGTACAGTATATACTCTCCGAATGGAGGTGACATAACAATATACAGTTCTCAATCACATCTAAGGCAGAATGAAGATAGAAAGATAGATAATACTGAAATAAAAAGATCCAGAGAATACAATCAGAGAAGTCTAAGTGTCTAAGTGATATAACAAGTCCACAAAATCTCAATCTCATAATACAGTCATCCAGAATGAAATATAAGAAACATCCTAGTCTAGTGGAGTGTCGTCCACAGCTAAACGATCCTGCTGCTGGTCCAAGTCTGTACTGTCATCTAGGGTAGCCCCATAATAAGTGGGACAGCACGCCTCGTCCTCATCCTCTGTAATATTTCAACAGGTCCAGTCAGGACAGGAGCGAGCACAATACATCTCAACAAGTCATAGCAGGAAAGGAAATATAATCATGCTAGAGAATAAAACACAGGAAACTGAAGAATAGCATAATGTAAGAGAGAGACAGTAGGTAAATATCTATGATATATAAAAGAGAGACAGTGCTAGTGATTCAGAGTACAAGACGAACATGTGAATGGCTTAGGACTGATTCATGACTACACTAAGAGTGATTCATGACTATACTACTTTGGATATTTATTCACATGACCATTCATACTCCCCCGTACCCCAATCAATACACAAGGATCCAGTCAAGTTACGTTAAGATTCGTGACTAAACTACTTGACCCGTATAGGGTGATTCATGAATTGATTCGTGAAGGCTCGGTGATCATGAGAGTACATGAGTCACTAGCTGATTCTCGAAGATTCATGATAATGGAAGCAAGAGATACATGATGTAAGTGAAACTGTCACGACCCGGTCCCCAAATACTTGGGTCGAATCGGATCATGCCCAGCCTGCACCGTTGTTGAGACGGCGGCAGTAAGCTGTATTCCATATGCAGGTACAATCAACAACATTTGAAATTTTTAATTGCCACAACATTTAATTTAACGATAAAATAAACTTGTTCATTACAAAAGAGTTCACCACTTTTAAAATAACATTAATTTAAATAAAAGACAACAAATCTCCATCTAAGCAGAAGTATCATCATCAACATCAGGAACCTCCTCTGGAAGCATAGCAGGATACAGCTCTGGGTCGTAATAGCTACTAATCTGTAGCTCTGAGTCATCAATAGGACCTATTGGGTGTGGGGAATCCAGTCAGGAAAGGAGCAAGTACAATTATGAAAATAACAATTTGCATAATGAATAGAAAATTGAAATATTAAAATAACTTTGGAAACAATGATTTTCAACTATAAAACAATTGTGATTTGAGTATGCAGTATCTATGACCGGTTTAGGATGATTCACTTGTATCCTATTGATACGGTCCGGCCTAACCCCGTGTGAAGAGGGGTAAGCTCGCACATTCATTTACTATTGGGCTTTGATCATAGATAACTACACTACTCCCCATTATCCCGATGCAATGATTCAATGTGTTACTCTAGGAGAGAGTACGTGTAACAATTGTGTATTTAATATGCAATATTCTAATATTAATTAAACTGAAATTAACACAACCATACTTGCCTTGAATTTCAATTGGTCGAGATTTGTACTTCGGGATTCGAAAGGTCACGTTCTTCCTTGAAATCCTACATTCCGGAGAACTTTATCTCAGAAATACAAATACCAGAAAAATCTAGTTGCAATCTCTATTTGTCTTTCCTAGTCTATTTTAGTTATTAGCTAACTAACACAACATCACAACGTTTACTAATGAGTTTGAATTTAGAAATTCAATTTATTTAGGTTTTTCGGGAAAACTTGTAATTTACCAATTTATTGGAAAAAGATTGGTATTTCTTTTATGACTTATATATATAAAAATATATTTTCTTAAATGAGAAAATCGTGAATTTCTAATAAATATAAATTTTTAAAATTAATCCTACGCGTTCATACAACCCAATAAAATAAAATTACTTCCTACTAATTACAGGCCTGGGCTTATGCCCTTACAAATTTAATTACAAATTGAAATAAGAAGAAACTTATTAGTCTTGAAAATTACCTATAATTAAATAATAAAACTAACAATTGCCAATTTAAATTATATAAAATATATGAGTCTCAGACTCTGGTCCAGTCGTCATGTTCAGCTACTCTGCCTCAACGTCCGGTCGTACCGGTGCGTTTGCATTTCTCTGGGGCCCACTGACCAATGTGGTCGTCGCCCAAAAATATTTATAAAATAATATTTTACCGAAAATTTATTTTGAAAATCATTTAATAATTTTCCCGAAAATTTCGGCAGCATTCCCTCTGTTTTCGGGATAACCCAAAAACTGGGAAACGCTCCGATTATCCTGCAAAATAATTCCCAAACCAGGGATATCCCATAATATATATAAAAACAACCACATAATATATTTCCTGAAAATTCTCGGAAATCCCGAAATGATATCAGAAAATTTCACAGACCCAATCTTCCCAAAAGAAAATAAAGCACCTAATATATATTTTTTCTTCAAAAGTCAACAGTACAAAAAACTCACAGAAGTTAATTCCGAAAACCCAAAGCCAACAGAGACAAATTCTCTAACCAAGTGAATATCATAATTATTCCCGAAAATTCTCGGAAATCTCGAGGATTTCCACAGAACTAAGTTCTGACCAAAGAAATCCAATTTAATCACAGAACCAAACCAATCAGCAACCATTTCCTGAAGAATTTCGGAAAGTCCGAAATGTTACGTAATTACAACGTAACCGAAAACCCGAATTCCCGAATGGACCAGAAATCATCATAGACCATAAAAATAATCTACGGGATCCAGAAAATTACCCAAACGAAGTCGAATAGAAACCCGAATCGGGTCTCGGAACCAAACGACACCCCTGGACACGGTGAAGGCGAGCGGGGCCGACGGACGAAGGCCACGCGGCGGGTGCCGGCGGTGAACGGCGGCGGTGACGGGCGGCTGGCCCGGGGCGCCGGGGTACAGCGGGAACGGCGCGGGGTCGGCGCGGATGAACACGGGGACGGGGCCTCGGGAGGTGCTCGGCCCAGAGGGGTCGACCGAACAGATCGCCGGAGACAGTGGTGGCCGGAGTTAGGGATTTGGGAAAAAAACTTTGGGAAAAAAAATGATGGTGGTGAAGAATGGCTAGTAGGGATGGTTTATATAGGAAGAAAGGGATGGAAGTTACCACATGAAGAAGGTGGAGAGCCATGACCGGCCAGAAGGTGGTCGGTCGCCGGTTACCGGCGGTTACGCCGAGGAAGGGTCGGCCAACCGAAGAGACTTCGGTTTCCATAAACCAACAGAGAATGGAAATGAGACTTAATGTCTCACTCTCTCTCTCCCTCTCTGACAATGAGTTTTAAAGAGAGGTTAATGGGTTTACAATTGGGCTTTAAGCTTAATGGATGGTTTGGGCTTGATTCACTAATGTTATAAATTGGTTTAAAACAAAAGAAAACAAATGGGCTTAAGGCTAACTATGGACTTGGGACTTGGTTGAACTAAAAGTTTGTGTAAAATTATTTGGTCCAAATGGAAAAATAGCTTAAATTTCTAATAATTTAAAACTCTAAAAATATTTTATGTTCCAATTGGGTTTAAACCGGATTCGGGTCTGGGCTAACAGACAAAAGTCCATGTTATTTATTTTGAAAAATAATTTTATACCTAATAATAATAATTTTAATATTTAATCTATCAATTTAAAAATGATAACATTATTCTAATAAAATAACATTAACATGCAAATTAAAAGTACGGGTTTCACAACCTTCCCTCCTTAGAAAATTTCGTCCTCGAAATTTAAGGACAGGTAGGACAGGATTCCCACAATTCAATTAGACACGAGTATGGTGTTCAATTCAGGTTCAAACAATAAGAATTTTTAAAGGTAATCATGGATGAGAAAATTTAGGGACAAAATAAAATATAAAGCGAACCAAAGTGTATGAGGTTGATCAGACCATCACTGCACCGGTTCTGATTAGACAATATATTAATGGAGGCCTCCAATAAGATAATGTCATGATCAAGCTTGGAAAAGGAATAGCTCGCAAAACTAGGCTAACAAGCATAATGTCAAATTTGAAAATGAAACAGATGAGTATGGAAAGAAATAGGAATAATGATTCAACTTTGCCTGATCTTCATCTCACCTCTGACTATGCTTGTTACTGGTTTCTCTGACACTGCCTTCTTCTACAAATTCCAGTGGTTGACAACTGTTGTCTGCCCAGTGCTTCTGTCTATCATAGCTTGTCTCTGATCATCTTCACTTCCTCTGCTGCGCCAGTTACTCTCTCTGGATCTAACAGTATTCTTTCTTCTACATCGTCCTATGCAAGTTATGTACGAAAACTACATCCAAAACTTCAATGATGTTGTACTGATGCTAACTGGGTATTTATTGTAAGAAAACTCTACCAAAGATAATTGATCTTTCCAAGATCCTCCAGATTCCAGGAGGCAAGATTCTTCAGCATGTCTTCAAACGTCTAGATTGACTTCTTTGATTGTCTGTCAGTTGGAACTTCATGAATCCGGTAGATGTGTCTCTTGCACATTGCCGCCAACTCTTTCGTGAATAAAGAAACTTCATAATGAACTGACTTGGTCAGTCAGTCCACAAAATCCAATTGATGATCTTCCCTCTTTAGGAACAAAGTAATCCTAACACAAGGTCCATTTATGTGTTCCTACTTCTACTCCGAAATATCCAGCGTCTGCAGGAATCTTGCTAATTTCCACATGTTGACAGAATACCTAACCTCATTCTTGGAATTTGTCCTTCTTTATTACATAACACCATTTAATGGTACACACATCCCGATACATCTGGTTAGAGTGTGTGGGATACTGCGCTTCTTAGTTCACCAGAAGGTATACAACCTCGTACCATTCTTCAAAAGCTCCATCGTTGGCAATAAAGAAACTCCCAAATGTTCCTGCCAACACTTGATCTCTAAGTTTACAAGTGCCTTGTCTTGAAACTGCGTCTTCTTGACTTTGTTCTTCAGACTCGAGCTCACTTGCAGCTTTATTGACACTGAATCAGCATCTAGTTCCATCCTTCTATCTTCAGACAGTATGCTCTCCAGCCCAACTTCCTGATGTCTAGGTGCCGCTTCTTGGTCAAACCATCGATATCAGCTTCAATCGTCTTCGTTTACCCAATATTCCGCTCTTTCTGAGTAGAAATATATTTCAGACTTTTATAGTCCGTATATAATTTTACTCCCTTTCCATAATAATTCCATAGCCTTAAAGCAAGGATACTTACAACAAGTTCTGAATTATGTGTGGGATAGTTCTTCTCATGAGTCCGTAATTGCCTAGATGCATAAGCAATCACTTTCCCATGTTGTTGAAGAACACAACCCAGTCTTTTTCCTGAGACATCTCTGTAGATGGTGAAACCACCGGATCCTGCGGGTAGCGCAAGGATTGGTAAGCTTCTTAAATGCGTCCAGACAAACTCTTCATTCTTTCGAGTCAGCTTCATCATCGACTCAGCAATCTTGGCGAATTCCTACACAGATTCCAGTAGTATCCCATCAAGTCCAAGAAACCATTGAACTTAGATATACAACTTCTCCACAGCGGCTATCTATCTAGAGTCTATCAAATTTTTCTTCTCTTGTGACATTATGGCAAAAACCACATTGTCTAAGAAAATTCATGTCTTGATAGCTTACCAAAAACTTCTTCAAAGTTCCTAGAAATTTCTCAGATGCTCTTCATGTTCTTCTTCAGTCCTTGAGTATATCAGATTTTTGTTATCTAAAGAAAAGACAACAAACTGATTCAATTACTCATAAAAAGACTCTGTTCATGAGATTCATGAACACAACATGAGTATTCATCATTCCAAGAGACATGATCCAAAAATTCAACTACCAGTATTTGGTGTTGAATGTCGTCTTGAGAATGTACTCCTTCTTAATCTGATGGTAGTCAGTTCTTAAGTTAATCTCCGAAAACCCTTAAGTTCACTCAATTTGGATAGATCATCAGTCGAGAAAAAGTAATTCTTCAGTGCCCTGATAGTCATCCATATTGTTTTATCCTTCTTGGATACAAACAAGACTGATGCTTCTTAGAGTGAAGCTCCGTCTTATATGAAACCCAACACCTTTAGTCCATTGATCTAATCCTTCATTTCCTTGGCTTCCTTCAGGTCGATTCTATAGTATCACTTAGTCATAGGGAAGGAGCTAGGTACTAGGTTAATGGAATATTTCTATGCATAGGGTAATCCAGAAACTATTAGGGAAAACTTCTATCATGAAGATGTAACTAAGATTTTATTCATATAAGAGAATTACAACAAAACTCTCATAATTAATCTAGGGACATCTTGTTACAGCTTCTTAATAGATAATACTACTCAGCAGTCCTAAGTACTATTCTTCATGGTTCTGGTTCTTGCTTGGGCATCTCCATTTTCTTCCTCTTCTATGATCCTTGATTCTGTTTCATCCCTTCCTACGGTCTGTTGGATAGAGTCCTGAGGTTGTGGCATAATAGACGCTCCGATACGATGATAAGATAAGAGGCAGTCCTTAACTTGATGTTCAGCAGATCCACACACCAAACATTGCCTTAATCTCTTGCGACAAATGTTGGCTTGGTGACCAGGTCTCTTACAGTAGGCACAAGCCAAAAGCTTCTTGCAATATGGTTGTCGGACAGGGCCCAAATATCTTCTATTCTCATGGGTATCCCTCCTAGGACGAGGTTCTGCTCCAACTTGGTTTAAAATGGCTAAGGTTGCGTCGTTGATATTCTTCATGACTTCTCTCGAGATATCCATCTGTTCAGCTTGAATCTTCTGATACTCTAGGATTTCTTGAAATAGAGCAACCATCTGAGAGGTGTTCTCTGGTACTGGTGAAGCAACATGAGTGGGTACTTCTTCAAAGAAAAGTAACCCAGTTAGAGGAGAGGTAGGATTTGCCAGTGTGGGGAAAACTTCACTGGATGATTGGTGAGGATGATCAATCAGCTGGTTGGGTGAAAAGCTCTGACTTGACTGAAGAGGCGGGGTTCGATCCGGAGATGATACCACATCGCCAGCAGAGTTGGTTTTATCAGTTGGTCATTCTCTGGAAGGTTTAGGATGCAAGCATAAGCAAGGTAACCTACCAGTCTATAAAAATATTTATCATATATAAATCGGTCCTATGTTGTGGCAATTTTGATGTTCTAGTGTTCCTAATTGTTTCTAGTTTTCCTAAATTGTTGATTTAGTTGACCTGCATGGGCCACCACTAAAAACATGTCACGACCCGGTCCCCAAATACTTGGGTCGAATCGGATCATGCCCAGCCTGCACCGTTGTTGAGACGGCGGCAGTAAGCTGTATTCCATATGCAGGTACAATCAACAACATTTGAAATTTTTAATTGCCACAACATTTAATTTAACGATAAAATAAACTTGTTCATTACAAAAGAGTTCACCACTTTTAAAATAACATTAATTTAAATAAAAGACAACAAATCTCCATCTAAGCAGAAGTATCATCATCAACATCAGGAACCTCCTCTGGAAGCATAGCAGGATACAGCTCTGGGTCGTAATAGCTACTAATCTGTAGCTCTGAGTCATCAATAGGACCTATTGGGTGTGGGGAATCCAGTCAGGAAAGGAGCAAGTACAATTATGAAAATAACAATTTGCATAATGAATAGAAAATTGAAATATTAAAATAACTTTGGAAACAATGATTTTCAACTATAAAACAATTGTGATTTGAGTATGCAGTATCTATGACCGGTTTAGGATGATTCACTTGTATCCTATTGATACGGTCCGGCCTAACCCCGTGTGAAGAGGGGTAAGCTCGCACATTCATTTACTATTGGGCTTTGATCATAGATAACTACACTACTCCCCATTATCCCGATGCAATGATTCAATGTGTTACTCTAGGAGAGAGTACGTGTAACAATTGTGTATTTAATATGCAATATTCTAATATTAATTAAACTGAAATTAACACAACCATACTTGCCTTGAATTTCAATTGGTCGAGATTTGTACTTCGGGATTCGAAAGGTCACGTTCTTCCTTGAAATCCTACATTCCGGAGAACTTTATCTCAGAAATACAAATACCAGAAAAATCTAGTTGCAATCTCTATTTGTCTTTCCTAGTCTATTTTAGTTATTAGCTAACTAACACAACATCACAACGTTTACTAATGAGTTTGAATTTAGAAATTCAATTTATTTAGGTTTTTCGGGAAAACTTGTAATTTACCAATTTATTGGAAAAAGATTGGTATTTCTTTTATGACTTATATATATAAAAATATATTTTCTTAAATGAGAAAATCGTGAATTTCTAATAAATATAAATTTTTAAAATTAATCCTACGCGTTCATACAACCCAATAAAATAAAATTACTTCCTACTAATTACAGGCCTGGGCTTATGCCCTTACAAATTTAATTACAAATTGAAATAAGAAGAAACTTGTTAGTCTTGAAAATTACCTATAATTAAATAATAAAACTAACAATTGCCAATTTAAATTATATAAAATATATGAGTCTCAGACTCTGGTCCAGTCGTCATGTTCAGCTACTCTGCCTCAACGTCCGGTCGTACCGGTGCGTTTGCATTTCTCTGGGGCCCACTGACCAATGTGGTCGTCGCCCAAAAATATTTATAAAATAATATTTTACCGAAAATTTATTTTGAAAATCATTTAATAATTTTCCCGAAAATTTCGGCAGCATTCCCTCTGTTTTCGGGATAACCCAAAAACTGGGAAACGCTCCGATTATCCTGCAAAATAATTCCCAAACCAGGGATATCCCATAATATATATAAAAACAACCACATAATATATTTCCTGAAAATTCTCGAAAATCCCGAAATGATATCAGAAAATTTCACAGACCCAATCTTCCCAAAAGAAAATAAAGCACCTAATATATATTTTTTCTTCAAAAGTCAACAGTACAAAAAACTCACAGAAGTTAATTCCGAAAACCCAAAGCCAACAGAGACAAATTCTCTAACCAAGTGAATATCATAATTATTCCCGAAAATTCTCGGAAATCTCGAGGATTTCCACAGAACTAAGTTCTGACCAAAGAAATCCAATTTAATCACAGAACCAAACCAATCAGCAACCATTTCCTGAAGAATTTCGGAAAGTCCGAAATGTTACGTAATTACAACGTAACCGAAAACCCGAATTCCCGAATGGACCAGAAATCATCATAGACCATAAAAATAATCTACGGGATCCAGAAAATTACCCAAACGAAGTCGAATAGAAACCCGAATCGGGTCTCGGAACCAAACGACACCCCTGGACACGGTGAAGGCGAGCGGGGCCGACGGACGAAGGCCACGCGGCGGGTGCCGGCGGTGAACGGCGGCGGTGACGGGCGGCTGGCCCGGGGCGCCGGGGTACAGCGGGAACGGCGCGGGGTCGGCGCGGATGAACACGGGGACGGGGCCTCGGGAGGTGCTCGGCCCAGAGGGGTCGACCGAACAGATCGCCGGAGACAGTGGTGGCCGGAGTTAGGGATTTGGGAAAAAAACTTTGGGAAAAAAAATGATGGTGGTGAAGAATGGCTAGTAGGGATGGTTTATATAGGAAGAAAGGGATGGAAGTTACCACATGAAGAAGGTGGAGAGCCATGACCGGCCAGAAGGTGGTCGGTCGCCGGTTACCGGCGGTTACGCCGAGGAAGGGTCGGCCAACCGAAGAGACTTCGGTTTCCATAAACCAACAGAGAATGGAAATGAGACTTAATGTCTCACTCTCTCTCTCCCTCTCTGACAATGAGTTTTAAAGAGAGGTTAATGGGTTTACAATTGGGCTTTAAGCTTAATGGATGGTTTGGGCTTGATTCACTAATGTTATAAATTGGTTTAAAACAAAAGAAAACAAATGGGCTTAAGGCTAACTATGGACTTGGGACTTGGTTGAACTAAAAGTTTGTGTAAAATTATTTGGTCCAAATGGAAAAATAGCTTAAATTTCTAATAATTTAAAACTCTAAAAATATTTTATGTTCCAATTGGGTTTAAACCGGATTCGGGTCTGGGCTAACAGACAAAAGTCCATGTTATTTATTTTGAAAAATAATTTTATACCTAATAATAATAATTTTAATATTTAATCTATCAATTTAAAAATGATAACATTATTCTAATAAAATAAAATTAACATGCAAATTAAAAGTACGGGTTTCACAGAAACACACGAGACAAGAGTATCTGATCTCCCGAGAGGGATAACATCTCATGAAGGGATCCATATAGTACTAATCCGTGTTACCAACGTGTCAGCATCATGTAGAATAATCTAAAGCAGGAAATATAATCCTAAACATGATATGAAATGATCAGAGAATGTACTCGCTTGGTATCCTGAATGTCCGAAGATAATATACTGTCCGAGGAGTGGTATCTGTCTCCTATAGAACAGTACAAGTCACAACAAGTCTAAAATAAGGAAATAGACTGCTACAATGTATCTACATAAAGTTTGGGGTCAATCTAGGCTAAAGTCAACCTTTGGTCAACTCTAGTCAACCCTAACAGTCAAACTAGATCAATTCTAGTCTAATTAAGTCAAACTAGGTCAAACGAGGTTAAACTTGGTCAAGCTAGTCTGGGTTGGTCAAACCTAGGCTTAACAAGTCAATTCTAGGTCAATCTAGACCAAGGTCAACTCTTGGTCAACTTGGTCAACTCTAGAAGTCAAACTAGGTCAACTAGGGCTAACCAAGTCTAAACTAGTCAAATTAGCCTATGCTAGTCTAACTAGGTCTAACCAAGGCTATACAAGTCTACAAACCAACACACATACCTATACACACACACACACACACACACACATATATATATATATATATATATATATATATATATATATATATACAAACACTATATACATTATCCATATCATATCAATATGCATATTTACATCTATACATATATAGGCATTTACATACACTACATATATATACATTATATATAGTGAGATAGAAAGAGAGTGAAAGAGTGTCAAGTGTGTGTGTGTATAGCATATGTGTATATGTCATTTGTGTGTGTGTTCTAGTGTACAGGCAATGTGAGAGTGTGAGGGAATTTGTGAGAGGAAAAACTGATGTGAGTTTGTGTGTGTCATTCACATGGGTGTGTGTATGTGTTGAGTTAAACTCATATGTGTGAGAGTGTAAATGGTGAACCAATATGTGTGGCAATGTGTGTGGGTGTTGTGAGGAGTAAACCAATGTTTGTGTGTCAATGAGAGGAGTGAACAGTGACAGTGTCATGGATGGCCTGTGTGTGTGTGTGAGTATGTAGAGTGTGTGTGCAAGTGAGTGACTGTGTGTTTAGGGTTGTGTGTTAATGTACCATGGAATCAGTGATAGGTTTCTAGGAAGTGTGTGTGAGCCATGGAGGGGTGTGAGTAAATCTGGAAATCATAAATATGTGCATTGTAAGTATGAGAATGTAAGGATAACAGGAAATGTATATCAGTTTCAATTTTCTGAAACAAGTACATGAAAAATCCCAACCCAATATGCAAAAACCCAAATCAATGATTTCCTTTGCATTAGTACAAACACAACTAACCTATCAATCCTTTATCAGTTAACTAATATGCAAATGAACTAAATTACTCATTATTATCATCCAAAGACAGGAATGAAATCAATTTCAGAAAAAAAAACAATACAGCCACTTGGTATCAGTCGAGTATCAGTGTCAAAGGGAATTCGAATTTTTGAATTCAAAATCACATCTAAAAGCCAAACAAAGGGTTTGTAATAAATGTCATGCATGTGAGGGTACTATAGAGTGTATTCGTGTCCAAGAATTGGACACGAATCGTGTCCAAACAACACATGAACACAGACACTCGACAGTGCATAAACAATCGCCGTGCACGCGTGCACGTGCATCCAACACGCGACACACGACACGACACGACTCGTGTTCGTGTCCAGTGGTGCACCTAGGGTAGCTCTAGGACTGACATACCCTGTATCGAGTCCACGTGACACACAGACACGACACGACACGCATGTCAGTCGTGCCTGTGCACGCACACAGCAGCCCGCGCGCGACAGCGCACGGCCAATGCAACCTCGATTTCTCCTCGTGTAGTGCACGAGATGCTCCCAAATTTTGGGAGCATGGTCACAGACAATGCCCCAAGATTCCTACAAAATTTTAGGACACGACGTGTCCTGTATCCTGAGATACAGGGCCCGTGATGCAGGACACGGCCTACGGGCTCGTGCTGCGTGCCCACGCGATAAAATACGACACAAATGGACACGAAACACCCTACCACCTTCACAAAAATTAATACACTCACCTAGATCTATAAATCCATGCAATTACATTTCAAAAATACGAAAATAATTCCCTTAGTGGCATTTCTACAAACACCTAATATACCAATACGATACGTGTCCGATACGGACACGAAATGGACACAAATTGTGTCCAAATCTCGTGGGCAGTTAGGTAACCCTAAAACCTAACCTATTATGCAAAGAAATCAGGAAGAAACAAGGGTTTAGGTACTTTACCTATTGAGTATCAAAACTCAAGAAAAGCTTCAAAGAGGGGATTCCAAAAGGCAACTCCAATCCTCCAAATGGCACACAAACTGAGGTGATCCTCCAAAATCAGTAAATAAACATAATTTAGATCCTATTGCAAAAGACTAGGATTAAAAAGGAGTTAAAATGAATTAAATGGGATTTTAGAGCATGGGAGAAAATACATCTCCTCCAAAATTAGGGCAAACCTAAAAAGAGGCAAGAACACCCTAAGAGTTTACTTATAGGCAAGGAAAACCCTAATAGTGGCTGCCATGGTTGGGTTAGGATTGGTTTTGGGCTTAATTCATGGGCCTATGGCTTAAACACTAGACTT